>PVLC010000033.1:266425-405702 GCA_004027655.1 Graphiurus murinus | reverse complement strand
ATAAGCAAAGAAATTGATTTAATTGTAGTGGATTCATGGGGCAGAGGGACACCCTAAAGCACATGATGTACCTACACAATCATATCAAGGTCACTCACTGAAGTGAACCTTAGGGGGAGGGAGGGGGAGGGAATGGGGAGAGAATCGGGGAAGGGGTCAAATGAGAATTGTGTGCAAATATGTTGTTAACAATTTGTACTTAACAAAGATGTATGCTATATTGCACAAGTTCCTACAATAAAAAATTTTAAAAAAAATTGGTATCAGAGAAGTGGGGTCATGTCTACATCTAAGTCTGACCATGTGTTTTTGAGTCTTTGTAACTGTTTTGTGAGAGAAGATTGGAAGGACCATAATATGGCTAGAAAGGTACATGATAGAGAATGTGCTCCAGGGATTTTGGAGGGCAAAGAGGACTCCACAGGAAAATAGAATAGAGGCCATGAGTGCTATACTTTGGCAAAGATCCCATTGACATTTTGTCCTTGTCATTAAACTTTGTGTGAGTACAAATTTAAAGATGATGGGATGATTAAACTGCTGGAAGAAATCTTAAAATGGCAAAATATCCAAACTGCATTGTGAATATTGGTGTCTGTGTTCAGCAAAATGTACACTGAGTTTAGGGAGCAGAAAGTGAAGCAGAGAAACTTTATAGAATTGTAGTTTGCCTGAAAGGCATGCATAAACCTGGGGCTCAATGAGATGAAGTTGTGTAAGGAAGTAATAAGCTGAAAGGAAGGAGGAAGTGGTGGCCATGATGGAGGCAGGGTCAGCAATGGCCATTATGGAGGCAGCTGATGGAATTGGGGCCAAGGATAGCCAAGATGAAGCTGGGTCAGAGGCAGCCAAGATAGATGCAGGCCCAGGTATGGCCCTGATGATGTAGGCTCAGTGTCTGTGATTGAGAAGGCCCCAGAAGCAATGACTAAGAAAGGCATGACCACCTTTTCTTTTGGCAGCCCAACAAGTAATGCTGACTTTACTGAAAAAAAGGGGGGGGGAATGGAGACATTTCCCAAAATTTCAAAGGAAAGTCTAGGAAGCCAGGTAATGTGTGACAGGGTCAATATTGCTGTAACCAGGACAATTTGTGAAGCTGTGTAGGTGAAGACAAAGTTGCAAGAAAAACTCCCGAAATTTAGAAAGGCCAGACATGTGGAATGACCAGAAGGAAAGTTGGCAAGCTGGAAGCCACTGAACCAGGATGGAAGAGCAAGTATACTGCCCATTGCAGTATCCCATTCCTTATTTCTATGGATCTATTCTCCCCTTTGGAAATTCAAATGTTTCCTTTTGGTATTGTAGTTTGGACTCATGTAACTTGTTTTTTATTTTGATCCTAATTTTATTTTAAAGGAGAAAATGAACTGAATTTTAAATAGGAGTTCAGTTAGAGTCACAAAGGAGAGTTTATGCTGGAACTTTTCAGGGATACTGGAACTGTTAAGACTTTGGGAATTCTTGGAGAGGACTAAATGCATTTTGCATTCTGAGCTGAGCATGAGTTCTTCAAGGGCCAGGAGCAGAACATTATAATTAAATATAGAATGGCCCCTTGAAGAGTTTGTAAATTGGTTGTTTGGAGTTAATGTAAGTGAGTCATGAGTATTTTTATCCCAACAGTGGATAAATTCATTGTAATGGACTATGTGGGTGGTTGCCTAGACTGCTGGGTGTGGCTGGAGAAGGTAGGTTCCTGGGGGTGCAAATTTTGATATATGTTGCCTCCTCCCTCTGATTCCTCACTTGCTTCTAGCCTCTGTGATGTGAGAGTAAATCCTTGTGCTTTCACACTCTCCACTTCCCACTGCCAACATGCTCTGAGATCTGTGGTTCCCAGCCTCACATGGATTGAGGCCCAATGTCTCCAAGGAAAATTATGAACAAATAAATTTTTCTTCTTCTAAGTTACATGGTCAAGTCTTTTAGATTAGAGCTGTGAAAATGCTGGCTAATACTCAATGAGATTTAATAAGCTCAATCTTATACTTTTGTTCCCATCTAGGATCAATGTCCTTAGGAAACTGAGGGATATAATAGCAGCCCCCCCCTCCATTACATGTATATGCCTAAATACACATTTGTTGTTTGAATAACTCTTCAGTGAAACATGAACTTCACAGAATCAAAGCATATTGTTGGTGTTTCTTTGTTTATTTGAGTGTGTGTTTGTGTGTGTGTGTGTGTATGTGTGTGTGTGTGTGTGTGTGTATGAGAACCAAACCCAGGGTTTTGTAGATATTATGCATGTACTTTACCTTGGAGTTATATCCCCAGCCCATCCAAAACATTTTTTAAAGTACATCTTTGGGAACTTGAGTTACACAAAATGTATTGACCTCATCATGTTATCCGATAACTAAATACAGTAAACTAGATAAAGGGAAACAGATACTTGTTGTTAGAGTCCTTCTCTTCTTCCAAGTGTGATGATGTTCATATTAGATGGTTTTCATAAGCATAGCCTTTTATTCCGTGGATATATGAAGGCATTATCCTCATGGCTCTGCTCTCCTTTCTTCTACTCCACTAACTTGCAATTGGGTCTGCAGTTAGCAGTAATTCCATGTGTTGAAAGTTGTACCAAGAGAGGCATTTGTGATTTCCAATTTAATTCACTCAGAGTTTAAATGTTAACAGTATATGACTTTGTACTAAAAAGTTTTTGAATGGTCTGATAAATAAAACCATATAGTTGAGTCTAATTTTGTTTTGCTTTAGGATGTTATCCATTATAAGCAACAGAGTTTAGGGAGGAGGAAAGGATAAAAAGGGAAATCCATGCCCCACTTTTAGAAATGATGGGGAAGATGGTATTTTTTTGTGAATAGTGTAATTGAAGGGGTGAATATTAATAAAATATTTCTAGGTAAATCATGTATAAAATAAAGAAATCTGATATACAATAGGATTTTGGACATCTACTGGGATATAATGTATCAAGCTTGTGACAGATTTTTAGTGAATCTTGGGAGTTGAGGTTCCACATGAAATATTTTTTATGTATCACTTTCTGGCAGTAAATAGGGGTGCTTGAGTTTGTTAGAAGATAGCTACAGGTGAGATAATTATGGAACTAAGAAGGTTGATAAATTTGAAGCATAGTTATGATATAACCATGAGATGGAAAGAAATATGACTGAAGCCTATTGGTAGGTATCTGGATTACTAGTCACGGCGCAATAATTGAATGAATGAATGAATAAATGAATGAATGAATGAATGAATGAAGTGGTTTCAGAAAGTTCTATAAAGAGAAAAATGCATTAATGTTAACTTTACTACCATGTCATGTCTATATAAATAAATGTATGTGTTAAATCTATTATCGGATCATTTTCTTCTGAATGTGAGGATGGGGCAACAAGTGTATATAAGGCTAAGGAAATGTTGAAAATTGCAAAAATATGGTCAAAATCCAAATTCAAGCACTTTTAAAATTTTGTTAACATTCACATCAATGGCCATCAAAGAGAGAAAGCAATGGTAGAAGAAATGTATTTGTTCACTATATACAAGTAGAATAAGTAACATTTCAAACTAAAGTATGGATAACAGTGGTAAAAACTCCCTTTCTTCAGTATGAGTTCACATAGTTGCAATACATAGATATTTCTATTCATACTATACTAACTGAGAATTTCACTTTTTATTCAGAATTGGTATATTTCTTACTCTGATGATAACATGGCCATTTATTAATTTTCTAAGGATAGAGATAGACACAATATTAAGGATACAGATTTTGCTCTTTGTTATTAATGGCCGATCATTTGAAACAGTAGTGAAGCTCAGGACCTCATCAGTTCATCAAATAGTTTCAGAATTAGGTACAACTAATAAATGCTACTCTTCTAATAACAGCATTTCATCTCTACTTTTTCAATGACACCTTTTGATTGCAATATTTAGAAAGCAATTTTGTCAGTGAGACACTGTCATTCAGTGATATTATCAAATAACTTATAGATGCTCAGTTCCTGGCTTACACAAGATAAATCAGATATCTATGTCATTTTTCAAAGAGCTTACAATCCTTAAGGAGATTAATTATATACACAAATAAGCAGCTGATAAATAGATATTAATAAATGTCACAACATGAGCAAAATTAAATAAAGTTCCATGGATCCTTGAAGTAGAGAAAGTTAACAGGCTAGACTAATTAAGTCACCATGGAGAAAAGATTTATTTTTAAATAAACCCACATAACTTTGATTCTAAAATTAATTGATCTACAAAATCTCAGTAGCTGTCTTGTAACTACTCTTTTAACAATGTCCCTCACCAAGAAAAAAGCTTCAACATTATCCTTGCAGCCAGTTTTAATTAGTTGTAACCAAATAAAATATAAAAAAAACAAGAAAAATATTAATGTAAACAATTGTTTTGATTTGCAAGGGATTAAAAACTATTTAATTAACATTTATTTATTGTTCAACAAATATTCAGTGGTTCTTTTCAGTTGAAATATATTGAAAAATACATCTTTCTAATGTTCAATCTAGTTATATAGAAAGATCCATGTAGATATAAATAGATAAAATTTAGAGAGATAGATAACTAGGTTGGTAAGTAGATAGGTAGATACCCTCTTATCCTGGTATTTTTACTTCCACCTTTAGAAGACCACTTTTATGAGAAAATTTAGAAAAATTTATTCTTATGGAATTTTACCCAGTAATGAGCTGATCTCCCACTTTGACATTTCAGGACATCAGTCAGATTTTACCTTTGTAGACACTTTGTTCTATGCTTCCAGACAACTAATGGCTTTTATTGCTTGACTATGAGATGCATAGGTGAGAGGAAAGATAAATGAAAGGATAAATGCATCCAAATATATGATAATCCTATTTCTACAGTACTACTAGTGTCACTGTTTAGATAGAACATATGAACTAAAAGGAAAATAATGCAAAATTATTTGAGTACAAATTAATAAAATATTATTTGGCTCTGCATTAAGAGCTTAGTTCAAACTTTATTTCTTCAACTTGCTGGTTTTGTCACTTTGTGCAAAGGGCTTGATCAATCACCATTCTGAGCCTCGGTTTTGTATTTTATAAGCTGGAAAGACTATTGCATAGCATTGCTGGGGGGGTATCGATTTTTTTCATTTTCCATTTTGTTCTGTTCAGAAAATATTTCAGGATGAACTATTTCCATGAAATAATTTAAAATGAAATACTATATTTTTATGTTTGTATATTTTATGTATTTATTTATTTATTTATTTATTTATGTATTTATTTTCACAAACTTGAATTTTTTTTTTCATCTTTCCAATGGCCTTCACTTCTCCTGTCTATACCTCCTTTGCTCTAGGACTGTAGCGATCTAATCTAAAATTGCCCACACCCGTTCTTTCAGCAATCTGGGATAGGTAGGAGGAAGAGCTGGAAAGAGATAATACAAGACCAGTTCATTGTGGCACATTTGAGAAATCATGTTAAAAACTTAATGTAACTGTAAACTAGAAGATCACATGTGCAGGAATAACATGTGACCAGCATGTGTCTTGCTCTGCCATCATCAGAAAGAAAATCATCGAAAAGAAAATGACTGGTAAAGTTTAGCAGCAGATGAACAAATTAAGAAGCAAATTTCCCACACCAGGAAATTTAGGAACAACGATACACAGATATGATTTCTGTTAAAATATTTGTTAAAGGATCTGGAAAGACACTATTTAAAAAGAATAGTAGGATGTATTTCTATATTAACAGATAATTGGTCGTAAAGCAGGACAATAGAGATGAGAATATAGTTAACAATGAGGAAGAAAATTCTTTGCAGGTTGAAATTTCCTATAAAAGCTTTATTTTAATTACTGGATTTAATAAATGTACTTTTCCTCCTAAGTGACAAATTGAGAACAGAATTGAAATATTTGCTGAACTATTGAACTCAGAGATGTAATGAAAATAGTGACTTAAACAGAAAAACACCTCAAATAAATGTACACACACTTAATATATTTGTATATATAAATATTAAAGTTAAATTAAGGCCACATTATATTGTTTAGATTTGATGATTTTAATTAAGCTTTCTCTGAAAGGAATATATGTTTCTATGCCTTTTGTCTATAAATTAATACTAATCATATTTCTGCTTTTTATTGGTGCATTGTAATTATGCATCACAGTGAGGTTCAGAGTTATAGAAATATGAATGTACACAGCATCCATTCTGTGTTTCCTTCTGAGTGCCACCCCACTCCTTCCCTCATAGATAATATTAACACTGATACAGATAACTTCATATATGAACAAAGACTTATTTGAACTGTCTCCATTTTAACAAAAAGTTCTGTAAATAACATAATCTAATCCTCCATAATTGAAGTAAGAGTGAGAAATAAATAGTTCTGCTGTTGAATTATAACTGAGACAATTTTACTACTCTGTCAGTTGAGTAATATAATATGAGATGTTATTTTCAAACAAGAATGCGAGTTTTTCCTGGGTCACCCATGTTTTCTCATCGATTTCTTTTTGTCTTTCTTTTAAAAACCAAATATTGCTAAGTATGCTTACTTTGACTATAGCTTTGAACAAAGCTTCTTGTTATATGTTAGTTAACCTATGTAGACGTTAATCTTTTTAAATGAGGCTATTTGTGTTGTATGTATTACATGATTTAACTGGATTTTAGAAGCAATTACACTTACAATATTCATACAGAATATTAAATACAAAGCACCTTATACCTTCAGGGTACCTTCAAGGATTTCTTTTTTTATATATACAAAGGAAAGTTTGACTAGTGCAAATAACACAAGGAAGAGTATATAAAATGAATATGAGGATGAAGATAGGAGCCATTCCATAAAGAAAAACTTATAAGTGTTTATACTTTTTTCCCATTACACTTAGATATTTAGAAAATCTCATTTTGTAGGATTCTATGTTAGGGCAAGACAAAATGACATTTGTATTCTTAAGGCAGAAGAAAAAAATAAGTTAGTTAAAATGTTTTGAGTTGCTGGTAAACAGAAATTCAAATTTGAATGAATCCGAATTCATTCAAATTTATTTTGAATGATTTATTACAGATACTGTATTACCTTTTTATGGGTAATGCATTCATTATAGATATTGTATAACATCATCAGAGATTTTTAGGGACGTTAATAAGGGTAATAAGCAGATATTCAGGCATGGCTTCCCCAATTTTCCTAACTAGATTCCTTACTTTGCTCCTGGAATGAATATCTGAGATTCTGTTTTGGCTCCTGCAGTAATTCAGTAATACCAAGGACATAGATTCTTTACATCCTCACAATCCAGCATTTCTTCTGTCCATGAAATTACATGCATAATAAACTGGCTTCCCTTGTATAGGAAAACTTCAGTATCAAATGGGTATTTATTGGCTAAAGAATATAGAACATCCTGTTATGGGCATGAAGTTTATAAAAGTTTGGTAGATACAGTAGCTCAACAAGGTCATTAATGACACAGTTCCTCTGTAAACTGTCATGAACGGTGCCAGCTTTACTCTAAAATGAGATTTCCGGGTGGAATAGGATGGCTTCCAGCACAGTGAGGGCCAAGTGCTTCCTCATTTGCATCCAGCTTGAGAGAGAAAGCTGGGACAACACAGACAAGTTGTCATGAGCTTTGCTCTTATTGAGCTAGCTGAACTAAATGTTTCACAGCCGCATAGCAAAGAACTGCTAAGCCCCTGCTTTCCCTCCTGCACATCTGGATTTCAGGAATCTATTTTGTTCAACACTGCACCTTAAATGCAAATTTCCAGTACAATACTTTCAGTTTTCACTAATACTTAATAGAAAAAAATATTTAAATTCTCACTTGACAAGCAACACTTGTGTAATATTTCCTTGAACAATAAAAGGAGTGGCACTCCTTAACTCCTATCACTTAACTCCTTTCTTTAATTTGGTGTGCATCATAAAAAAAGCGATCGGTCACATTTGAAAGTTTAAACTGTGCTACATTGCTAATCTACAAAAAATTTCAGAAAACTTTCTAAAAGTTAATTGCAATGATAGCATTATTTCAATTATTTATGAAGATAATAGTTTTAAAGGATGTTTTTGAATTTCACGACTCATGATATTTGTTTTCCCAAATTACTTATAGCACCAAATTGTGCTTTAATTCTATGTTTTAATATGTTGTAGTTTTAGTACTGAATATTATCCTCCCAGGATGAGTATGTACAGGTAAATCTATTGTGTGTAGATAGAGTCAGTTGGTACTCTAGAAGCTATTGAAATTCAAGGCAAAATGTGCTAATGTATCGGAAGGGAATAAGCTGAAGGACTTTTGTCTCATTTTTAAAATTCATATTTTTCCTCTGATAAATATAGATCACATATATTACTACAGCTTGCCCTCAAACTCTTTCATTGCAAATATTTATGTTGCGTTTTCTGGTTTTGTTAATGATGAATGTTTTGGAATGCTACATTATCGAAAGAGGCAGTGTCGTAATTCAACCACAGTCGACAATAATACAGCAAAAGCAGTTTTGATCAGGAAAACCATATAGTTTGTAAAGTTGGATGAAATAAAAACTTTCGGTTCAGATGAGTGTAAGGAAATAATTATAAACTGTGATTTAAATAATTGCAAATGACCACCAGCAAGATTTCTAAAAGCAAAGGAATATCATTTTACAAATACATTCATTAAAAAAGTTTTATGTCATATATTTTGTTGTTTAATGCACTGAACTATAATTTCTCAGATGAGCCACTAATGTTTCCTAAACTTAAGAATAAAATCAATAAAATAATTTTGAAAGTGTCATTATGCATTTGTAAGATTACATATAATTTGCTCTAAAATGACAGAGTGTGAGTTACTTGTTTGTTTGTTTGTTTGTTTTAGGTACTGGAGATTGAACCTGGGGGCATTCTACCTCTAAGATACATAAATCTCTAGCCCTTTTTATTTTTATTATTTATTTATTTTTTGTTTATTTATTTATTTATTTTTGGTACTGGGGATATAACTCAGAGGCATTCTACCTCTGAGCTATACCCTCAGCCCTACTTTATTCTTTATTTTGAAACAGGGTCTCACTAAGTTGTAGAGGGCCTCACAAGTCGCTGAGGCTGGTCATGAACTTGTAATCCTTCTGTCTCAGCCTCCTAAGTACTGGAATTACAGGAATGTACCACTGCTCCCAGCTTATTTTTTTTTAATATGGAAACAAGGTCTTGATGAGTTTTTGAAGCTTTCCTTGAACCAGAGATCTTCTTCTCTCACCACCCCCCCAAACTATTGAGATTATAGGCATGTGCCACCGCTCCAAGATATGAGTTACTTCTTCAAGATATATTTGTTTTTCTAAGTCACAATTTATTAATACATGACTGCAGTTGATAAGTCTTTTCTACTTTAATTATTTTTCAAAACTAGTCAAATAAATATGTTGATTGGTTTTTATCTAATATATTTATCTATTGTTTTATAAATTTGCCTGTATACTTACTAATATATGTAATATAAGGCCAAAAATAACCTGACTAGTTAGTATTGTACAAGTAAGTAACATCTAGAATTTGAGAATTACAAATAACTGTAATACTAGAAAAAATAAGTCATGGAGGTTATAGAATTTTAGTTAAAGACACTCAGTGCAGTCCTAGGGAATATATGAAACTACTATGATGCCTTTTAAGAAAAAAAACTCTCAAGATATTGCAAAATATGACCAACAGAAATAGATCATGCTCAAAGATTAACTGTTTTAGGGTAAAATTAAGATTCAGCTATTCTGTGTATTGGAAGAAGAAAAAAGGAAAATATGTTCAGCAGACATGGAATAAGCATCTTAGCTGTTTCTAGCTAGGAATTCAAATGGAAATGTTTAAAATTTTATTATCTCAAGGGTTCAAGTTACCCTGTATCAGACAAGTCATATTCTAAATCTAGATTAAGATTAGATTTAGAGTTAACAAGTCATTCACATGATTAAGTGACTCATTAACCTTACATAGTAAAATATATTTTGCTGAAATCACTTTACAAAGTTATGTGCTCAAAGTACCAAGTTTTCCATTGTACAATCTTTAATAATCTAGCCCTAATTTATTTCCTTAACAGTGGGATAGGAATGATATACCTTTCCAAGGATAAACATGAGACCCTAGTGGCAAAACGTATTTCATATATTCAGTAAATTGTGAAGGCCCACTCAAATTTTGGAAATGCAGTTTTTAACTAATTTTAACACTAAAGAAAATACTGAAACATAGTAAAGGCAGAGCTTTACAAAGAAAAGGAAAGGAAAAACTTAGTCTTTTGAGATAATAGACTTAGAAAGTGGCAAAATCATTACTCAAGCAACATTAAAATATTAATGAATGCTAGGAGTGGTGACGCATGCCTATAATCCCAGTACTTGCGAGGCTGAGGCAGGAGGATCGTAGATTTACAGCCAGTCTCAGCAGTTTAGTGAGACCCTCTGCAACTTAGTGAGATCTTGTTTCAAATTAAAAAAATAAAATAGGGTTGAGGTGTAGCTCAGAGGTAGAATGCCCCTGTGTTCAATCCCCATTAACTAACACACACACACACACACACACACACACACACACACACACACACACACACTAATTAATAATAACAGCCGAGCTCAGTATAGTACACCTATCTGTAATCCTAGTATAATTTAGTAAGATCAGAATCTTAGTAAGACCCTGTTTCAAAATTTAAAAATAAAATAAAAGATGGCCAGGGTGTGGTGTGGAAGTAGAAAGTCCAAGTTCAACCTTCATTAGCAAAATGAAAGACAACAACAACAACAAAAAAACAAAAAGCCCACAACCACAACAACATAAGAAACCATGGAGATTTTTAATATATATCATATTAATTACTTCTTCTGAAATGCTTAACATAGGCAGATCTATTTTCTTCCTCTAAATGATTTGTTCTCTAATGCTTTTTATTATACAGCTCTGCGGAAAAGCAGTTGAAACAAATAGAATCAACACAGTATGACTTTTTTTTTTTTTTTCTGTATTGGGGATTGAACTCAGGGGCATTCTACCTCCGAGATACACTGCAGTTCTATTTTTATTCTTTATTTTGAAACAGGGTCTCACTAAGTTGTGGAGAGCCTCACTAAGTAGCTGAGGATGGCCGTGAACCCGGATCCTCCAGTCTCAGCCTCCCAAGTATTGAGATTACAAGCATACACCACCACTCCTGGCACAGTATGACTTTTCTGACTTGTCTTATTTGATTTTTATTTTATTTTTTTATGTTTTGTTACTGGAGTTTGAATCCAGGGACACTCTACAACTGAGCCACACTCCAAGCCCTACTTTACTTTTTTTAAACAGGGTTTTCTAATTTGCTGAGACTGGGATTACAGGCCTGTGCCACCACACCAAGCTTGATATGACTTATTTGCAATGTAAATTTGTCTAGTTCAGTATTTTCAATATTTACCTGCCACAGTATTTTGAACATATTATTCAGTAATATTATAACATAAGCACAACAAATTATTCATATTTTTGTAGTAGAATTATTTTCAGATAGTAAACATATTTAGAACTATATACAATTTAAAAACTAATAGCTAACTATAATTTAAACTCTAGTATGGCTATTTTTATGTATGTGAATGATGATATACTTGTATCATGTTAAATTAAATTAGTCACCTCTTGCTGTTTTAGTAATTCATGTAATTGCTCTATAATTTCAAAAATGGGTATAATAAAATGTACAAATCATCTAAAGATCATTTTTATGTAAACAGAGTAATTAATTCAGAAATCTCAAATTCTCTTAACTGTCAGAATCAATATTCTTATAACTTAAAAAAATCCTGGCTTACTGCCTTGAACAATTTAGAAAACATTAGGTAATGACTTTTAGCACAATATATATATTAATAATCATGTAAATGAGATTCTGAAGGGTATTACATAAGAAATGCTGGAGGATATAATACTGAGTTGCTCTTTTTTTTCCACTGTGATAATAAAGAAGAAAAATTAGTATAAGAGAATAAAAATTTATGTAGTTGATCACAACTTCAATCTATTCTATCTTTCTCTTGGGGTTAATTGTCATTCTCTTATATGTACATAGAAGTTTAATTAGAACAAAATGTACCTATTGACTTTTTTCCACCACAATGTTTGAAAATATTATGATACATATAAATGTCAACCTGTAGTCAGTTAAAAAAGCATGCCTTTTTATCTATAAACATTTTACTTTCAAAATTTCAAAATTGTCAGTATTACTATAATTAGAAAGTATTTCTTAAGTATTGAAAATAGAATGTTATTGAAAAGAACATACATTTCCCTTTCATTGCATTCTATTTGCAAACATTGGGGTGGTTATTGAATGACCTCTTCTAATATAGAAGTTCATGGTCTTCCAAGACATTTTATTTTAGCGTCTTTAATGTTAATTTCTGTTCAATTTCTCCTTTTCCTATTATCAGATATCTTATTATTTAGATGTTGAATGTCTGAGTCAATTTTCTATTGTTCTGGATAAAGATTGCTCAAAATCTTAATAGAAATGTTTTATTATGGAAACTACAAAACTTATCTTTTTGTGTGCATGATGCTAGAAGTTGAACTCAGGGACAGTCTACCTCCAAGCTACACCCTAAGCCCTAATTTTTATTTTTTCTTTTGAAACAGAGTCTCACTAAGTTGCAGAGGATCTCATTAAATTGCTAAGGCTAGCAGCCAACCTGCAATCCTCTTGTCTCAGCCTCCAAGCACTGGGATTACAAGCATGCACCACCATGCCTGGCTTAATATTTATTGTTATAATTGATTTGGGATAGGTAATGGATTTTGAATACTCAATCCTCAACCTACAGATTTTTACTTTATACACTTGTGTTTGCATTGGACATTTGTCCTCAAATATGCCTGGTTTACTTTAATTCACTTAAAACAAACAAAATTTCAAAGAATAATGATTCAGTTTTCAATGTACACTAGGAGGGTCATATGAATACATAAAGTTAAGAAGAGAACAGAGAAATCTACATGTATCTCCTAGCCATTTTAAGATTTTGATTTCTCAGGTCCACTGGTGCATTGGATTTTGATCTTCAAATTCTATTAAAGATGTCTCTTCTATAAATTCCTTGCTCATTAGTTTATAACATTAATGATGTAATTCATTCTTTTCTTAGGAAGCAATGAGGGATGGTATCTATATGCATAAAACCTACTACCTTTAACCACAATCCTCCCTTAATTTATATGTGTTGAAAAAAATTTATTGTTAGTGTTATATTTAAATAGAATAAAATGCCATTTCCAAGGGCAGAAACTGAAGATACCTTGGACTAAATTTGGTTTTAAAATTTCACAATAGGATCAAGGTACATTTTGCAATTCTATTTATCTGATTGTGAAATTTTAATAAAATAGGGTTCATGCTATAGCTCAGAGGTAAAGCACCCATGTGTTCAGTCCTCAGTGACACACACACACACACACACACACACACACACACACACACACACACACACTCACACACAGCTCTCTTCCATGTTGTTTTAGGGCAGTTTGATTCAGTCAATCTATCTATTTCAATATACTTTTTTTTTTTTTTGTCGTACTGAGGATTGAACTGAATTGAACTGAGGGGCATTCTACCTCCGAGCTATACCCTGACCCCTATTTTTTATTCTTTATTTTGAAACAGGGTCTCACTAAGTTGTGGAGTGCCTCACTGGGTAGCTGAAGCTGGCTGTGAACCCGGATCCTCAGGTCTCAGCCTCCCAAATGCTGGAATTAAAAGTGTGCACCACCACGCCTGGCTTTCAATATACTTTTTAAAAGTCTCCCTTTTCTTTTTAAATATAATAGGTCAATTTTATTTTGATAAATGAAAAGTAATTAAAGCAGTATAAAGTATATACTCAGAAAAATTATCTCAACATTCTTGCTTTCCTGCTTTCTGGATTTCTCTTATGTCTGGAAATTTTTTAAAAATGTATATATATACATATATATACATATATATATTACTTTGTTTAAATGTGGTAATTTACATATATTATTAGAGAAAAATTAGAATTTGCATGAAAGATAAAGCCTTGCCTTTTTCTGCTCACTAACATGAAAAAAATCAATATTGTGCATTATATTATTTAATATAGTGATAAAGTTAATTATATATTAAAGCAAAAATTAAAAATTTTAAGTCATATCACCTATTTGCATATTTCTATATTTTTGCATTTTTATATCCAGACATGGATATTAATGTTAATTCAAAAGTTTAGTAATAGTTTAAAAGATAATAAAAAGAAAATTTGAGGGAATACTGTATTATAATTCTTTTTAATTTGTGAAAAGTAATTTTTCTTGCTTAATTAGAAATATACACTAATTATTTTCATTAAATAATGTACTACACTAAATTGGGTGAAAATAGAATGATTCTATTCATGAAGTAACATGATTAATTTTTGACTAAAAATTGACTTGTATATTTTATGAAAATTAAAATAAAAATTTATTTTTTTCTGTAAAATGTCCAAGTTATCTTGTGCCTAAGTAATAGAAGCTCTTTTTATTTCCAAAATGTTAATGTTTTGAATTGTTGGCATACTACTAAGTTATTTTGACCAAAGCGCCTTTAAAAATTATATTTCTACAAAAAAATTTTATTAATGTTTGTTTTATACAAGTTGTCTTCATTTTGGTTTTTATGACTTCTTGCTTCTAAAACCCCTTCATTTTGATTTATTAAAATTCATCCCATCTGTCTTTTGGTCTAAATTGTCTTGGGATGGGCTAGAGTGGCTTTGACTGAAAAAAAGATGACTGGGTGGCCCTATTAACTGTCACTGACTTCTTATATGTATTGTACTGACTGCTGTTCACCAATTGAACAGGTGGCACTTATCTGTAAAATGATTCCTACCTCAGAGCAGCCTTACATGTAACCTAGGATAAATTTTTGCCCTTCTGTTTTGGAAGAGAATAAAATGAAGATAGAGATTGGGAACTTTTTAGATACTTTACTTTTTAATAGACCAAAAATAGCTTCCATTCGAGTTCACAAAGTTGAACTGGTAAAGGGAAAGTTTGCAACATCTATTTCTGTTTCCCACTGGTTTTCAATGTTTTATCACAGGTATGGTAGTAAGCAGACCATGCTATCCTATAGTTCAGAGAATATATGAATTAGACTGCTTCAATAAGACTATAAACTCATCAGAGAAGTTCATGAAACTGCACAGGCAGTATTTCAAACAGAGCTATTGTAGAAATAAGATTGTAATGTGAGGTAAAGTATTTGTTTCCTTAGGAAATAACCATTGAACTTCTATTCCTGTATAGTTATTTTTATACTGAATATTACTAAATGATTCAGGGAACAGAAATCATGATATTGATTTGTTTAGTCTTCTCAAATCACCGTTGTGGGATCTTTGGATTGATGGATAGAATCCGTTCTTGGATTTTATTTAAGCTGTCTTGGCATCTGCCTTATAACTGCCTGTATTTGTGTTTTGAAGTACTCAAATAAGTGATTTCAAGATAATTCCATATTTCTGTACAATTGCTAGCCTATTAGATGGTCTTTGTACTGATGTTAAAGCAAAAATAACAACAACAAAACTGGCACAAATACTGGAAAAACTACCTTCTGAAACTTATCACATGACCCCTATAAAACTGTGGAGTCCTAGATTATGTTTCAATAAAATAATGCAGAATCTTCAAGCTTAAACAAAGGGATGATAAAAGGAAAGGGGACTAATAACTGATACCAATGTAATTCATTTTCCCTATGTTAAGCAATTCTGAGACCAATTAAAAATATTCTACCTGCTTTATTTGAAATAACACTTCTTGTAATTTATAGCATGAATCAATTAAATAGCTTACAAGACTAACAATTTATGCCATAACATGCACTTCAATAACTATCCTGAATCCTCGCCCAGAAATCCAAAGACATTATTGATAAATCCTACCTAATGCCAACTAATTGAAAGCCTTGTGATGTCAGTGCTGAAATGCCAGGATCTGAAGCCAATCTTATACATATCCACTGTTGAAAGTTAATATTTTCCTTATAGCAGTAATTCTAGTATACTTGTTTGTTTGTTTAACAGTTGAAATCTAATATTACATATATATATATATATATATATATATATATATATTCACTGCTACAGGATTTTAATGTGTTATCTTCACTGTGGATGCAGATTTCCAGAATATATAAGTTCCAGAAAAAAAATATATATACACATATATATACATATATGCATATATGTATATATAATAAATATATATATTTTCAGAATATGTTTGATTTTAAAAAATGAATAATCACCTATCCATGTAAGTTTTTCTTATACTATATTGTACCAATATGTTTATTTGCAATACAAAAGCACCAATTTATGTCTAAGGCTAATACAAGTAATAATGGAAGAAAATTAAGCTGTCTTAATTTATAATTTTTTTTACAAATAAAAATATTCTATTTTATGAAATTATATTTGAAGATAAAATATTTAAAAGCCAGCACATAAACACATTATCTAAAATTATAAACACCAAAAATAATATTTCATAATAAGATCTGATAAGGATAAAGATCAAGATTACAATTCTAAAACAACATGGAAAAAACTATTTTAATATCTAGATTCAATTTGGGGGCATTAGCTGTCTATAGACACTGATTTTATGTATCTCAACAAAATACAACTTTGTGTCACATTATATACATTAGTCTTATTATTTATAAAATAGAGTTCATTTAAAAATTCTTAAAATAACAGCAGGTTTAATTCCACACAGAAGATCATCATCTAAATGTGAGATACTTTATTGAAGGGATCTAAAGGTTAACTTAAATGTCTTAAGTATAACTCTTCTGAGAACTCTCAAATGCAATTTGATAAATATTTGAAATTACGGAAGAAGTATTGAATTTCTATGAAAATCTATAGCTGAAAAGCTTACACTTATTTTTTGCAATGTTTCTAAGACAAGGAAATAACACAAACAATGAACCACAGTTGGAGTTTAAACAAATGGCCATCCATTAAAGTTTTTTTTTAAACATTTTAAACATCTTTTCTTATAGTTCTTGACAGCTGAGGGCAAACAAGGTTCTTTGTCAATTTATGACTAAGCCAATACCTATAAAGATCCTCTGAGATTACTGTAAGCTTCAACTAATGTCCATTTTCTTTATGCTACATTTGGGCATTCAAGAGTGATGTCTTCCTAGGTGGCTATCTGTCTCCCAGACTCATTTACCTGAATACATAAAATGAAAAGTGATGAGCTTTTGGGGTGGACTTAATATTTGGCACATTAAAAGCTAATTTATTATACATTAATATGACCTTAACAATACCACCTTTTATTCATTTCATTTTACTCCTCAAGTAAGAAAAAAAGCCCTATGAGATAAGAACCAGCTGCCTTAAAATAGGTCATGTATTAAAAGTTTCATATACGTGTATAACATATATACACATATAGCCCTTAGAACTCCATGTATAGTCAGTCTTCTAGAACATAATGAGGATCTAACTTGGGTTAGAAGAGATATTCTTCATTATTTTACTTACATAAAATTATCAAAAGTATTTTTTCAAGTAACAGTGGGTTTTGCTTGAAATAAGGTAAGAATACATATGCATTATTTTATATGAAAATAAATTTAGGTGAAGATAACCACAATTATATCCTATTTATTTAGACCAAGGTCAGACTGGGTGTGGTGGCCCACACCTCCTATAATCCCAGTAGTTGGGAGACTGAGAAATAAGCATATCAGGTTTGCTGCCAGCCTCTTGTTGAAACCTTGTTGAGAATCTCAATTTAGTGAGAAATGAAACAGGGTCTCAAAATGAAGCAGGGTTTCAACTTAGTGAGACTCTGTTTCAAATGAAAATTAAAATGGGGCTGTAGGTATAACTCAGAGGTAGAATGCTCCTGGGTTCAATCCCCAGTACCACACACACACACACACACACACACACACACACACACACACACAGAGTAAAAATTTTTAAAAAACTACATAGAATATTGTTTTATAAGATTTGATACATAGCATATGAATATAAACATATATACATATACATATATTATAGTGTGTGTGCATGTGTGTGTGTCTCATAATTCATACATAGACCAGCATCCTTTTCAACAAAAACCATCTAGGTCTCTTCTGCAAATACCGATAAATATGCTAGCCTAGAAGCCACTGAAAAGCTATGCAAAACTCCCTCAGAGAAAGTGAGTATCATGACAGTGGACTCAAAATTAATTTACCATACTTTAGCCCTTTCACACTGTTGATTGCAACAACAGAAATAACCAGAGTAAAGCCTATTCTACTTAATACTTTTTACCAGAATAACAAGTAAATATAAAACTAATGAAGTTTTCTTCAAATGATCACAATTGTGAAAGTATATAAAAATTTCTTAAACTTCCTTTATAGAAATTGAAAAACAGTTGAGTAAAATTAGTCTACATCTACACATAAAATTGTTAACATGCTTATCATAGAAACACTAATTTAAGAAAATCTTTGCTTATATAATATTGTAACCTTTCAGATTCCATGGTTTTTGTAATTTCATTGGTGCATTGTAGTCTGAAATCATAATTCAGTTCACAGTGATACTGATATACACATATCCAGCCCTTGCTGGGCTTTTCCCCAGCTCCCTTTCCACTCCCTCCCTTCCCCATACAAGATATTGAAATTGTCATTGGTATTCTCATATATGTACCTAAAGTCGTTTCCACTGAAAATGTGGAAATGGGATCCCCTTCCTCTCCTAGACCACCTCCCTAGCTTTACTGGGCTTTCTCCTCCATTATTTAAAGTCCCTCTTGCATCCTAATTACTCCCTACCTTCCACATATGAGAGAAAACATGTGACTACTTAAAATTGGATAGAAGAAATATTAGGTAGAAAGGATATGAACTGGAAAGAAAAGGGAAATATATATTATTTTTAAATCTAGAAACTTCATAATCTTAACTACACCCTACAAGATATGTTCTATTTTAGGCAGAAGCCTCTATAGGTCCACACCCTTAACCTAACTCCATCCTATGAGATCTATCTTAAGCAAAAGCCTCAATGAACTCACATCCTAAATCTCAAAGGCCCCTCTCCCCACCAGAAATTCATGAGATGCTTAGAAATCAGGTTCCAGTCAGCTACATGGAGGCTAAAGAATTATGAGGAAGTCCAGACCTCCACCTCTGCTGTGAGACTCTATTCACCCATGCATGGGGGTTCTATAAAAGAAGAATGGTAAAAGCTGCTAAAAGACTCTCTCACTTTCTCTCTCCCTCTTGACATTTCCCACATTCCCCCTCAAACATGTATCCCTCACCTGCCTGCATAAACTACTGTCTTTGTCTCTGACTGGTGCGTGCTGAAATTCTTTTGTACCACAGAAGCCAAGAACCCCACAGAATTATTGTGTTTTCCCATGACACCTTCACTTTGTGTGATAGACTTATCTCACTTAACAATGTCCTCCAGATCAAGCCATTTTTCTGCAAATGCCATAATTTTGTTCTTTATTGCTGAGTAGAATTCAATTGTATGTATATCTCATAATTTTGCATTTTATTCATCTGTTGATGGACACCTAGGTTGGTTATATGATTTGACTATTAAAATTTCATATATTTTAACTACTTAAAAAGAATCTTCAAAGATTAGGGAAGCAGCTGGTTTGACAGTTGCTGTATTAACAGTGGGAAGGATGGAATTAGGACCAAGAACACAAGGGCAACTTACTTGCATGAAAAGCATCACACGAAGCTGAAAATAAATAAATCATTTCACCATAGCACATTTTAATCTACAATCTTAAATATAAGTAGTTCCAAAACCTGTGAAAATTAAAAATAGCAACCTCAAAATATTGAAATTAAGAACCCAACTCATGTTAGTGTGAGTTAAAAAACTAAAGGGGCAGAATTGCATTAGATCTTGTTTGGTTGGGATGCTGCTACATTCTATGTAGAGCTAATCGCTGAAGTTTACAACTCTGTGACAGAGGTAGAAACAGAGGGTGTGCTCCTGTAGTAGTGCTAAGAACAAAACATTGCATCTTCTCTATGATAAGACTACATACAGAACTTGTATGCCAGGGAGCTTTTCCAAGTGCGGTAACATTCAAGATGAGACCTGAAAAGAAGGCAAGATCTGGGAAAGGTACTTGAAATAATGGGAAGTGATTGACCAAACTAAGCATCAAGATAAAATAGAAAATAAATAACTTCCAGTAACTTATTGTCATTTGTTAGTAATGTATTCATTAATTCAATGAATAGGTATTCAATACCAGCTGAGTACAGACATATCTTTAAAAAACCTCATCACATTTTTAATGATAAAATTATTAAAAAATAGAAAAGAACAAATCATAAAGTCCTGAGCTTTCATTAAGTAATTTACAGCTGAGAATGAAAAATAACAATTTCATTAATCTTCTAAATATTATGGTCAATAAATTCAATCAAATAAGATTAACAAGGTAGCAAAAATCTAAGAAAATATGTTTCTATATTACATATGTTTTAAAATTAAAATAATTTGTCAATAAGCTCTTTCTTTAAAAATATAAATAGTACAATCGCCCTTAAAACTTTCAGAAATCCAGAGAACTTGAGAATTCAGCAGGGGATGGCAATGAAAGGAAACCAAGGAGCTGAAGGACAGAAGAAGTTCAGGAGAGCCTCAGGGAAAAGAACTTGTTTTTCACCTACATTCTACATGCAGAGAAGTTTATGCAGGAAATATTTCAGGTCTCAAGTCCTCCTTTGTTCAGCGTGGTCCAGGAGAACAAGACCTACTGAATGAAGAGTCATCTGGGGAGCCATGGACACAAATGACCAACAAGTCTGGTTTTTTTTTTTTTTTCTATTCAGCCTGCCTGAACAGAGGCTGCCTTCTGGTCCATTACCCCAAAATTATACTAGTTATTTTTACTCTAATGGGAATATTAGGAAACTACATGTTAGACTTATCTCCATCTTCCAATCTTTCAATAGTAGTTGATAAAAATTGACACTTGTTCTCCATTTATTTGATTTCTACACTTGTGTCTCGACTCCTTTCCTATCATCCCTGGCTTTGTAACATTGGACAAGACACTAGACCTCACCATCTCTCAATGTGTTCATCTGCACAATGAAGATAATTTTTGAGGTTTAAATGAATATTCCTAATATTTTTAAGTTCTTAGCTATGAATGGCACATGATAAACAACACTAAGTCATTATTAAAAAATAAACAATATTTATTAGTCACTTTATGGCTGCAACTATGAGGGCTGAGAGATACCCATGGGTTTGATCTCACTTAAATCCCTGTAGAATGAAGAAAGAAAATTGGAATGTGTTCAAATATAACATAAGAGTACAGTGCAAACCCTGAATTTTAGGAAGTAAGCAAGAAGAGTTAGATGGTTGTTGCTACAGGCTAGATAATATATGATGCTGATATGAGGAAAAAAAACAATTTTACTAAGATAGACTGAGTATGGTAGGGGGATCAGTTTGGGAAACCTTTGTTATAAATTTAAATTATGGATCCATCTAAAGCTCTTATCTGAATCCAAGAATAGAAATGGGGTTATCCAGGGAAGATACATGGAGAAATGTCTTATCAAATAATGTGTATCTTTGTAATATACACAGGAGAACCATTGGATTTTTGAGAATGTTAAACAGAAAAAAAATACCAAGAGCATAGACTGAAAGGAACAGAATACAAGGATATGATAGAAAGTTTTGGATTTAAAAAATTCTAAGGCAAAAAATAGGGATATAGAAATCCTAAGGTGAAAGTATGTTTGACCCTAGAAGGGAAAGGAAGAATAACTTCAAGGTAAAGATTGGTGGAACAATAGGCAGAGGGGATAAGGAAAATAGAATCTGAGGACAAGAAGAGCAGCTTGGGGTCCATAGAGTGGAGCTATAAGACAGAAACGATTAATTACTATCAGCTTTGCAACCTAATAGCATTTACCTCGATAAACTTGCTTGGAACTCTTGACCTTTCTATTACATATAATTTCACATTTCTGGGATGTTTATGTCTACCCTATGACAATCCTACCATCTATTTTGAAAGCAGATAATTTATTTTCTATTTTCCTATATCTACAAATGCAGAGGAATTTTGCCTCAGGAAGAATAGTATACAGTCTCTTCTGTATTTGATTTAAATAAATTAAATAAATAATGAGATTATGACTTGTATGCTAATAACTCACAGAAGGGATTATGGATTGAGAATTCATGTTGCAATGGGTGTGGGCTTCCAGGGATGTTGAAATAGGTTAATTGTATTTTTCACTTGGGATGCATATGAATTTTGAGAGGCCAGAGAACAGACTACAGTATATTGAATGGTCAGTTCTATAAAGATATTTTCTCATCCCAAACCTTGGACTTGGTAAATGTTAACTTCTGTGGGAACTGGTCTTTGAATACATAATCAAGTTAAAGACTTTTAGTTTAAAAAAATCTTTGATTATCTAGGCAAAACCTAAATGCAATGAAAAGTGACATTTTATGGGTAAGGTAGATGATGCTTTGGGACATTCAGAAAATGAGGAAAGATGGAGAAGAGGAGGATGCACTGTTACCACAGGGGCAGAGACTGGTATGATATGACCACAACCCAAGAAAGTCAAGGAAAGGAAGTCAGTGGCCCCGAGAAGCTGGAAAATTCAAGGGCTACAATTTCCTCTAGAGAATCTGGAGGCAGTGAGGCTTGCCAACACATCGATACTATGCTTCTTTTATATATATATATATGCTTCTTTTATATATATATATATATATATAATTGTTAGAGACTAAATTACATTTGCTTTAAACTCTAAGGTGTGTGTGAAATTGTTATGGCAGTCACAGGAAACTAAGACACCCTAATAAAATGCTTTCATGTTTGATTTCATATCAGCTCGATTTCTCTAAAGGCCTAAACTAAGACAACAGAGGAAGAAGATTTTGCTATTTGAAGTGGAGGGTCTTTTCTTTTCAGATATAGTAAGTATAAAATGCCTCTAACATATTTTGATGGGATGCATGCAGGCAGTTTGATTGATGGGTCTAAAGATCAGTGGACATGCCAATCATAAATATGTAAATATGGGCGACATTGACAGAGGTGGCTTTAGAGATATGAAACTATGGCATCCTGTTTAACCAGTTGTAAATAAAGAGGAAGAGATGGTTATGCCTCAATCTGCAGAATTTCAGTCTTTTATGCACTACGAGTGAAGGATCTTATAAAAAGGATTAAGAAGGGAACGGCAGTGAGGATTTGTGGTGTGTCTGCTAGATAATTTCCAACTTTATTCCAATATTCAATCTCATTCCTCAATTCCTACCTTAGTCTTACTTCATTTTTCTCTCCTTCACATTTTCTTGATTTAATATCACAGAAATTAAGATTAGTGATCATGGGTTCCTCATGTTGTTTGTTCTAATGAAAATTAGTTTTTTCATTTTAGTGAATACTTTAAATTGATTATATATATATATATATATTTTTTTTTCTTTTAAAAATATTTTGAGCCAGGTGTGGTGGTACATGCCTGTAATCCCAGTACTTGGGAAGCTGAGACAGGAAGATTGCAGGTTTGAAGTCAGCCTCAGTAGCTTAGTGAGGCTTTCAGAAACTTAGCAAGACCCTGTTTCTAAATAAAAAAAGTAAAATAGGGCTAGGGTTATAACCCAGAGGTAGAAGTCCACTGGTTTCTACATCCAGTACTACACACACACACACACACACACACACACACACACACACACACAAATTGAAATACTCCCTAACCAAATATCTGTATCAAAATATTATTAGAACCAAAAGAAACATACTGATACTGTAAAAAAATAGGCCATTTTCCATTTTGTATTTTTAGTTCCCAAAGGAAAATGAAGGCATAAAAGATGTATTGGAGAGGTCATCATTAAAGAACAATAAGTACAATGGAAACCTAGATAATGAAAATTTTCTCAAATCATTCTTGTCTGTCCTGCATCCTAAAGTATCTCCTTAGCCTTGTCATTTTAGATGGATTAAAATCTTGTCTCTTTCTTCATTGCCTTAGATTTATTCTGGATCAATGTAACATTAAAATACTCATCTCTTTTCTTTCTTTTCCTTTATGTATAAAAGCTTTGGTATATTAGAACCTGCTGGTGGTGTCTCAATAGTCAACATTTACCCTTCTGTTCTTTATCTGGGAACTTGGCTGCCCAAAAGAAAGGAGACACACCCCTACTTGATTTAGAGTGGGCGTGTCTCTCTTAATAAGATAAAGCCAATGGAATACAAGTAGTTAATTTTGCAGATCCCACAGATATTCTCTATAAGAATAATGGCAAAATTCCTATTCCCTACATCCTTTCCCAATGGCAGTAAAGCAGACAGAAAGCCAGCCTTAGAAATTGAGCCTCAAGCAGAGAAGCAACAAGACAAAAACATATGTGTTACTTGGGACATGGTGAGCCAAACCAGTTCATAAGCCTATCGATTCTGATTTATCAACCTTTGAGTGAGTACTGTGTGTCTTTTTATGACACTTTAGTTGGGATTCTTTTCCATTTATATGTAAAACTAATCTCAATTGATATAAATTTTCTATTTTTGTTTAAATATCATCTGTGTAGCTGTAAGTAACAGTATATATGTCATTTGTTTAGTGGAAATTGTCCAGCAACAGATGGCATGGACTCTCATTACAGACTGCAATGTTGTGACCTTAGAACACATTGGCAAACTATGGTTAAAATTTCTTCTGTTTTTCCTCATAAGGCAGATCTGTTACTGTTGAAGTCATAAATTAAGAAGTTAACATATATAGCTGTGAGATCAACTGTGTTTCTTAAAAGGCTTTTGTTGAAATCCTAAGCCCCTGGTACCTAAGAATATGACTGCTTCTAGAGATGGGGTGCATAAAAGGTGATACAATTAAAATGTTATCATTATAGTACATCCTAATTCAATATGATTCATTGCATTATAACAACAGAAAATTAGGACACATGCATATAAGTGAAGACAGAGAGACAATGACCATCTACAAGCCAGAGAGAAATACTTCAAAAGAAAGCAACCTGCTGACACCTTAATCTTGGAATTCTAGGCTCCAAACTTTTTTTAAAAAACAAAGTCTTTTGTGCATTAGTTACTTTTGCCTCTATTAATACTGTTTTATAAAGAAAGAGAACAAGTTAGCATGTAGATAATCAGCGACTGAGAATAAAAGGAGGAATGAGCTAGGCATGGTGGCACATGCCTGTAATCCCAGTACTTGGGAGGATGAGACAAGAGGATCATAGGTTCAAGGCCTGCCTCAGCAAGTTAGTGAGACTCTCAGCAACTTATATAGACCCTCTCTGTTTCAAAACAAACAAACAAAAAAAAGGACTTGGTATGTAGCTTGGAGGTAGAACTCTCCTGGGTTCAATCCCCAGTACCAAAATAAATAAATAAATAAATAAATAAATAAATAAATAAATAAATAAATGGAATATTATCATGTTAAAAATACCTTCTAGATAGACAGCACATTCATGAACAGCGTCCAACATTATTACACACTGCTGGATTGAAAAGTCAACTGTGGCTCTATCCTGCAATGAAGTAGCCAGTAGCCCTGGCTCTTGAGGTTGAGCCTTTGCAAGAGATAAAGATGTGCTTTAGACCTTTCTCCAGAATCTGCCATTCTGAGTTCAAAGTCAAACACTGGAAATCACTCTGGGTAAGATACAAATTTTGTATCTCTGCTTCACACTAACCCCTCTTTTTAACTGTATCTCTAATGAGGAATAGCAGATTAGCTGAGATGGGGATGTGAGCAGACCCCAGAGTATTCAGACTTCAACTGTTCACCTACAAAAGTGATCACTGTTATCAGGTAGACCATGAAAGCAGCAGAAATCACCATTCTATAATGACAGAGAATGTCTTCTCTATACCCTGCTGTTTGGATTCTAAGGTGGGTAGATGTGGAGTCTTTTGTTTCCTTTTACCAGAGACTTCAGTTCCTGCTCCAACAATATAAAGTTGTTTTTTTTTTAATCACTATGATCCAATGTTCATAATCTTGGCAATAGAATTTCTCCTCTCTTCCAAGAAAAGATCTAGTTACCTCCCAGAATAGATGTGTCAGATCCTATGTAATCTTCAAGATTTATAATTCTGGAGGTTTTCTGTCTTGGTGCAGACCTTCCTACCTGTAGGGAAGTTTGTTCTTGGTATAATGCCTCAGGAGGGGTTGTGTAAGGGAGACCTCAGAGCCCAAAGGTATTCCATGATAAAATAAAGAAAGCCATTAGCTCCTTTTGTTCTTTTTTCTTGATAAATGTCCAATTATTCTGCCAGTGCATGTGTGTATCCAGTTTATATTTATATACCTATCTATAATTGTTTATATCTTTCTGACTACTGTCTATTATCTATCGTCCATCTATAAATGTATCTCAGCAAATGTGGTGACATCTCAGTCTCTACCTTTTCAGACACATTTCAGATACATGTCAGCAGGTATCTGTATGCCCCCAATGATGATAAAAGGCTATTATGTGAGAATCATCCTAATGTTTGTTCTCTTTTTCTTTCTTTTAAAGTTGTATTGCAAAGACTAAAAATCTAACCATATAACTTAGAGGAAGGATTTATTTTCTTACAGTCTTGGGGTTCAGTCCATGTGAGACTCTGGATCCATCTGGGACCCACAGATCTTAGGGCATGATAGCAGGAGGTAGAGGCAGGGAGAGCACATAGGCTGTGGTCTTCACATCATAGAGACCAGAAACAAGAGAGAGAAAACAGAGGGAGGAGGAACCATTTATAACTTCCAACGCTGCACCCCCAGTGACCCACCTCATCCACACCCTATTGGTCTGGGTCACCACCCAGATATGTCCATTACAAGAGATTTATTCACTCCTAGGATTACAACCCTCATGAGTCAATTACATCAGCTCCAAACATTAATAAGTGAATTTTTGTGTGTGTGTGTGGCACTGGGAGTTTGGGGGTTAAACCCAGAGGCATTTTATCTTTGAGCTACACCCCCAGCCCAATTTTATTTCTTATTTAGAAACAGGGTCTTGCTAGGTTGAAGAGAGTCTCACTGGTTGCTGAATCCACCAACGTGTGATCCTCCTGTCACAGCTTCACAAATACTGGGATTACAGGTATACACCACCATGCCCGGCCAATAACTGAAACCTTTAGGGAATATTTTATATCTATCTATAACAAAACCTAATCTGAAACTCCTCAAAGCAATCTCTAGGCCAAAAAACTTATATCCCTGTAAGTGTTGGTTAAAGTCTTTTTCAGTCTCTGAAAAGGACATCTGTTTCATTGCCAACTTCACATGTGGACAGAGTATATAATGGGCAAAAATAAACCTTCCAGAAAGAAGGATCCAGAG
The DNA here is from genome assembly GCA_004027655.1 of Graphiurus murinus. NCBI lineage: Eukaryota > Metazoa > Chordata > Mammalia > Rodentia > Gliridae > Graphiurus > Graphiurus murinus. Next base: position 378,229 of record PVLC010000033.1, on the reverse strand, counting down.
GCCATAGAGGACAATGAAAAATGTAACTCCTGCCAGAGAGCAAATCCAGCCACTAACAGATGGTCTAACAGGAATTAACTACACTGCCAGCACAAGGAGCCTTCAATCCTTCCTGGACTAATGACTGCCTTGTTTCCTAGTCTTCCTTTCGTTCTGAATGCAGGTTTTAAAATGGGTTGCTCATTACCTCAATAAAATTGTATAGTGAATGTGCTAGGAACACATAATTTTAATTTTAATTTACAGGTGTAAAATAGATTTTTTTTTCTGCAGTACTTGCATAGGAGATATTAAAACTCAAGGTTGTGTTTTATCACAACCTTTATACCCAACAAAAGCTATTAAAATATAATGATCTATGAGCTATTCCACTATATCAGAGTCTAACTGAGCTGACCACTGAACAATGGTTCTTCTTTAATCAGTTATGTGCAGCCTCCTAGAATTAGTGCTTCCTGGCCAGAGACCTCATTTCCAATCTTCATTAGCATAACTGAGAAGCAAAAACAAAGCATATTTTCCAACCACTTTAGCAAATAGACATCCATAATTTGGTTCCTGTGTGATCTGCTCAGTAATCCCCTCCCCATGTCTCTTCATCTGTACTAAACTTGGTTTACTATTGCTTCTTGTTGTGGTTTTTCATTGTATGTTTTTTAAACTACTTTAGGCTATTGTTTACAGAGGTCAGTTATTCTCTGAAGAGGCGATACACCTTGATCAGGTGTAATAGACTGCATATCACATAAGTATCTTGTACTTCATGTTGAATTATGTTACCAATTGGGACTTTAGGGCTCTTTCCCCATGGCAGTAGGATCAGATTTGTGAAATGGAAAAATGGATGGTCTTCCATGTATTTAAGTTTCCAAACAGGCAGTTTTGGATGGAAACCCAACATTTTTCTCACTTCTCTGATATTATTATACTCTCAGATATTTTGCTTCCCAGAAATATTTTTAGCTTCTCCAGCTATGTGTATCTATGCAAAATGTTCTGACCACTGGGAAAAAAAATGGAGTCATATGCAACTTCCAAAAGTATTCATAAATTATAGCTGGCATGCTTCTTAGTCCTTTATTCTTTAATATGTACTTTCTCAACAAATGGAATAAAAGTTAGGTGGCTGTGTTGGATTGTCCAACTTAGAAGTGAGTTAATCCTTGGAATGGAGACTATGTAAGGTGGAATAAAATAAAAGAATGAATTTTGAGTTTTCTGGACCCAAGAATTGAGCTATACTCAATTTATATACATCCAAATTTCTCCACAAAAGAAATGAAGTTCTATTTTTTAAATCTTTGGTTATATGTAATCCTTGTTATTTCTAGTCAAACTTAATCACAACTAGTAGATTTACCCAACTAACCTTTTAAATAGCTTCCTTGACAACTGTTTTAAGTCTTTTGATGCATTCTTCTGTGCACAATTAAAAACTCTTTTACTTTGCATAACATTTATTGAATAACACAGCCATAACTTGAAATTTATAATCACAGCTATCACTGCCACCTGACATCTAAAACTTAGAGCTCTCCTCCTACTTCATGACACACTCTTGAAACCTCACTCTTAAAACCTACTGAAAGTACTTATAATAATATCACCTAAAAAGTTATCCATCACCGATATGTCCTTTCTTTTAATTCTCTTAATATTTATACGTTATTCCATGCATATTGTTAACTAACGACAAAAGTGAATTATATTTTATAATAGTTTCATATTTTATTGTTAAATTTTTTACAGTTATCATAGGAATATTGCTGCACTAAACTAGTGAAACACTAATTATACTACCACTTATGGAGGTATATTGTATGCCAAATGCTGTAATATCTCATTCGACTTTTGAATTATCAAAAAGGCAGTTAACAATAATGTGTAAGGCTAATTTCTTAAACAAAAATATATTTTTGAATTTTGTTCCACTGAACTTGAGAGTGAAATTATTTGAAAAAATCTTTGCATATTTAATTAAAGTAAAAATATCAAGAAATGCCATCCAGGACTATGTTTGGTCCTACATTCAATGTGATTATTTTCATAAGACATGAGAGACACTCAAAGAAACAGAGAATGAGGAGGATGCAGAGATTAGAATGATGGGTCTACAATCCAAGTTGCCTTGACCACTGGAAGACGAATTAGAGATATGGGACAGATTCTCCCTCAGAGTATTGAAAAGAGACTAATCCTGCTTATATTTGGTTTTGAAATAATGGCATCTGGAAACTTGACAGAAGAAATTTGTTATATTACAGTACTAGCTTTTTGGCAATTTGTTAGATATTGTTACCAAGGGTATGATGATGTAACAAATACAAACAAATTTTATTTGTATGAGAGATTCTTTCTCAGATACCTTATGAATAAAAAATCCATGGATGCTCAATTACATTCTATAAAATGGAATTGTATCTGCATATAACATGTGTACCTCATCTCAAATATTTTTAATAATCTCTGCATAATTTAAATACCTAGTACAATGAAAGTATTGGAATTTAGTTGTTATACTGTATTTTTAAAGAATAACAACAATAGAAATCTGTACATTTTAAGTAGAGATACAACCATTATAGGCCTAATTACATTGGGTATGTGGTTGTTTAAATTCATGAATATGGAACCCACAGATATGGAGGGCATGTATATATACATGCAGAATTTGATTCTAGATTATTTTAAAGAAATGATAGGTAAAATATAGATATTAGAGACTATTCTGTTAAGACCTCAGAAGATAGTAAAGACCATAGTAGAGAAAGTTTACCTTAATATAGAGAACACATAATATTAGGAATATATGTTGATAGAAATATGACCAATAGACATGCTTCTGGTGAGATCTCAGAAGAAAATGAACAACATGATATTGTAAACTAGAGGGAAATCATTTGCTGATAGAGTAGGAGAAAACTATCCTATCATTTGTGTTCAACTCTTGGATGAAAAACAGGATTTAGACACGATTAACTTCAGTATTTAGCTGAGAATTTTCCAAGCAAGGTGTTAAAACTGCAGTGTGCTCCGTGCTGCTTATAGTAAGAAGAAGGGAACAAATTAAAAGTGGAACCATTATGTAAAAGGAAATCAGCTCTTGATGAGTTAGGAGATTCTTATCATATCTACACTGCAGAGGATGCGAAAATCAGGAAATTCACTATTGGAAGAATATGATTTGAAGAGATGATTAAAGGTGTGGCTAGAAAACCTGTTGAACAGATTAAGTGCATGATTCATGGATCCAAGCAATCCATCTAGCTAAAATCCAAGCATAGAGAAGGAATCTTTCTGAAAATACACAACCTTTTCTCTATGATATAGACACTCTCATACACAACAGACCTGCAAAGTTGTTTTTGTTTTTGTTTTTAGTGCTGGGGATTGAATCCAGGGCTATTCTTCCTCTGGGCTATTCCCCCAGTCCTATTTTTCATTCTTTTAGTTTGAAACAAGGTCTCACTAAGTTGAGGAGGGCCTCACTAAGTAGCTGAGGCTGGATGGGAACCTGGATCCTCTGGGCTCATCCTCCCAAGTTCTGGGATTACAAGTGTGTGCCACCATACCTGGCTTACCTGCAAAGTTTTTAAGACAGTTATACCAACAGAAACACTGCCAGCTGAGACTGAAAAGGAAAGAGACAGGATCTAAGTAAGGAAGGTTACCAAACTCCTGGGATTTTTAGAGATAGGGAATATACATGTTGACTACTTCAACTATAAAATTTCAAATAAAGGAAAAATGACTACAAGAGTTCTAAACACAGAAGGCCACTACCAGGTATACAGAGAAAGTTTTGGAAAGAATGCTCCATGGAGACTCTTAAAAAAAAAAACACTGTTGATGTAGATTTCACCTTTACAACTTCTAAAACTGTTAGAGAAAGATTTTCAATTGTTTTAAGCTGTCCAATTTGTGGCGATTTGTTATTTATGTTGTCCTAGGAAAATGATATATAAGGTATACACTTTATGAGGACTCAAGAAATTCTGAGAAGTTTAAACAATATCACTACGTTTCTTTTAAATTACCCCTATTATACAGTTAAGTTATGCAATTAGCTATTAACAGAGCAATATATAACATTTGACTCCATTGTTTTACTCTATTATCTTCATATGTTCATAATACTATATTACCACCCTTGTAGTAATTTATCCTTTATTTTATCTGTTATTTTGAAGTTCTTCTAAAATATTTTAAGACTGAAGAATTTAAGAATAAAAAAGGTGAGTATTTTTTAAAAACTATAATTAATAAAGCAATTTCTCAGAATACTTGTATATAATATTCAGTATGATAGCAAATGCAAGAAAGTTCCAAGTCAATTGTCTTAAAATTACATACATTTTATAATTATATATACGTATATGTATATATTTCTGTATAATAGACATAGCCATATTCATACATATATGTTTATGAATAAATACAGGCATATATACATACTATAGAGGTTTTTGATTGATTAACTTTTTTGTGGTATTGGGGAAGAAACCCAGGGGCATTTTGTCTCTGAGCTACACCCCAGCCCTATTTTATTTTTAATTTGGAAATGGTCTCACTAAATTGCTGACAGCCTAACAAAGTTGCTAAAGCTGGCTATCTACCTGTGATCCTCCTGTGTCAGCCTCCCAAGTAGCAGGATTACAGACATGTGCCATCACACCTGGCTGACAGATTCAAATCCCTCATTTTGATTTGGAATTGAAGGAATTCAGATCAGTATATATATTTATATACACACAAGCTGACCTCCCTAAATTAGTGGAGAATTATAACAGAATAAAAATTCGTAGTTCTGTTTTCAATTCTTTTTAATATAGTCTATAATCTCTAAATTTTTTATGCTACAAATTTCAATGTTGCATAAACTTTAAATATATAGAAATATAAATGTAGTTTTGTACTTTTCAGCTTACTTTATCCTTCTAAGCAAGCACCTTGCCTTTTTGTTTTTTTGTTGGTTCATTTTTTTTTTCTAAAATACATAGAAACATCATCTTCAAAGGACATTAATGTGCAGAAAAATGTTCTAACATACTTTCCTAAATTATGTATTTGATTAAAACTGCTATAACAGCTATGCCTTTCTAACCAGTAAAATGAATCTCATGCATCAAGGTAATGACTAGACCTTTAAAATGATATATAGTACAGCCTAATACCTGTAAAAATGAGCTAGGAAAGAATAATTACAAAGGAGGTGTATGTTTGAGGAAACAACTTTAGCAATTATAGGCATGAATTTAAGAAATGTTAGCTTGTCCTGTGTACTATTAGTAACTAGTAATGGTGTTATAGCAATTATATTATAAATCATTAAATGTGTAAATAAGGGCTTATCTATTAAAAATTTCATAAAATTAACCAACTTTTATCATTTTGTATCTGTGCATAAAAATATAACAATGTGCTTGTTTAAAAACTAGAAGTAATTTATTTCAAAGGCTTTGTCATGTATTTTACCAGCTCCATTTTTCTCCCCTTCTCAATAACTTGATTCTATACTACTGGGCACCAATGTTATAAAAAAAAGTGTAAAAATTAAAAAAAAATTCTTTTAGAAATTCAGGACTCTACAGAAACTAAATAGCATTAATTCTGTCTTTCCAAAATATTTAGTTACTACACCTTTATAAAAACTTGAAAGCTCTTACATGTTATCATGTGGGAACCAAAGGACAGTTCTCCAAACAAAATCTTATCAAGCCAAAGATAAGTATGCAATATATAATAATTAAAAGCTCAATTCCTAATCAGAGTTTCTTGAGATAGAAAAAATTACACACAGTTTGGGAACTAATATATTTAAAGCAATCAGTCTATTTGCAATCAGTCTTTGTGTTTTAATGTTGGTACGGTGGACTCAACTGCATTACATAGAATAAGCTGGATGATCCTCAGCACTGAAGCAAGAGCTAAGACACCATAGGAATGATATGTCAATGTGTTTAAATTCTAGATGCAGATTATAAAACACAAAATGCTTTTTACTGGAGGGATTACATGGAATTGAACCCAAGAGGCATTCTACCTCCAAGCTACACTACCAGCACTAATTTTGAAACAGGATGTCTGTCACTTGCTGAGAGTCTTGCTAAGTTGCTCAGGCTATCTTTAAACCTGTGATCCTCCTGTCTCACCCTCTCAAGTACTGGGGTTATTAGTTTGTACCACCATGTCCTGACACAAAATGCTTTCTTAAAATAGTTCATTTTCTTATTATTGGTGCATTGTTATCATACATCTTGATGAAGCATGGTGGTGAACCGAAATTATTGTTTGCTCTTTCAAAGTTGTTTTATCTCAGGTACTCATCAGAATAGAAAATATATTAACCGATAGAATATAAATAATACTATTCTTTCCATTAAAGGATAAAATATTAAAATGAAGCTCATAAGTATAAAACAATCTTCAAAAAACTGAAAATTATTTCTAACAAATCCTCCAGAATTAGAGACATAATAGCCACATGTGTGGTAATACAAATAAAAGCTTTATCTCCCTATTGAGTGCAGATTATTCAACAAATAGCTTTTTTTGGAATGTACATCACAAGAAATAATATGCAATACCTTCGAAGGCATCTATACCAATAATGAACATAAAACTAAATTGGAAAGCAAAGAAGCAAACACGAAAGAATATAAGTCAGATTAAATATCTTCATTGTATTCATTCCTGGCTATGGTTATTTTCCTAATGCTAAATAATGAGAAAATTAGACAGTTTGGCTTCATCCTGTTTCTATTTTAGTGACTATGACTAGAAGAAAAATCCAACCTGTATATCAACTAGAATTTAAATCAATGCACACTTTATGCAAAACAACCCAGTGATCTTTATCCTTGAATAACCCCTTGACATTGCAATGAACCTCAAAATTCTAGTTTGAACTAATTATTTCCCCCCCTCCTCCAATAGTGTCTCCTCTTAGGTTTATATATTTTAATGACAGACATCATTATAATCTATCATTTTTCTTAAACTACAACCCTGAATATCACCCCCTCCTTGATATCTTTTTCACCCAAATCAATAAGAGTTGAGGTATCCTCAGTCTCTCCATTCGGTGTACTCACTTGTGTGGCATTCACTTACTCCTCTCCTCCAACATACCATTGTCATTCAATACCACCATTGCATGCTATTGAAATCACTAAAATGTCCTCTGAATCAATGCTTTAATTCCTCTCTATTTCTGCACTATGCATTAAGAATGACTTTTTGGAATCTCAAAACAATTCTAGCATTTCCTATTTAAAATCCCTTCTATCTTTCCTCAGGCCTTCTACCTGAGCCTGACATACTTCATGATCTTTCATATATTTACATGTTTGTCATTATCCTTCATCATTTGCCAATATCTCACTTGTTAAAAAAGAAAAAAATATTTACACTCAATCCCTGTGATGTGTAAAATCTACTGGTTTGTACTGGCTTACAAGGGGTTTAGGAATATATTGTTCTATTCATTTATGCAATTCATTCTATTTATTCTTTTCCTTCTACTTTGCTCAACTCATCAAATCACTTACTTGTCCCTTCTTTGACAAAATTTGATTCTATATCTGATTAGGCCACATGACCAGTCATATTTTCACAAGGGACACTTTACATTTCCTTATCAGTTACCATATTGTATGGAAATTACCTGTTACTTCTGGGTCTTTTACCATACTGAATTTGGGGATGTGATGTAGAAAGTTCTTGGCCTCCATCACATGCTCAAGAATCTTCATAATTCAATGAGCTTACTTCTAGTTTTCATAATGTTTTAGTGAAAACTTCATACTTGACTGGTGTCAAAAATTGATATAAAGTAGTTGGAACAGTGACTTTAACAAATGGACACACATAAGTAACACCAATATCAGAATGACAAGATACTCATTTTTAATTCTATCTGTATACAAGCTGAATCGTTAAAGTCAACAAACCACTGAAGCTCAGTTTGAGACAATTTCCTTTGAAGGTGGCAGTTGTTATGGAAACCAATGTCTCCAACACTGTAGTGAGAGCTAACCCAAAGCAAAAAGGATTCCAACTAGATGTTTTCTTTCCTTATGCTGATTTTTAAAAATACTTGACACCAATGTACACTGCCTTATCTAATTTACAGCTTCCTAACCATTGAACTCATCTTCAAAATATTCTTTAAAATATCTGGCAATCTTATAACCTGGAACAATAGAAGTAATTTGAAAACTAACTATAAAAGAGTACTTTAAGATTCAAAATGTTTATTACAGATAAAAAATTCTACATATGACACATATATGATATATATATATCACTTGTGTTTATATATTCTGTATGCAAATATATTTAATATATATTTTGCATGTAAATATTTCATTTATATATACATGATGCAAATAGATAAATAAATGTATGTAGGTATTGAAGCACCAATTGCTAAATTAGACTCAACACCACTTAAGTCAAAATACCTTTAAGAAGTAGATTCTATGGCATTCTGAAGAACATCTAAAATGCTGACTAAGTTCATTGGTAAAAGGTTTTTCTCTATTCACTTTATTTTCCCTAAATAATGGTATATATTCCTTTTTCTGCTAAATAATGTAGCGAATTATTTTCAGTAAATAGTTATACATTTTCTCTGAATATCTTCTACCAGTTTTCTAAAATGTGTGTGATGGCACATGCTTAGAATCCCAGTATTTGGGAGGCTGAATCAGGGGGATTGCAGGTTTGAGGACTATATAGGGCAATTTAGAAAGACATCAGAGGAGAAGATTATGTGAATGTTCATGAAGACTCCAGGGAAGACCTCTTCAAACTATCTACTGAGGTGAGCACCAACTTATATTAATTAAATAATGATTTATCAATTGCCATGTTTTGTTTTCATTTTTAAAAATATTCAACTTATTCAGTTCACAATGACAACAAATATATAGATTAAGGCTTCATGTTTTTTAAAAAAAATTAAATTTATTCTTAAGATATCTGTAAAAACATATTTTCTTCTAACTTTTTAAAACATCCAGTACAAGCCGGGCATGGTGGCGCACGCTTCTAATCCCAGCATTTGGGAGGCTGATCGGAGGATCCGGGATCGCGGCCAGCCTCAGCTTCCTAGTGAGGCACTCCGCAACTTAGTGAGACCCGGTTTCAAAAATAAAGAATAAAAAATAGGGCTGGGGGTATAGCTTGGAGGTAGAATGCCCCTGGGTTTCACCCCTAGTACCGCAAAAAAAAATAAATAAATAAAAAATAAATAAATAAAAATAAAAAATATCCAGTACATTATTGTTAACTATAGTCCCTGCAGAGTGTAATTATAGCACACCGGAACTTCTCGCTGCTGTGCAACTGTATCAATACCCATTTACTGAATTCTTCCCATCCCTATTTCTCTCACTGGCTAAAACACAGTTGCTTCTATTTCAAAACGTTTTCCCTCAGTCTCATGAGTAGACAGACATTACCACTGCAATTTCCATCTTTGTTCGAGAAAATATTAGTGTTCCCTTGATCTTTGTTTTCACATCTGCACCATTCATCAGAATCAACTAGCTTCCACCATTCCAATTCCAATAGGGATGAAAACACATTGTGGTACTTCAAGATGAATATTGATCGCCATATCCATATAATATTACTATGAAAACATGCACAGTACTCAATCTGGTTCCATGTGGCATAAGGAAAGGGAATTGAAATTTAAAGTATTGCAATTTATAAAGAGATGCATGCTTTCAAGTCACTTTTATAGGATTAAAGGAAGGAAACAAGTACAGTTAACCATTAGTTCTGGTATATATACAAAAAAAGAGTTGATTCATGTTTTATAAATAAATGTGTGTTTAATAAATAATACTGATTAAATTAATGATGCATACATATATTTTTATTCAGATACAGTATTCTGAATAACGTTGTACACCTAAAATGATTTGTTAAGTAAAAATATACCTCAAAATATAAGTTAAGCAACAATTTAAGAAACTAAAAAGAAGTTATGTAGACATGTCAAGAAACATTATAGGAAACTAGGAAAGAGTACGCAGGAATAATACTAAAAGATTATTAGAGGAAAGAATTCAAAAGTGTCAAATATCACACAGAAAGTAAGTACAGTTGACAATATAAACATTGAGGTCATGAGTGGACTTGTTGATAAATGTCTCAGTGGCAGGGTGGTATGGAAATAAAATTGCATTGCTTTGAAAAATAAATAAATTTGCATTAAGGATGCATATGTCATATTTTTAAAATTTTATTGGTGCATTATAGTCTCACATCATAATGATGTAGCTCCCTCCCCACTCAACCCTTCCTCATACAGTGTATTGAGATAGAAATTGAGATAGAAATCTCACATATGTCTATTTCAACAAATCTATCTGTGATAGAAAGTTGCAAAAAATAGGTATGGTATATGAGCTTAAGGCAAAATTATACTTTAAAATAATAATATTCTTTTATTTAAGTCTAATATAGAGATTTGCATAAATACACAGAGGAAGTATAGTCCAGTATTTTATTTAGCTTTCTTTTTTATTTATCAATTAATTTTCCTCATAAATTTTTGATTTATTAATGTCACTATTTTGTAAAAATAATTTCAATAGAAGATATGTTTCTGTTATATTATGTTTTTACTTTTCAAAAACTGTTTAATGAGAATTGTCTTAAGCCTAGTGATTAATTGTATTTATCCCCATAATTCAAACACAATAATTTGTACTCAGATACAGTATGCAATTTATGTTTGTGCCTAAATAAACACATTTCATATTTAAAATTATATATTTTATTTCAAACTACAAGTGTTTGAGTTAATTCTAGTCAATAGGTATGAAGGAAAAGTCAGAATTAAAATCCAATTAAGTTCTGTAAAAATATATTCATATAATTGTTATGGTTTGGATCTTAAATGGTCCTCCCAAACCTCAAGAGCTCACATATTGAAGATTTGTGCACAATGCAGTGGTGTTCATAGCTGAGACATTTGGGAGATGATTGAAACATGAAGGCCCTGACATCAGGAATGTGTTGATCCATTTATGGATTCATACCTGTTTTATTCAGCCTTCTCACTGTTGTGTCCTAACATACCTGATAACCACAACTTAGAGGAAAGAAGATTTATCTGGAGACAGTTCTAGAGATTACAGTCCAGGCCATGCCTACAGATCTCAAGTAAGGTGGCAAGAAGCAGAAAGAGAGGAGAGATGGGGACCCATGGACATATATATCCAAGATCTCATCCCCATTGACCTACCATCCCCAGCTACACCCTACCTGCCTAGGTTACCATCCAGTAAATCCATTACAATGAATGTATACACTAATAAGATTAGAACCCTTATGATTCAATTATATCAACTCTGAACATCAATACATGAGCCCTTCCAGGGAATATTCTATATTTAATCATAACAATGACTTAATAGGTTTGGGTTGAGAGTCTTTGTTAGCCTGAGAACTTAGTAAACAAGGTGCCCTGCTGAGAGGCAGCAGATCATTAGCAATTGAGTACACCCAGCTGAGGCCAACTGAGTGCAGAATACCAAACGAAGAATTTACACATGTGAACATGTTTTCTATGCAGGAAAAGCTTACTTATTCAGAAAATGGTCCTAGAAGTGAGGAGGTGCTGAAATAAAATCCTAAAACATTTGACACTGACTTTGGAACAAAGCTTCAGTTGGCAATGCAAACAAATCAAGAGAATTTTTAGCAAGAATTTGATGAAGTCTAAATGAAATAAAATAAAACACCAATTAGCAATCAAACCAAAATCAGTTGAGCTATAAAAGCAAGGTGTAATCTGCTATTGCGGCTTTGATATATGGTGTTTCATGTTATAGATTTGTGAGGCATGGTAAAACCATATCTAATCGTTAAATTAGAATATAGTAAATGTAGACATTAGTAGGAGGACATCTTGGAATATGAAGGAAGTGTCAATGATGTCTATAAGCTTTGTATGACAAATGTGCAGAAAGGAAAGAAGGAGTTATCTGAATTGGTTGGAAATATACACTCTCAATTCCCATGTCCCACATCAGAAAGAAAGAACAATAGCCTCAGGGTAAAGTGCAAATCAAAAATATGACAGCAATATGCTTGCTTTAGACTTTAGACCCTTGAAAGATTTAAGGCAGTGACAGGTAGAACCTCTCATATAGGATAAAGTGTTTTTGTTTGTTTTATTTTAAGGCTGTTGCTTGCATCTCCATGTTCACCTGTCTTCTTTTTTCTTTTTCCTTTTATTGGTGGATTGTAATTATACATCATACTGAGGTATAAAGTGATAGAAATATACATATACACAACAATTGGAGCATTTCCCTGTGGGTCCCACTCCACTGCCTCCACTTACCCACATGGCTTTGAGACTGGCATTGATAATTTAATATACTTGTATTTAAAAGAATTGTGAATGTGAGTGTGGTTTTTAGCAGGGACCCATAGAATAAATTTACAAAGTTTTTAAAGGAGTTTTCCTGCTTTCCTCAGTTGGAAGGGACTGGGATATTTCAACAAGTCTCTGATTTTATCTATCATTATTAGGATTAGGAAACTGCTCAGCTACAAATCTGAGGCATTTCCTAGTGAAAATAGTTTTCTCAAGGAGGAGAGCCAGGGCTAAAGTGAACGCGGTACTAGATCTGGGGTTTTCCAAATAACTCAAAAAGATTTTTATTCTCATAAAAATTACTCAAAAGTCAGATATCTTTTCCATATATGTTTTTATCCCTTGTTATTTACCCACTAGATGTGAAAACAATGAATTGAAAGCTTGATTTATTTAAAGTATAATAAACCTACTGGTAACATCACATATTTTATTTTTAAAAAACTATATTTTATAAAACAAAGTAATTTTAGTAAAATGAATGGTATTGTTTTAAGTTTTGCAAGTTCTTTATGTTTGGCCAATTATATTTTAGGTTCTGCCTGGTATCTTATTAACAATTTTATATTATTCATTTCTTTGTCTATCTATCATACATGTTTCTGTATTCAATAAGTATAGTATGTTGCTGTGGTTGAACTATATACAGAAATTCAACTTATGTACATATATAATGAGAAAACAGAAGTATATTTATAAAACTTTTAATTGTGGATATTATCTAATAATACTTCAAAACTTGACAAATAATTGATTGTTTAGATTCATCCCATTGTCTTGCATTTTGAATAGACTTCTGTCCATTCATACTGTTATACTTACAATGGTGGATTTTGCATGTTCATAATTGATTTATGCACATCTTTTAAATAACAACATATTCCATTATTTTAATTAATTAACTAATTAATTAATTTTGTGGTACTGGGGATTGAACTCAGAGGCATTCAACCTCTGAGCTACACCCCCAGCCCTATTTTTTATTCTTTATTTTGAAACCGAGTTTCACTAAGTTGCAGAATGCCTCACTAGGTAGCTGAGGCTGGCCTCGAACCCAGATCCTCCGGTCTCAGCCTCCCAAATGCTGGGATTACAAGCGTGCGCCACCACAACCGGCTTCATTATTTAAATTTAAAACTAACATTTGTGCAGTATCGCCAGTGATCTAATGCAAAAGAATTTATATATTTGGTAGCTGTCAAGCTTGTGATAGTAGAAATGAGCTTTCTCAAATTCTAGAATGCAACTGAAAGTTCAAATTTATCACTGGCCAAAAATGTGGTCTTTTCTCTCAGAAGTTACAGGTTTGGCCGGGCGTGGTGGCGCACGCTTGTAATCCCAGCATTCGGGAGGCTGAGACCGGAGGATCCAGGTTCGAGGTCAGCCTCAGCTACCTAGTGAGGTACTCGCAACTTAGTGAGACCCTGTTTCAAAATAAAGAATAAAAAATAGGGCTGGAGGTGTAGCTCGGAGGTAGAATGCCCCTGAGTTCAATCCCCAGTACCGCAAAAAAAAAAAAAAAAAAAAAAAAGAAGTTACAGGTTTGTTTCATTCACTTGATAAAATATTCACCAAATAACCCAGCCTGAATTGGCATAGTATGTCAATTATCCTGTCATGTAAGAATTACATTCTATGAACAAGGAAATAAGTGAAAATTCATCTCAGATGTGCTTTTTCTTGACATAAGTATTAGACTTCAACTTATAGTTGACAGTCTTTATGTGTACCTCCATTGGATTACAAAATATACTAAAACATTAGGTTATTAAATCTTGAACACCAAGATTTGATAAATTTAGTAATAGTTTCATCAAGAACATTTATCATGAAACTAAATTCCTTATTTTTTTTTTCTGACTGTGTTAGTAAATTCTCCTTGTGCAGTTTGCTGTTACCACCAGATAAACTGCCTGGAATATATAAAACACAAAATGATAGATCAGTAACCTCTAAACGTTCTAGTTGCCTTCAAAAAAAGTAAATGTCAAATTTAACTAAATATTTCTGCAAATATTTAGTTTGTGGATAAATACCTGGGGTTATTTAATGTATCTATTATAGACACACAGATGGACAAATAGATTCCTTTAATTTGTTGGCAATGGAAATGAACCTAAATTTAATTGTAGTATATCAAGTTTTATTCAGCAATTTATCTTTAGCATTAAAAATCATAGATTTTCATATTGTAGTTAATCAAATCACAGTCATCTTCTCTTGTATTAAATTATTATTCAAGATTGAGAAAATGATATTTTCAGCAAAAGAGTACTAGACAGCTTGAATGTTTTGCATAATCATCCTGTTTCCTAAGCAAACTAATCCTAATGTTACATTGAATGAGACCTTTTTTTCCTCTTCACTCTTCTCATTCCTACCTCAGCGTTTCTCAAGTATCCTTTTTCTTCCTCTAGCTCTTCCTTTCCTTCACCTTCTTTCCCCCTTTCTCTTTCCCTCCCCCATTTCTTCCCTTTCTATTACTCCTTTTCCTCTTTCTCTTCTTCCTTTTAGAGATAAGTATCTGCATAGATATTTGGAGAATGCCACTATTGGCTATTCATGTAAATATTGGAAACACAGTTTTTATTCTGGGAAACAATATACAGAATTTAAAGTCAAGTGTTCTATTTTATAAGAGAAAGGAAGAACATGTACTGAAGAAATGCTGATAGATCTTACCAAAGGGTTCACTAAATTGTACCAAGCTTATTCTTTATTTTAAAGCTTTGGGATGCAGTGGCCAGAGATTTCTACCTGGAGTGGCACCATGTGCCAGACTGCCTCATATAGTAAGCAGAAATTATCCATTCTCTACTCTGTTCCTTCATGACCTGAAAATGATAGCCCTTAAACCTTTGACAATTAATGTTTCAGCAACTCATGTTAACCCATTAAGTCCCAAGTTTTTAATTCTGCACATATTTCAGTGAAATTGACACAGGTGGAAATAAAAAAAAAATAAAGCTTTGGGATGAATTCAGAGGTAAAATTGCAGAGAAATTTTCATATGCTTTAGCTTTATTCTAGTCTAATTTTGAAATGAGATATTCTACAATATTCTACAGGTATCTATATACTATACAAATATTTTTATCTAAAATGGAAACTCGGTTTTCCAGTGAGTCTATACAATTTATTTTTCATAGCATATAAATATTTAACTTTTACTGGAATGTACACATATGTACACATGATAAATGGCTTATTGCTAATTTTCAAAGTTTTATAGAAGGATATATAAAGAGAATACACACATGTACACATACATACACATGCACACACATATATGTGTATATATATAGAATATATATATATATAGAATATATATAGACATATATATTCTACATATATATATATATATATATATATATATATATATATATAGAAAGAGAGAGAGAAAGAGCAAGAAAGAGCAAAGAGAGAGCATAATATCAGAATAGTTAGCTGAGAAATCATCAAAATTGTGTCATGTGCATAACATCAATATTGCTTATGGCCAATATATTTATATTAAATAATCATTGTGAGATAGATAATAGGATAGATAGATAGATAGATAGATAGATAGATAGATAGATGATAGATAGATAGACAGACATAGGCTACCTATCAGATTAATTTTTGCTAATCTTAAGTGCTAGCTCATAAGTGAACACTTCATAGGCAATATGAGCAGAGGCAAAAAATGAAGCAGAGCAAAGGGGAAAGCTTGAAATTCAACAGGCAGGTGTGTTGTAGTCAGTTGGTGCTGCTCTTGTCTACCATATGCTTGGATCAGCCTAAATGAAATGCACTATCAGGCTGGGTATTAACTTCCTTAAAAATATGTTGATGAATCTAATTACTGCAAATCAAAAATCACACTTTCTTCAAGTCTTCAAATGTTCACTTCACCCTTATATCATTTTTTTCACATTACATCTTGATTGAAACTCAATTATGAGCAAACCAACTTCTCACCAATCCTCATGAAAAATATCTTTATTATAATTTCTGAAACTACTGATTTATCTTTCAGTTGTTCACAAATCCTGCCAATAAATATTCAACATACTTTTTAAAATCTCCTTTAAATCAACCTCTGTAGAAGAGTTTCTTTTTACAATGTTTTTTGAGGTGTCATTAGTTTATCATATCTGTCTACCATGTTTGTTTTTTCCATTTCTCCTGTCAAAACCATTCTGTCATTTCAACAGTAACATATGTGTAGTACTATCTTATGATTTAAAAAATGCACTATATATTAAAGATAATTTAGTAGATCAGTGTAACTATAACATTGTTACAGAGATTACCTTCTTTTGAAGCAGAAATATGACATGCTAAGTTATCAATATTGTGATTTATGATTCCTGTGATCATGGAAAATTATACACAATTTACTTCTCTCGTGTAAATTTGAATATGCTAAGTGGTTAGTATCTTTGGCAGTGAAACAATAGGTTCTTTATAAATAATTGGCCTACTCAAAGGCATCTTTTCATGAGAGATAAAGTGTATGTAATTAATGTTGATGATGAAATCATGAAAGTGACTAATAGAAACTCAGTTAAATGATATATCCAGAATTTTCCAGAACAACATATTGGTTACAATATTTGCCATTTATCATGATTGAGACTGACTAATTTTGCACTTTCCTTTTTACATACTTTACAGAACCTTTTACTAGTTAAGGAAATACCTTACATCTTGCAATTCTAGTGGAGGAGTTATTTTAAGCTAAATTAATTTGTTAAAAGTAATGGCCTGGTGAATTACAGTGTACTTTTTGCATGCTCTAGAAACTTCAGCTACTTGAGCTGTTCAAATTAGTACTGCCTTCCAGAAATGAGGAGGATCACTTGAACTCCATGGGATCCCTTGAATCTCATAGCACATGACAGAGGGATAAAAGAATATCAAGTAATACCTTTCACTGGAAAAGTGAAGCAAAAAATAGTGGCTACCTTGTGCAAATAAGAATAATAAAATATATCATCAGCTGTACACATCAGCATTTTGGAAAACTAATAGAATTGAGATAAATATTTGTTGATTGACATAAAAAAATCCATGGGACATTTTTAATAATCCAGTTTTCTTTACCTAATATTTTTCAAATCTTCTTTTCAATTCTTTTTCTCTCCCTGAGTATTGAGGTTATTGAAAATCAGCTACAAGATTATATCTGTTTGTCTTCTTATAATTCATGGCAAATGTTGACTCTAAATAGATATACTGCAACAATTTGTTACTAAGCAACTGAGAATTTTCACCTGGAATAAGGAGCTATCACACTGAAAATATTGGCAAATGGAATTGCTTACCATTGTATGTAACAAGAGAGTCAGTAATGATAGGGTTTTGTGCTTGTTGTCTGCCAAGATGCTAAAATTAGAAACTATTTATTTTTGTTATTGACAAGTATCTTACCACCAAGCTTTTGCAGGTTAAACATTGCTCAGAGGTTTCTTTGTAGAAGGTGTTGATTTGTTGAATAAAGTGAAATTTAAGCATTCAGCAAACATATCACAATGAGTACAATTTTCATTAACATAGAACATTTTATTTATATTTAATATATCTTTATTGGTGCACTGTAATTATACATCATAATGAGGTTCAAGTTATAGAAACATGCACACAGCACCTGTGCTTATATGCATACAGTGGCCTTAAAATGATAGTTACTATATTTCTCTTTTAGCTATATGCATATGCCTCACAAAAATATAAGGGATGGGTTTAAATTACTCAAAATATTAAATGACTCAAGTGAATTCTATCTAATGATTCACTTTGTTTATGTGGAGTAATTTATTTTTTGTCAATTAACAGATATTTTATTTTAAAATAATAATTCAAATGTTTTATAAACGCATATATACAAATATACACATGCTAGGCATGGTGACACACACCTGCAATCCCAGTACTTGGGAGGCCGAGACTGGAGAATCTTAGGTTTGAGGCCAACATCGACGACTTAGTGAGACCCTATTTCAGAATAAAATATAAAACAGGGCTTGGGTTATATCTCAGATACAATGCCCCTGGTTTTAATACCCAGTACCAATACACACACACACACACACACACTGTTTGGGTCAGAGAAGTAGAGATAGGCAAGAATTATCAAAAATAATTTTTGATAATTTTCCCTTTCCTGGGAACCTTCTTCAGATGACACTTCTGAAGTTATTGACAATGTTTGTCATTGTTTTGCCCACAAATATCCAAACTTCAATTCATATTTCATTGCATACTTTCACTTTCTCTAATATTCTAAGGAAATATTTTCTTATAATCAAAAATTTTTTTTTCTTTTTTTGCGGTACTGGGGATTGAACTCAGGGGCATTCTACCTCCGAGCTACACCCCCAGCCCTATTTTTTATTCTTTATTTTTGAAACCGAGTCTCACTAAGTTGCGGAGTGCCTCACTAGGTAGCTGAGGCTGGCCGCGAACCCGGATCCTCCGGTCTCAGCCTCCCGAATGCTGGGATTACAGGCGTGCGCCACCACGCCCGGCTCCCTTATAATCAAATATTATTCCAATTTCCTCCAGGTTTTCTAGTAAAAGGTGGTGCATAATATTCAGGTCTTTAGTATTGTAGACTGGTGATGGTGAGGAGCAGAATCTTGACTGTCACCTCACAGTCCATGTGTTTATAATCTAGGATGAACGGATGGCTCAGTGGTTGCTCAGCTGAGCTTTAGGACTTCTTGATCCACTGAAACTACGTGGAAAACACGGGGAACAAATTCATGCATGCATTTTTAAAAACTTATTCCAAAAGCGGGCTGTGGTGGCGCATGCTTGTAATCCCAGCATTTGGGAGGCTGAGACAGGAGGATCCTAGTTCGTGGCCAGCCTCAGCTACTTAGTGAGGCACTCCGCAACTTAGTGAGACCCTGTTTCAAAATAAAAGAATAAAAAAATAGGGCTGGGGGTGTAGCTCGGAGGTAGAATGCCCCTGAGTTCAATCCCCAGTATCGCAAACAAAACAAAACAAAACAAAATAAAATGTATTCCATAGTCACTGGTTTTTCAGAGGTGATTGTAACCCAAGGCAGGGCAAGAACAACTGACCTTGGAGAAGGCTTTCCCACCAGGGATGCCATTGGGATCTAGAGCAGAAATTCATATTTCCTTCAGTCACATAGTCCTGTCCTTATTCCAGTGTTGTATTCTCTCTAAACACCTTTTCTGTTTGTTCAGGATTGCTTCCTTTTTTCCCACAAGATTTATGTTTATTGATTTTGGCATACTATTTTCAATGAAAAAGAGAATTTGCCATGGGTTAAAAGAATTGGCCGAGTGATAGAATAGAGTCACCATTTCAAACTGAGAAAGCTCTTCCCATAGTTTAAAATTGTAATCCATTGCATAAAATTCATTTATCATGATCTGTATTTTCATCTGCTTTTTTTCTGATTTTAAGTATTTCATAATAGAATAACAGATAACTGGAGGTAAAAATAAAAGTCTGTACAGCTGTTATTTTCACTTCTGTAAATAATTTTGAGAATTTGAAGTCCTCTGTTCTTTATTTTAAAGGGGAAAGACAGAAATGCACTGTTGAACTAAAGATCAATACTTAAAAATTAAACAGTTACAGAATATATTTTAAATATATACTCATTTTATTAGATATAATCCCCATTAAAAATTGGTTCTTCTGGCCAGGCATGGTGGTAGCACAGGTCTATAATCCCAATAGTTGAGAGGTTGACTCGGGAGGATCATAGCTTCAAGGACAGCCTCAGCCTTAGCAAGACTCTCAGCAACCTATTGAGACCCTGTTTCAAAACAAACAAAATGCCGGAGGTATAGCTTGGAGGTGGAATGCCTCTGAGTTCAATCTTCACCATGACAAAAATAAAGTAAAATAAAAGAATTGGCTCTTATGATGATAGGTTGGATTTTTTGAACCCTTGAATAAATGTTTCTGTTATTTTCAACTCAAATTTTACCAATATCAACCACAATGTACTTAATGTATGTATTCACATGTAAGGCCCAATTGAGAATTAGCAGTAAATGAATTTTAATATAAGTATATTATATTAAAACTCAATAAATATTGCTGATCGGGTATTTCATGATAGGTATTTGCATGTTTATTAAGTAACATTCTCCTCACATTTTTCTAATACAGAGAATACTTATTCTCTAAACTCATATTTTTACTTTTTTAATAAAAGATTTGGGTTTAATAATTATATACTAATTTTTATTATTCTACTTTATTTTTATATAATCATTATCTGACTCAATACACATTAAATGTGCGATTAGCAGATTGCATAATTACATATTTGTACGGGCAATACTAAAATTTGTAGGAATGCATTCATTATTCAAGAAATTCACAATCCAATGGTTTCATCAGATATGAAAATGGATAATAACAATATAATATGAAAAGTAATAAAATACTAATAACTATTATTTATTAATCCTATAACATGTGACATAATATGTATAAGTTAAAGGATAGATATATTTTTAAGCTACACAACAAAATTATGAGGTGAGATAATATTGCAGCATTTATTTTACAAAAGTGGTTAAGAAAATCAAGTATTGTCCGAGGAAAGTCAGTACTTAAAAGCTGGGTAGGAAAAAAGGTGGAGAGAAGGATAGGGAGAGATTGGTCAATAGGTATAGAGAAATACTTAGACCTGAGGAATAAGCTTTGGTATTTTATGGTACTGTAGAATAAATATATTATTAAATACCTTAAATAGAAAAATATATTTTAATGTTCTCATTACTAATAAATGATAAATGTATGAGGTAATTGATATAAATACCTAAATTGATTCTTTTACAATTTATACGAGTATCAAAACATGACATCATATTCAATAAATATGAAATGTTATGTGTCAAGAGAAACAAAACAATAGAAATATACTAAGTAGGAATTCAGACACAAGTAAGCTGGCTGCAATAGGAGCATCCATTTACTAGTCTATCCATGTTTTACCTTTTGGAAGTGCTATTTTAAAATTCAAATGGATAATGAATTGTAGCATGAGGATTGGAAGTTGGGATTCAGAATCACAGGAAAAAAAGTTGAAAATGTAGTTCAATTCTTGTACAAACTTCCCTTAGCAGACATTCCCTTCTTCCAGGAAGCATTTCCCTACTCATTGGACCTGGACAGGTCATCTCTCTCACAGACTTTCACTGGATTTTGTACTTTCCTCCCAGAGATTCTATCATAATTTTAAATAGCCAATTAATCATGGAATTATTAGTATCCTTTTTCCTCAAACAAATGGGAAGAGGTACCAATTCTGACTCAATGCTGCTGTATCCATAGCATGTAATATCTCTAAGTTCTCTGAGTCCTTTTTGTCACAGACCATTTCTCATGTATATAGACATATCCAGCCCCAGCATGAGGCCATTTTTTATATGGCAAGCTTTGTGAATACATACTTCACAATTAGCCTCAAATAATCAATGATATGTATTTAAATGACTCAACAATTATTTATATAAAACTATTCAGAATATACACTCTATAGAGAGTGTTAAAATTTGCTAAACATGGATATAATCAATAGAATTTGGGGTGACAAGAGGAGTAAAGTATAAAAAGGAAAACTCAAACCCAATGAGAATTTGTCCTTCAAATCACTACAATCTTGAAACCTTAGATTTTGATGTTTATCAGGAGTTCCTACCCCACGTATTCCTTCTCTATATACATCTACTTATGCATATTAAGATATGTGACTGAATACAAATTTAATTATTTCTTGTCCTAAATTGGTCTGTTTTTTCCACTAGGTTATTAAGTACTTTTGTTTAAGATGGTCACAGGGGTATTAAGTAAATAATATAAAAAAGGGAACTTATAGTCTTACTCTTCAAATGGTCTACATCTATACTTCCCACCTGAATAGGATATTCACCAACCCAGCCTATTTTGATGTCTCCTCTTATATTCCTTGCATCTTTTCATATCTTGTCAATTTTTACATAATGCCATTTTAACACATTTATCACACTTAAAACATTTATCATCTAATCTCATTCACACTCCCAATTACATTGTCCACCATTAAATTATAGATTTCAAGACAATTTACTTTTTTATTAAATTCTCTTGACTGAATTATGCTATTCTGGTTTCCATAATTCCATGGATTAGAAAATATGAATATTGATATGTTAGGACCAGCCTCATTTCCTATTCTCTATCAAAATTTTCAAAGAGACTATAGCCATTAGTCCATGTCTTTAAGGGGAAAATATGACAACTGTTTTTGTTTTTCTATCAAAAATCTCTATAACTCATTAATGCTAATTTTAATATATAACTTGCATTCTAATGTAAGAGGACAACCATCACACATTTGTTCAAGGGCAGGCAATGATAATTCTGTAAACAGAACCAAGAAAGTGTTGAGTTTCCTCAAGCATTTGTATCGCATGTATCAATACGAGGACAAGCATATGCAAGTGCATGGTTTACATCACTAAAACTAAAAAGGATATATGTAATTAAATATAAAATTAATATACTAGTTGTAACTTATTTACAAAATAACTTATTTATGAAAATGAGATTTAAAATTTCTTATTTTATAACAAATGGTAATATTCTAGAGAACTTGAATTTTAACTATATCAGTTGTTCCACATGAGCAAAAATTATTCACCACTAAAACTCCTGAAAGAAAACATTTTATATCAATAAATATTTAAGATACCAATCCTTGTTCTTCCAATAATTACAATAAATTTTCAACCTCACAAATCAAGTACAAACTTTATTTCAAGCAGTTTCTGCCTGCATTAAATAGACTGAATATTCCAAATGTCAAAATAATTTCATCTGCTTAGATTTAAGGCAAAATTATTATTATTATGATAATTATTGTACTAAAGTCATCCATGAGCAAATATCAGGAGTTTGTGAAGAAAGCACATTCTCTTTATATTTTCTAAAGTTACATTTAATCATAATATATAACCAATTTTGCAACAAGTTTTACCTAAAGATCTGCTTATGGTTCCAATACATTTTATCATATAGAAATTTAATTTTGCCCAAACATAAATTTTCCAAATACATTTGAACATAAAATGATATTTTATTGTCATTAAATTAATTAATATAAATTTTTGGAATTAATGATGGCACAACTTTTAGACTGTTTTTTTTTTTTAATTATAATGCAAAACAGATTTATTTTTCACAGACAGCAGTGAGAATTAGGAAACTAGAAAGGAAAGCAGTGATAAGCAAGTGGCAATGGTCAAGACTCAAACAGCCGACTTTAGACTTCAGCACCAGCTGCTGCAGGAAGAGTTGCAGTGCTGCCCTTGGAAGTTAGGTCTCTTCACCTGATGCGGCTGCCTCCATCTTTTCAGCCAGTTTTTCCTTCTGCGTCAGCTCCTCTAATTTTTTGCGATAAGCAATTTGGTCTGTCAGGTAGTTTTCGACCTTTTGCTGTTTACTCAGGAAATCCTTCAGGAAGTTTAAGAGATGAGTGTCATCAGCATTAGAAGCTGAGGCTTGCAGGTCTTCCAGGGCCTTGGTTATTGTATTTTCTATCTTCAGAAGAGATGTTAGGGCTTGTACAGGAGTCCCCCATTTATCTATATCAGACCTCTGAATAAGTGGAAGGGAGACGTTACCCTTACGTTGTTTTAGGTATTTTAGTAACCGCTTTGAGTGAAACCTCTTCACCTCAGCCTGGTCCTCAAAGAACATGATAAAGGAAGGCATCTGGATCCCCGTTTCATCATTATAATAGCAGGCCATGGATAAGTAAATATCACTGATATATAGCTGGTGAGCTGCTACTCTGTTAATATCAACTTCACATTCTTTAGAAACAGGGTCCGTGTTTTCCTCTTCCATCTTAGTGCTGGGGAAATGCAGGCATCTGATGTACTCTAGACTGTTTGTTTTTTAACCACATAATTTTTTTTCAGGTGGCAAAATCTCTGAATCTTAAGCATCTACCACAGTCCATGTAAACTTTTCTTCATTTGGCAATGTCTTACCCATGATTCTAAATTTCAAACTCTTTTCACCTGGTCTGGTCATTCCTCCCACAGGCTTTCCTTGAAATTGGTGTTTTTCTTTCAGGACCTCTACCACAATTTTAGTTAGACAATTTATTATAGCATTATTAGTATCATTTTCCCTTGAAAATAAAAAAAAAAACTAACAATTCTTCAAAATCATTGTAAACTAGTATGTTGCACAGTGCACAGGATTTATTTGATCCTCAATAAAGAACTGTGATTGATTGGATGAAGATATTAATGCTCACAGAAGTGATATGACTATCTTCAACAGAACCACTGAATGAGTGGCAAAATTAATCAAGAGTCCAGATCTAAAGCACAGTCCAGAACTGTTTTCTCTAGACTTACTCTTTCCAATATGGTAGCCACTTGGTACTTTTGCCTATTTGAATTTGAGTTTAATAGACTATAATAAATGTAGTAAAACCTTAGGGCTTCATTTGTACTAATTTTACACATTAGGCTATCATAAATATAGCTTCATTTGTACTAATTTTGTACCTTAGACTATGATAAATATGCTAAAACTTTAGGAATTCATTTGTACTAATCATATACATTCCCAATATTTAAAAATCTTATGTGGCCAATGACTACTGCATTGAATAATGCAGAATAATTTTTCCAGGTTTTCATAAAGTTCTTTTGGAGAATGCTTCTCATGTTTCAACTCTATAACTAAAGTGGGATATAAAATTAGTTTACTTATAAAATTTAAATATTAAATATATATACTACAGTATCTATCTTGGAATTTTTTAGTCTTCAGTTATTATTTTAAAAATCAATAATATCACCACAGAAGTAAATTTCAATAGTCTTAATGTTTAGCTTACAAATATATGCCTGGTGATGCTTAAAAGACAATGAGCTTATGATTTTCTTATACAGTTGACAGGCAGTAAAAAATTACGTTGCTTTTGATAGGAGAGATTTAATTAAGACAAATAATTTGACACTGCTTGTGTCTACAAAACACAATGTAAATTGAAGATCAGGTTAATTTGATCATCATGGATAAGCCAAATAAAGAGAAATGATGAAGAAATGCATTATAATCTCAGTTATTAATTTGGGTTATGTAAATTGACTCCATTATCTGTTTAATACAAACAATTATTAAATTTAGTAGAGCCAAGTCCACGGGCATTTGGGCAGAGCCAAGTTTTATTATAGGAAAATAAAAACTGACTCAACTGAGCATAAAATAGAAAAGTTGTGCTCTCTATATTTAAAAAGTACCATTAAAATTCATTGTTTCGAAAAATATTTCTTAAATGTAATGCCATTATTGTTTTCAGAAAATTATGCTATGGAAATTGTTTTCAAAGGTTGAAATCAGTTTAGAGAATGTTTCAAGGTAGCCGGACGTGGTGGCGCACGCTTGTAATCCCAGCATTCGGGAGGCTGAGACCAGAGGATACGGGTTTGCGGCCAGCCTCAGCTACCTAGTGAGGCACTCTGCAACTTGGTGAGACTCGGTTTCAAAATAAAGAATAAAAAATAGGGCTAGGAGTGTAGCTCGGAGGTAGAATGCCCCTGAGTTCAATCCCCAGTACCGCAAAAAAAAAAAAAAAAAGAGAATGTTTCAAGGTAAGGAAACGACTAACAATAAATAAATTTTGCCAATTTCTATGCTACCAAATTGAGAAGGCATTTAGGTATTTCAAAATTTAAAGCAATTGACTTCAGCAGAAGCAATATAGACATTTTTTCATTCAGAATATTAAAGTATAATTTCAGAAACAGATCTCAAGGGACATAAGTTCTGATGCTGATTATGGTGTGAATATTTTTGGAAATTGGTGGAATCTTCTCGTATTGTATAAACATTCAGAAAATATGTCATTTTCCCCAGTCACATATATCAAGTAATCATGCAGGAAAGTGAACATTCTCTAAATGCATTGGGAGTGGTGAGTAATATAACAATTCCCATGAAAAAGTCTAAAAGTTGTTTCCTTAAGAATTTGATACTTTTTCCAAATGTACCCTGAATTAGACAGTATCTATCAGGTGGGTGCTTTCAGGAAGCGTAAAGCTTTTCTTTATCAATGAACATGTACTGAGGTTCTTGCAGTCCTTTGTACACTACGAATTCTTAACAGTGAAACCCAGGCAAAATGATAATTTTTTTTTACTATCCTCATCATTATTTCAATCAGCTGGAAAAGAAATTTTAGCCTGGTATTTTCCA
Organism: Graphiurus murinus; assembly: GCA_004027655.1. NCBI lineage: Eukaryota > Metazoa > Chordata > Mammalia > Rodentia > Gliridae > Graphiurus > Graphiurus murinus. Next base: position 351,578 of record PVLC010000033.1, on the reverse strand, counting down.
GACTATATCTTACATTAAGTCTTATATTAAGAATATGAGTAGCTAAGCATGGTGATGCAAATCTATAATACCAGGAAGCTGAGACAGGAGGATTGTGAGTTCAAAGCCAGCCTCAGCAACTTGGTGAGTGAATTTAGTGAGCAACTTAGAGAGACCCTGTTTCCAAATAAAAAATAATGTAGGGCTGGAGGTGTGGCTCAAAGGTAAATGCCCCCAGGTTCAATCTCCAGTAATACACACACACACACACACACTCATACACATATATTTCATAAAAATAGACCCAAATATTGAAAGTGTTGGAGGATATGTAGAATTATATACTTTTAAACCATCTGTGGCCAGGCGTGGTGGTGCACACTTGTAATTCCAGCATTTGGGAGGCTGAGACTGTAGGATCCAGGTTCGCGGCCAACCTCAGCTACCTAGTGAGGCTCTCCGCAACTTAGTGAGACCCTGTTTCAAAATAAAGAATAATAAAATAAAATCGGTCTGGGGGTATAGCTCAGAGGTAGAATGCCCCTGAGTTCAATCCTCAGTACTACAAAAAAAGAAAAAAAATCCTATGGCTTGTGACAGAAAGTTTAAAACACTTGTTGAGGGATTATTTTTTTTTTTTCAGGTAGTCCAAATAGCAGAAAAAGCTTCCTTTAGAATAACTGAATTGTCCCTTGAAAATTTTCAGTTAGAAACTCAAAGCTTGAATTAAAGTGCAAAATACTATCTACTTGATTCAGACTTACTGATTGGTGATGCAAGATGCTGGAACAGATATTCTTCAAATGTCACAACCACAGTCCATCTGATTGATGCAAAGTATTACTTTTGAGCTTCTTCTTTTATTTGAGTTGATTCTAGTTAATAAACTTGCATTAGTTCTTTATTGCCATCAACAAGTGCTTAAAACAACCTAAGTTTAGTATCTTATACTTTGGGAGAACAAAATTCCAAAACCAGAACCAAGGTATACCAATCTTCCTTTCAGAGGTTCAAAGAGTGAATCCACTTGCATGCCTTTTTCTAGGATTTGGAATGACTTCCCCCATTCCTCAGTTAATGATTCTCAAAACTCCAACCTTTGTTTCCATCGTTACATGCTCTCTTTGACTCTGATCCATCTGCTGCCCTCTTACCAGGATGCTTGCGATTATAACAGTTCAATGTGGAGATCTAGGGTAACCTTTCCAACAAGATCCTTAATCATATTTAATAGAGCTTCTTTTGACATCTCAAGTAAAATATTCATAGGTTATGGCAATTTGGAAGTGGGCATTTTTTGGAGGGGCCATTATTCAGCCTAGATTTTATTTCGTTGGGTCATAGTACTTCTATGCAAATCTTGTTGATCAAAGCTCAGGTTGATTTGCTTAATTTCCTAGGCCATATGCTATGTGTGTGTGTGTGTGTGTGTGTGTGTGTGGTGGGAGTGGGTACTGGAGACTGAACCAGAGACATTCCACCTCTGAGCTACACCCCAAACTCTTCTTTTACTTTATTTTATTTTGAAAAAGTGTCTTGCTTGGTTTTAAGAGTCTCACTATGTTGCTGAGGCTGGCTTCAAACCTGCAAACTTCCTGTCTCAGTCTCCCAAGTACTAGAACTACAGGTGTGCACCAACACACCCTTCTGCCGTATGCATTTTTGCATGACAGAAAGAACACAACTGTGTATGGTGAATGTAATACTCATTATGTTACTGATTTAGTTACATCTGCTGCCTACTCCAAAATATATTTGTGCATGCCTAACATATGTACTCAATTATTCTTCTTTTGATTTTACATACTATTTGGGGATAAAATAGCACATCTCTTTTGCTAGACAGCTGGTTTTAAAACTAAGTTAATATATTTATTTGAAAATACATGAACATACATTCCAAGTGGTAACATATCATTTTTCAATGTCAGTATTTTTTGTATAAGACATATGATTGCTAGAATAAGTAGATTTATCAGTTCACTGGGTAGCATGTGCTTGAGAAATCTATGAAATTGCATAAAATAATTTTACATGCTTCTTATTCTTTAAGTGTATATTTTTTAAAAATAAATAAAGTTTAAGTCCAGGGTGTAGAATGTCATATGTAAAATAAGCCTAGCGTTAAATCCTAAAACTATCAATGACTTTAAAAGTAGCATACCAATTATGTAAGAGTTGATACTTAAGAAGTTTCAAGAAATAGGTGTCAATTAAGTGGCATAGTGTCAATATCAGACTCTTAAAGCCACCATGGTTCTTTATTAATCCATTCAATTTCCATAGCAAGAACCAGAAAATACAAAGGGACTTTGATTACTTGGTTGCATCTGATTTAAAATTTATCCTCAAATTCTCATAATATAAGATATAAATACACTAAAATATAACAAATTTATATTAATCCCATATAGGTTACATGTATCAATCAATGTTTATCACAAGGGTGCAACCTGACTAAAACAAGTTAATTGATGTCAAATATAAACTGAAGAGCATAGAATGATAATATTCTTAATCTTTTTTTAGTTCTAAAGGCTTTTGGCTTTTTGAAATGACAAATTACCTTTTTCTTACAGCACACAGTTTATATACACACATAAGCATACAGATGAGTGTACGTTTATTTACACATTATATATATGTTTATTTATATGTGAAAACCAATTATTTGACATATACAGAAAGAAGTAAAGTTTGGATGATTTTGGAAAAATATAGAATAACAATGATGAGATTAAATTATCACAGTTTTCCAAACAACTTAGAAGTAATAAGATACTAAAATAGTGAATAATGGTGATGTTTTAAATTAAAATACCCAGTTAAAATTATATAATTTGAAAGAAAAGACTATGCAATAATAATAACATGAATCTGTAACTAACCAAAAAAATTTGCTCACTAGGGAATGTCACTGAAACACAAACATTACATGATTTTCGAGGTAGCTATTTTCTGTGAATATACATGTGCACTCTCCTATGCAGACACATACTCAGAATTTCATTGCTACATATTTTATTTCTCCTTTGCTACTTCCAAGGAGTAAAAACTACTAATTCTCCTAGGAACAAAGTATTTCTGGGACACTTTTTCCTTTTGTTTGTAGTTGTATAATTAAGCTAATATTATTCAAGGAAATATTTATCACCTCCATGAAAACTTTATCCTTCTCAATGGGACTGAAATGAGATGAGAAGGGGTAACCTGCCAGCTTGCTTTGTTGCTACAGATGCAAAGATCAAAGTTGCTGATACTGTCATATAGTTTTTAACAGTTCTTTTTCTCCAGTAAAACTTTCGAAAATGTTTACCTGGTTTGAGGACAGCTTTTAATCTTCCAGTTGAGATGCATGACTTGGGTAAATTGGGACTAACCCATAATGCTCCAGAGCCCCATTTACACCACTTGCTGAACTCAGCAGTATATGTTGAGACTTTTAAACAGAAATGGATTACTGAAAACACATTCCATTTGAGAAATAATTCAGAAAATGATTAATGTAACTATAAATTAGGTAAAATCTTCAGAATTTTAACTTTTCAACTGTTTATAATATGGAAATAATTTTAAGAGAGAAAAAATTTAAATGAGTATTGTAATATTACAGCATCATTTCCTATATGCAGATAAAAATATATTATTTGAAGAATGGATAGTATAATGACATTTTTGTAAGAATACAAGAAATAGTATTCTTATTTCCTCCTTTTGAATATTAATTTGTGGTGTTAATGTTTTTCTAGTTTCCACTATATCAGAGAAGCTTTCTACCATTTTGTGTAGTCATAAATACAAATTAATTTTAAAGAAAAATATATTACTTTTTAAGTGTTTTAGTATTTATATAATATACATATTATATTCTCAAGATGATAACTTTCTTCTTTTAAAATTAATTTTTAAAACTTTTGTTACATAAATTTGTGGAACATTTTTTTTTTTTTTTTTTTTTTTTTTTTTTTTGCGGGTCTGGGGATTGAACTCAGGGGCATTCAACCTCCGAGCTACACCCCCAGCCCTATTTTTTATTTTTTATTTTGAAACCAAGTCTCACTAAGTTGCGGAGTTCCTCACTAGGTAGCTGAGGCTGGCCGCGAACCCGGATCCTCCGGTCTCAGCCTCCCGAATGCTGGGATTACAAGCGTGCGCCACCACGCCCGGCTTGTGGAACATTTTTAATGCAGTTTTGAGTTGATCAGACACACTTCCATCACTAATAAAAGCAAGTACATTAGCCAGGGGATTTTTTTTTTTTAATGTGGATAATGTTAGTTAGCTTTGGAAGAAAACATTTCCTATACATGCCACAAATACTTCATGAAATTAATTTTAGATATAGTATAGAATTGATCCAATTGATGGGAAGGAAACACACACACACACACATACACACACACACACACACACACACTGTCTAAAGGTTTTTGTTGTTGTTGTTGATGAATTGTACACATATAAACTTCCCAAAATAACAAGATTACTAAAGAATGGAATGAGGACTAAAAGTGAGTTTGAATGTTAGAGTTTAAAAAATAGGATGAGTACTTGGTGTGATTCCCTCCGGATTCCACCATTCCACCCCACCCTTTGCCTCTCCCCTTGCATGTTATTGGTATTGATACCTTCTTATATGGACATACCATTATGTGAACTGCTTCCTTAATCAATCCTATTTTTGTGTATGCATGTCTGTATCACATTGAATCTTACTATGATGTATAATTACAATGAACCAACAAAAGTATATTTTAAAAGGTAAAGTGCTACAAAATAACAGCATGTCTCAAAATTATATATATTTTGTATAAATAAGAAAAAAATTAAAAAGAAGTAGGATGATCAAGCAATAAACAAGCTGTACAATCACAATACATCTTCATTCTTCCCTACCCACCTTCCACAGTGTCCAAGTAAACCTTTCCTATGGAATTTGTTCTTTCTTCTCCCTTCTCATGCCACAGGATTATTATGGTCAATTTCTGGTAATTAAAACCTCTGCTTGCATTACTCAAGAGTAAATTTACTGTCAGTTAAATTCACTGTCTTCATAATCCATATATTCCATCATGAATTAAGGTATAAAATATTTTTTTAAACTTAAACTTTCTTCCTATGCCTAAATTTCCCTTCCTACCTCTAGAGATGGAAGGAAGATTAAAGACAGAGGAGAAGTTTAAGATAATGGTAGGAAAAATGTCCTTGACTTGCCCTATTTTGATTACTTTTCAGGATTTCCTGTGCATGTGAATACAACTTGAAGCTTGTCCTTTCTCTAAGGTAGCCTGTGCCAATTCTTCAGATGTCTATCCTCTACTGTATCATATCCTGCATATCTTACCTGCATGTTCCCCTGTACAGACAAATGTGTCCTTCACTTGATGAATCTGTTGTTCATGTACAATTATTTTTAAGTCCCTTGACAGTGCATGGTTACTTCTAGTTTTTTTCCACTAGTGTCTCTTACCCTACCTAAAATGATTCAGGCTGTCTCTTTCTCAAAATTCCATGGAAAACACCAATCCTTTGTTCTGAGAAATTCTGGACAAGCAGGAAAACCCCAATTAAATGAACATTTTCTCTATCCATAATATGGTTACCAGCCCTAACTGAGCCTATGGATAATTTGAGTCCAGAATCTCAGCTGTGTCTTAAAAGTTAGGAGACATATGACAATTCTTCAAGCAGTTGCAGTGAAGTCATCTTTTTTTAAAAATTTTTTTTAAGTTTTATTTTTTATTTGTACATTGTAAGCATACATCTTTGTTAGGTACAAATTGATAACGATATATGTGCTCACAATTCTCATTTGACCCCTTCCCCAAATTCCCACCCCGCTCCATCACCCTCCCTCCCTCTCAAGTTCAGTTTAGTGAGTGACTTTGATATACATTAGTGTGCCCCCCTCCGTCCAACCCCTTTGGTTAAATCAACTTCTTTGCTTTCGAGGGTCTCTCCTTTTTCATCTGGAGACCTTCTTATGCCCCGTCTTCTCCCTAGCATCCGCATATTAGGGAGAACATATGTTTCTTTACTCTTTGTGATTGGCTAATCTCACTTAACATAATGTTTTCCAGTTGCATCCATTTCCCTGCAAATAACATGATTTTGTTCTTCTCTATAGCTGAGTAAAATTCCATTGTGTACATATCCCATGTGAAAATCTACTGGCTTCATGCACTGAACCACTTTCAAAATATTTCTCTCTGAATCTCTAACTCCTGAATACTTCAACCTTGAACTTCCGTAACTTTCAGTAAATGTGATATCAAGTTTCAAAACTAGAATTAAATAACAGTTTTGCTAGGCTTTTTGTGTGATCTTCTTTTAAAATATAGGATAATTGATGAAAAGTACCTTCATCCAAAAATGAAATGAAAAGATTCCATATGTTCATTTCTTTTGTATTATGTTATCTGCATATAGCTTAAATGAAAGATTTCCAAGAAAATAAAGGAAGAAATAAAAAAAAAAAAAAACAGTATTGTTCTGTTACAACCAAGTTCTTTCCAGATGCATTGAATTTAGGATATTGAGAAAACCTAGAAAGAGTCATACATTGAATTGGGAATACAGGCAAAAACAGAAACAAGTGCTTTCATTTACTGAATATAGTTATTGTCATCCAATGAACTCATTTATTCATTTAAATTGTTTATTTTTCATTTTGTTTGTATTCAAACTTTTTCTATATGCAACATATCCATGTTAAAACACATGTTGAGACTAAGAATATTTTTTTTGTGTGTGTGTGGTAATGGGGATTTAAACCCAGGGGCATTCTACCTCCAAGCTAGACCCCCAGTCCTATTTTTTAATTCTTTATTTTGAAACAGGATCTCACTACGTTGTGGAGGGCCTCACAAAGCAGCTGAGGCTGGCCCCAAACCGGGATCCTCTGGTCTCAGCCTCCCAAGTACTGGGATTACAAGCGTGCGCCACCATGTCCAATGACTAAGAACAGTTTTTTAAGTAATAGGATAATTTAAAAATGCTAATTCTTAAGGCTATATAAAATGAGTTCTAAGTAATCTATGAATTAATATTACAACAATATCTAATTCTTCCAGTTACCATTGTGAAGAGATACCTATTATGTTCTTTCTAATAGTGAGCATGTTCCCCATCAATAATGCTTGTAGCAAACCTAAATATAGGGATTCATTCCTAGCATCTGCACATTAACTATATTTACCAAAATGTAATTTTCTATGTATAACATATATAGGAATTTCTTATTCCTTTATACTACTAAATACTATGAATGTTAGAAAGAATGATACATTTTTCTTCTATGGGCCCAAAATAAAATATATTTCTTATTAAGATTTTTATGCACTAATATTTGTTTTTCTTTCCACAAATTATTTTGCTGTGTTCAGTTTGCCCCAACTATCTCTTATTATATTATTTTCAGTGATTAATTCCTTTTGGAAAGCTTATTCTAGTATAATTTTATTACATTTGTCAATAGAGATACACTGACAGGGAAATCTAAACGATAACCATAAAGAGTAACCTAACCATTCTTTTAGTAGTCTCAAAGGTTAGCAAATTATAAATCAACTTATTAAGAAGCCTCATGCATGATTAGTGCCATCTCATTTTAAAATTTATGGAATCACATTCCAAAATTCTGATGAATTCAATCAGTTGAGACTGTCACAGAAAGAAACTAAATTTATTTATAAGAGAATTTATAGGACAAAGTTTCCAAATTAAGATTTTAATTTTTGTGGTTGGGATATGTTAGTACAGCCATTATGCAAAACAATATGGATATGCCTAAAAAATTAAAAATAGAACTCCCATGTGATCCAACAATCCCACTGGCAGTTACATGTCCTAAGGAAATGACATCACTATGTTGAGGAGACATCTGCTCATTGCAGACTCTCACCTCTGCTCATTGCGGCACTGTTCACAACTGCCAAGAAATGAAAAAAGCCTAAATGTCTAAAGACTGGTGAATGGTTAGCGCAAACACACTGCATATCAAAACTGCATAGTATTCATCCATAAAAAAGAATGAAGTCCTGTCATGTGCCACAACATGGATGGGAATGGAAATCATTATGTTAAATGAAAATATCCTAGGCACAGAAAACATATGAACTCACTCATTTTGAATCTAAAGTAGTTTCTCTTATAGAAGTTGAGAGTAGGTGGTTACCAAAGGTAAGAACAAAGTATAGGGAAATGATGAGGAATGGGAACGAAATTGATTGATATGAAGTTACATTTGGATTAGAGAAAGACGTTCTAATGTGCTATTGCACAGTACTGTGACTATAGATAGTGATAATGTACTATACATTTCAAAAATCTAAAGAAGGGATTTTTAAAAAATAAATTTCATTTTAAAGAAATAAAATAATTAAGGAGACAAATACATTTAATTTGACTTAAGTATTATGTAATTAATACGTATAGTGAAACACATATGGTGTGTCATAATTATGCACAATTTTATGTCTTTGTATATCAGTTAAAATAAATTTTAAAAATATATACAGTGACATTAAAAGCAAAAGCAAACAGGCAGATTCTAGATATGAAGAAAATATTTTCCCTACAGTTTTCAGGATGTCTCCTGATATCGATATTATATTAGACACATTTTTTTTTTTGGCTACTGAGTAGCAAAAAGTAATGATCAGATAAATGAAATGAAATAATGTGTATATAGATTATAATAAGTATTTTTAAAAATATCAGTTGAAAAGTAAGTACACTTGTGTTAATGCACAACAAAAATGCTTATTCAGCTTAGATGTCTTCATATAATTTTAAAAAAGGCACAAAGGAAAAAGCAAAATTTAAAAAGAAGAAAAAAGGGGGAATAGAACAAAGATCTTCAATCAGTCATATGCATAATGCCTTGAATACATTAACTGATTTATTAACTTTGTGTTCAGATGTCATGGGATGAACTTTTCACTGTTACTGCCTTTGTTTTCTGCTATGATACAGTATAAGGTTTGATAAGAAAAAAAAAAACTAGCATTGACAGAATGAAAAACTGTTTCAAATAACTTGAGCAGAATTTCTTACCACTTTCATATAAACGTTAAGGAAACTTGAAACTCCTTGTTTGAAATGCAGTGTGTAAATGCCTTTCCTGATATCACACCACACCATCTCTCCTTTTATTTCTCACCCCATTAACTCCCTTGACAAAAGATGCAAAAGATACTTGCACATCTTGGGAGGATTCAGTCTTGTCTTTGAAGGTTTCAGATATGCTGAACTGAAAGATTGGGAGTGTCACATCAATTTCATTTGATATTGGGTATTTTTCAAAGTTAATTTTTTCTTAGGTGTCTAGAGGCTCTTTAACCTAAGCTGTTACAGAATGTATTTGTCCAATGTACTTTTACTTAGAAATAAAAGTTGAATAATAAAAAAAACTTTGAAATGAAATTATTATATTCAAATTAGATAATTTTTAAACTGATTATAATTAACTGTCCTTTCCATTGGGTTTTCCACATTACTGAAAAGAAATACTAGAATGACTAAAGTGACAGAGTTTGTACATGAGCCATTTGAATTTGTTTATTTTAATATACAAGAAACAACATGAAATACAAATTCCTTTTTCCAAATGAAAAATATTGTCAGTGTTATTCTGTAGAAGAGACAATGCTAGCCAAAGACAATAAAAAAATTTCTTTCAATTTATGATATAAAGAAGGGTGTTCCAGTTTGATTTTATAACCATCTCTTCCTTCTCCTTTCTTTTAATTTTTTGCTCCTAGTGATTTCATATACCTATTTTTAAATGTCTATAAAAATGCTTGATTGTAAAACAATGAAATTACAGTAAAAATTACCTTGAAAATAGAATGGTCCAAGTATCCTTAGAAACTATCTGTTTATTTACAGAACATGATTATTGATAGTTCACAATTAACATTTCTATAACATCTGACATTTCTTCTCTCAAAAATTATAATAACCTCTTTCATAGATCACTGAATCAATGAGTCAGAACTTTACAAGTATACCCTGCATTATTTTTCAGCTTTTCCAAGCTAAGTGACCTTCAAACATAGTGGCCACATAATATATAGTATGTTCTTGCCATACATCAATATTTGATTTATACTTAAAATCACCACATGAATAAACACCTGTTATAAATACTAGCATTTATCCAGTTGCTGAAGACAAAAATGTAGGATTTATGTTTATATTTTCTTGTCCTTCATATTGGTTCATTTTGCTATGTTGTTCCAATTGCAAATTAAAATGATCACTCCATTATTTTTTCTTTCCTTAGTACTACTATATAACCTTGAACTTAGACTACTACAATATTTTTACTGTCTTCTTTTATTTATTAATTTATTTTTTTATTAATTGGTGCTTATAATCATGTATCTTTGTTTGGTACAAGCTGATAAAGGCATATATGCATGCATTTCTCATTTAACCCTTTCCCCAATTCCCACCCTACTCCCTTGCCCTCCCTCCTCCTCAAGTTAAGTTTAGTGATTGACTTTGATATAGTTGTGAAAATACATCATGTGCATTAGGGTGTCTCCCCCATCCCCACACACCCCCCCGCCCCCGTCCATCACCATCAGTTAAGTCAACTTCTTTGCTTATCTAGGGTTTCTCCTTTTTCATCTGGAGTCCCTCTTATGCTCCATCTCCTCCCTAGCATCCACATATTAGGGAGAACATATGCTTTTTTACTCTTCATGACTGACTAATCTCACTTAACATAATGTTTTCCAGTTTCATCCATTTCCTTGCAAATAACATGATTTTGTTCTTCTTTATGGCTGAGTAAAATTCCATTGTGTACATATCCCATAGTTTTGTAATCCATTCATCTGTCAATGGACATCTTGTCTGTTTCCATAGTTTGGCAATTATGAATTATGCAGCTATAAACATAGATACACACGCATTAGTCTGATAGTTTGGTTTCCATTCTTTTGGGTAGATACCCAGAAGTGGTATTGCTGGATCATATGGTAGGTTCATTCCCATTCATCTGAGGATCCTCCATACTGTTTTCCAAAGTGGTCGAACTAATTTGCAGTCCTACCAACAATGTATTAGAGTTCCCACTTCTCCACACCCCTGCCAGCATTTGTTGTTGTCCATGTTTTTGATGATTGCCATTCTGTTTGGAGTTAGGTGAAATCTCAAGGTAGTTTTGATTTGCATCTCTTTGATTGCTAATGATGTGGAACATTTCCTCATACATTTATTGACCATTTGTATTTCTTCTTTTGTAAGGTATCTATTTAGATCCTTTGCCTATTTTTTGATTGGGTTATTTGTTTTCTTAGCTGTGGTTTTCTTGAGCTCTCTGTATATCCTAGATATTAGACCTCTATCAGATGAGTAGCTGGCAAAAATTTTCTCCCAGTCTGTGGGCTCTCTGTTGAGGTTCTTGACAGTTTCCTTTGCTGCACAGAAGCTCTTCAGTTTAATGCAATCCCATGTATTGATCTTCCTTTGAGTTGCTTGTGCTTTTGGGGTCTTGTTGAGAAAGATTTTACCTGTGCCTATGTGTTCAAGTGTTGGTCCTATGCCTTCTTCAAGTAGCTGCAAGGTCTCTTGCCTGATTTCCAGGTCTTTGATTCACCTTGAGTTGACTCTTGTGCAGGATGAGAAAGTGGATTTATTTCCATTTTCCTGCATATGGTTAACCAGTTTTGCCAACACCATTTGTTAAAGAGGCTATCTTTTTTCCAGTGTATATTTTTGGCTCCTTTGTCAAAAATCAATTGACTATAAGCATGTGGGTCTGTTTCTGAATCTTCTATTCTGCTCCATTGGTCTATGTATCTGTTTTGTGTGAATACCATGCTATTTTTTATTACTATGGCTTTGTAGTAGAGTTTGAAGTCAGGTATTGTGATACCTCCTGCATGGTTCTTGTTGGCTATCCTGGGATTTCTTTTGTTCCAAATGAATTTAAGGACTGATTTTTCTATGTCTGTGAGGAGTGACCTTGGTAATTTCATGGGTATTGCATTGAATCTGTAGATCACTTTTGGGAGGATCGACATTTTGATGACAAACATACCTTAATACATCATACATACATACATACAATAGGTCCACAGCCAACATCATATTAAATGGAGAAAAACTGAATGAGTTTCCATTAAAAACAGGAACAAGACAAGGATGTCCATTATCACCTCTTCTGTTCAATATAGTACTTGAGACTCTAGCCAGAGCAATAAGGCAAGAGAAGGAGATCAAAGCGGTAAAAACAGGGAAAGAAGAACTAAAACTATCCCTTTTTGAGGATAACATGATACTATACTTAGAAGACCCAACAAACTCAACCAAAAAACTTAAAGAACTGATCAACAAATTCAGCAAAGTGTCTGGATACAAAAACAATCTTAAAAATCAGAAGCTTTTCTATATGCCAAACATAAATCCACTGAAAAAGAAATCCAGAAAACAATTCCGATTAAACTTAACCAAAGAGATAAAAGACTTCTATAAGGAAAACTATAAAAAGTTGAAAAAAGAAATTGATGAAGACCTTAGAAGATGGAAAGATCCCTCTTGGATAGGCAGAATAACCACAGTATTTTTTAAAATTTATTGTTGCACTGTAATCATGCATCATTATGAGGCAGAGGTATACATGCACACATAACTCATTTAGCCCTTCTGCAACTGCCACCCATTCCCTCCCCCCTCCCTCCTTATGTTTGGCTTAGTGACTGACTTTGATTTGTTTGTGAATGTATATCATGTGCATTAGGATGCTTCCCTTTTCCCTCCCTCCCATCTCCCTCAGTTAGGTCACCTTCTTTACTCTAAAGTTTCTCCTTCTTTGTGTAGAGTCTCTCCTATGTCCTACTTTCTCTCTAGCTTCAGCCATAAGGAAGAACAATTTTTTTTCTCAATTTTATCTTGCCTAATTTCTTATTCTGTTTCACTCAGCAGACCAAATCTTTAAAACCTTTAATAAATAAATTAAATAATGTGTTTTCTCTTCTTCAAATTTACCAATGGCTTTCACTCTATTTCGGATAAAATTTAATCGTTCTCTGCCTAAAAATGTCCGTTTTACTAATATTGGAATTTGAAGGCCTGATTGTAACCTAAGAACCTTATTATTTGCCAAAATTCTACTTTATCCAATAATAGGGTCATATAATAAGCCACTTTCTCCATTAGAAATTACTAAGTACACTTTTTATTTTAACTAAATATTTTGCCAAAGATCAACATGCCCATTTGCTTTTGTTTTCTTAAGATCTCAGATCCAAGTCTTATTCTCAAACAGTTCATTTCTCATTTTGTATTTAATTACTACTTCATAATTCTCTGCTCTATTGCTCTAATCTTGCTCTATGCAGTGCACTTATAATAATATTGTTATCTTATTAAATATTAACTTGAGCTTTGTGAGAAGAGGTACATTAATTATCATGTTCATTCCTTCATCCTCATAAGGATGATGAGTGCACTTGGTGTATGGCAGATGCCCAGTATATAATAAATTAAAGTAAACATATTAAACTGGCTTTTGTATCATTAATACCTGTCTAATTATTTAAAATAAAACTATTCCATTTTCCCAGAATACCTATAATAAGTTGGTATTACACTACAGAGTAGTAGTGTCATAGTCACTACTCTGTGACAAGGATTAAAATATCTCCTATGCACGCTTGTAATCCAAGCATTCTGGAGGCTGAGACTGGAGGATCTGGGTTCGCGGCCAGCCTCGGCTACCTAGTGAGGCACTCCACAACTTAATGAGACTCAGTTTCAAAACAAAGAATAAAATATAGGGCTGGGGGTGTAGCTCGAAGGTAGAATGCCCCTGAGTTCAATCTCCAGCATGGCAAAAAAAAAAAGTATGTGCAATATTTGATATCACTCAGATACATGTATTCACAGTAAACATTTTTGTGTATGAGAGCTGATAATAACAACATATTTGTGAATTGTAACAGAGAATAAAAATATGCAATTCATTTTCCAGAAATATTAGATTCATTTTTAGTTTTTGTTATTTTTTATTATTATTATATGACTTTGTCTATTAAATCTTCCTTATTTATCCTCCTAATGGACAATATAGTCTAGATCATGCTGTGATAACATCCCCAAATATTTGGTGGCTGATAAATGCAAAGTTTTAATCTCTCACTGGTTTCCATCACATACTGGTTACGGAGTGTACTTTAAGTCCTTTTCTACTGAGCCCAAACTGTTTAAATAGCCACCATGTCTACTTTTGTCAATTTTTTGGAAGAAAGAGAAGAAAGCCCTGGCAGTATTAATAGTAGCAATGAAATGCTTTGCACCAGAAATGCCATATCTTACGTCTCTTTTCAACCCATGGTCTAGAGCTAGTCACAGATCTACTCAAAATCAAGAGTCAGGTTGTACAACATTATTATGTGCATGGAAAGATGAGATTAAAATTACTGAAAAGCACTTATGAGGAGTATACCAGATTCCTGAATATGTGGATAATAATGAAAGAAAGACTCCATGTTTTGCTTCTCTTACCATCAAATGCTTAACTCTACATAATTTATATATTTAAAGTAGCTATTCTGAAAAGTACACTTGAGATGTGAATAAACCATCTATAGTTTCCATATGTTTTAGATTTCTTTTATTTTTAAGTGCTTTTGTTGGTGCATTATGGTCTCATATTTTAGATTTTAAGTGAATCATTTAAGTTGAGCCATTCTGTTAGCTTTCAATTTATACTTTTCCAAATCTGACTTTTCCATCATCCTTTTTTTCTTTATAAAATTGTAAAATCATTATTTCTTAGTAATCTAGTATTTTATGCATCTTTATTCTATGCATCTTTATAACTATCCTTGAGAGCTCTACAAAAAAAGAAAATAAATAGCTTGTGGGAAGGTATTAAGTTGGTGTTTTGTGCTGCTATAACAAAATACTACAGACTAGACGACTTAAACAGTAAAAATTACTTCTCATAGTTATGGAGGTTAGAAAGAGAAAGATCAAGTTCCCTGACATTCAGTGTGTGCTGAAGACTCCATTACCATCTTGTATCATGTGTGTGTATATGTGTGTGTGTGTGTGTAGTGTGTGTCACTAGGGATTAAACCCAAGGGTATTCACCCTTGGGTATACACCCCCAGCCTATTTTATTTTTATTTCCAAATAAGGTCTCACTAGGTTGATGAAAGTCTCACTATTTGCTGAGGCTGTCCTCGAACCTGTGATCCTCCCAGCTCACTCCTATCTTATATAGATAGCTACCTTTCACTGTGTGCTCATGTGACCTTTCCTTAGTTGATGTAAGTGGGGAAAGGGCTATCTCTTTCTCTTCCTCTTTTTATGAAGGCACTGATCCCATCAAAAGGGAACCCTCTCAGATGTGACCAAATTTAGACCTCATCACCTCACAAGGAACCCACTCCAAAACACCCATCTCATTAGGTGGTAGGACTTCAAAACATAATGATAGAGGAACACAAATATTTAGACCATCAAAGTAGGGGGAGAAAGCCAGGCGTGGTGGTGCACGCTTGTAATCCCAGCATTTGGGAGGCTGAGACCAGAGGATTCGGGTTCACAGCCAGCCTCAGCTATTTAGTGAGGCCCTCTGCAAATTAGTGAGACCCTGTTTCAAAATAAAGAATAAAAAATAGGGCTAGGTGTATAGCTTGGAGGTAGAATGCCCCTGAATTCAATCCCCAGTACCACAAAAAAAAAACAAAAAACAAATTAAGGGATTAAGAAACCAAGTGATAAAAGAAATTTTAAAAGGAGTAAATGATAAACAATCTTCAATGAAGCTAAGCAATGTAAAACATCTCAAATTGTGGTATATTAGTTAATGCTCAACACTGGCTCCCTGGAGAAGAACAAACAAAAAAAAATTGTTTAATAATGTTTAACAGTTTCTGTTCTAAACACTTATATGGTATGCTTTATCAACCCAACATGATTGGATAGTGTACAGAGTTGGCAAGAGATTTACAATAATAACCCACCATGTGTTTTTTCTTCCATGTATACAGTAAGTATTAAATTACTGCACAAACAGAAAATAGCAATGGCCGGGTGTGGTGATGCACGCTTGTAATTCCAGTTCATGGGAGGCTGAGACAGGAGGATCACAGGTTAACAGCCAGCCTCAGCTACCTAGGCTTTCTACAACTTAGTGAGAGACCCTATTTCAAAATAAAAAATACAATAGCTAGAGGTGTAGCTCAGAGGTAGAATGCCCCTGGGCTCAATTCCCAGTACTGAAAAAATATATATAAAAACTAAAGAAATGAAGTTTGAGTATTTGTTAGCAATGTTTTATATAATAAACATATAACCATACACATAAATATGTATTCAATTTTAAATGCCTGTATTTAATTAATTGCAAAAATCTTGCAAATTTCTAAGATTTAAACCACTAACTCTAACGAAGTAGTATGATTCAACTCCTCTACAGCATTGCTTACATACCTAAGATTTAAAATGAAAAATATTCAGATCCCATGAACGTCTTACATTAATACTCCTACTATATTAGCCACATATTTATTAGCTCTTATAGTAAATTTAAGATGCCTGAGAGAGGAAATTATCTGGTTTATCTGTGCTATATCTTAAATAGCACTGAAGTTAAGGATATAATGATTACCAGTAAAATATTGAATTGTCAATAGATACATGACTTCTTCCACTTAGCTCTAAAAAACATCTTTAGAAAAAGACTTTCTGTAGGAAAATTGCAAGCTACAAAGGATAAATTGTGTTAGAATTATATTCATGATATAAAAGAATTAGCTCAGACAAGATTCAGTTCTGACACAATTTATGCAAAAGTCTGACATATTTCTTTTAGCTTGAGATATATGTCACCGAGGAGTGTAAGATTCTGCATGGCTAACATTTGCTGGACTTTCAGGGTACAAACATGACTCTCGTGCCCACAGTAAATAGACTGAGAGGATGTACAATGGTTTTGAGTAGGGCTTGGAGTAAAATTCTGGCCAAGTTTAAATGGAATTATTCATGGAATGTATTTTAGTGCATTGGAAGCAATTTTTTTCCTAAAGAAAGTGAAAATCAAGGTTAATTTATCTCTTGAAAACACATAGTCCCTCCCCTGACATGAAAGTAATAAGAAACTCTAGACACTGATCTTGATTTTGAAACTTGGAGCCTGAGTGGAATTCTTATAAAGCTAACTTGTTTTCCTTTGCTAAACAAGTGCCCTTATAATTGCCAGGTGAGACTTTCCAAATGTGCCATGCCTATTTTAGTTTCTTAGGGATGCTGTGACAAAGTACTGAAAACTGGGTGTCTTAATACATTGTTTCATCATCTCAAATGTCTGAAGTCTAAAATCAAGGTATGAATAGGGCCATGACCCCTCCAAACCCTGTAGCAGAGACTCTGTGCCTTCTCTTAGCTTCTTAGGGGTGTGTTCTAAATTCTTGCTCTTCCTTGGATTGCAGATGCAACATTTCAACCTCTGCCTCTGTTGTCACATGGCCATTTTCTCCCTGTGTGTCTCTCTCTTCTCCTCTTCTTGAAAAGACATCAATTACATTTGAAGAGTGACCACTGTAATGAACTCAGCTTGGTACCATCTGCAAGGACCTTCCTAGTAAGGCCACATTCAGAGATACAAGGGTTTAGGATTTTAACATAGCTTTTTTGAAATCAAATTAACCCATGCCCCATATACTTATTAATATAATACCTTCTGTCTCTAAAGAAAGAAAAAAAAATGTCACTTTGAATGTACCATAAACTTTAACTCAAATATCAACTACCAGGAATTTAATTATGAAACAATTGTCATTAACTAATGAATAGGTCTGTATTTTGTAAAGAGTTTTCATCACAAAATTGATGAGCAATGTCATCAAGATGGCTGAATAAAGGTGCCTGGGGAGCTTCTTTCCACTACAAAGCACCCAAACAAACAAAGAGCAGCAGCTGTTTCACTGGCATGTTTGAGGCAGAGCTCTGGAGTGCACTGGGAATGTGACAGGGACATTGCAGAAGGTGGAGAAACATGAAAACTTTATGGAGAAGAAAATCAAGCACTTAGCATCTAATGTCCCGTCTCTCAAACTGAACCTAAAGGAACCAGAAAGGACTTTCCTCAATGGGAAAAGGATTGAGCAGGAGATCTTCAGCTGTCCTAATGCCATGGGTAAATGGACAAATGCAGCATTTGTTTCTGGAGAAAGCTGCAACTCTCACTGGCAAGAGCCCATTCTGAGGAGTTTCCAGGTTAGCACACTACTGCATTGCAACAAATAGCCCAGCCCCCATTGTTAATTCCTCTGCCCAGCCTCCTGCTTCACAGTGTCATCTTGACACCCTGCCCAACCCAGGTCTTATGAAGCATCCAGAGAGCTGCCTCTAGTAGCTTGGTCATCCCAGCCCTGTGAACTAGACAGGTGGCCATACCCGTCCTGCTATGCCAACAGAATGCATATGGGAAGCGCACCCAGAGTAGCTCAGCTTGCAGAAGCCCCAGAAAACAGATGGACAGCCCTTCCCACACTCCTGCTCACCTGGAAGCTGCCAGGTGGTTTTGCTCACCTGGCCACTGTGCAGAGGAGCAGCCAGGTGGATCTGTCTATCCACTCTCATCCCAGGAAAATAGTCAGGCCATAAGACCTGAGTGGCTCAGGCTGCCAAAGTTTCTGAGAAGCAGACAGGTGGCCTTTCCCAAGCACCCACAATAAAAGAAAGCAGCTGAATGGCCTCACCGAATGGCCTGCTTTGCTAAGGTCCCTGAGAAGCAGCCAAGTGGCTTTATTCATCATCTTTCAGCCCTAAGACAGCATTGATCACCCCACTTTCAGTTTGAAAGCCTGAGGTCTTAAGAAGCAGATGAAGGTGCCAACTACCTACTGCTGGATTCAGGAAGCAGGCAGGCAGTCCACATTGGGCATATGATCCATAGAGACCATTAAAGTCACACAAAGCCATCGGACACTGACAGGCCCCCTATCTGGGTGAAGTAGTTGAACAATGTCCCCATGAAGCTCTGACACAGTATACTTGTATATTGGCAGATTGTATTATACCTACCTGCAACTGCCAAAGTAGACCCAACACCAAGCAACCCATAGAAACTGGCAGGAACCCCACACCCACCGAGTGCACTGAGCCCAGAACTGCCAATAAAGCTGCCTTGCCAGAAAGAGTAACATCTCAGCTGGGGTGCAATTTCAAGACCCCGCATCCAAGAACATTTAGACAATCCTGTCACTGATGATGCTAACTCCAGTCGGAGGTACAATTTCACAACCAGACTGTTTAAATAGCCACTATTTCTACCTTCCGAAAATTGAAACCTGAGGACATAGAAAACTTTAACTCACCAATAAGAAGATATGAGGTTGAATCAATAATAATTAAAAAAAAATCCCATAGTTTTGTAATCCATTCATCTGTTGATAGATATCTTGGCTGGTTCCATAGTTTGGCAATTATGTATTATGCAGCTATAAACATAGACACACATGAATTAGTCTGATAGTTCTAATTGGGGTTAGGTGAAATCTCAGGGCACTTTTGATTTCATTTCTCTGATTGCTAATGATGTTGAACATATTTTCAAACATTTATTTGTATTTCTTCTTTAGTGAAGTGTCCACAAAACTATTGAACATGTACACAATAGAAATTTACTCAGCCATAAAGAAGAACAAAATTTGCAGAAAAATAGTTGGAACTGGAAAACAGTATACTAAGTGGGATTAATCAGTCACAAAAAGTAAACAAAACAAAACAAAAAACCCTCAGATGCTCTCCCTGATATAGGAAAGCTAGGGAGCAAGTGAGTCATAGGACGGACTCTAGACAAAGAAGGAGAAACCTTAAGTGAGAAAAAAGAAGGAGATCTAACTAAAGGTGATGGGGGAAGGAGAGGGAAACACCACAATGTACGTTCAAAAACATATCAATCACTAAGCTGAACATGAGAAGGAGTGAGGGAGGAGTGAATAGGGTGGGAATTGGGAAAGGGTTAAATGAATTATGTGTGCACATATGCTTCTACCAGCTTGTACCTCATTAAGATGTATGATTACAATGTACCAATAAAAATAAACAAAAATAAATAAATAAATTAATTAATTAAAAACTCCCGATAATGAAGCGTCAAGGATAAGATATCTTCACTGCTGTATTCTACACTTAAGAAAACTAATATCAATTTCTCAGACTATTTCAAAGCATAGAAAAGATCTGAACCATTCTAAACTCATTCCTTGAGGCCAGCATTATCTTGTTGCAAAAACCAGAAAAGTACACACATGCACATACACCTAAAGAACACAATAGAAAACATTTATTCTTGATAAATGATAAATGCAAAAATTCTGAATAAAATATTAGCAAAAGACACATAAAAAGTTTATATGCCATAATTAAGTGGAATTTATACAGAGATGTAATGGTAATTCAACATATGCAAATTGATGAGCATAAAGCATGACATCAACAGAGTAAAGGACAGAAATCGTGAAAAATCTCAATATCTACAGTAAAAGTGAATTAAAATTGAACACGCCTTCATGATAGATACTCTCAAAAGTTATAGAAGGATCATGCCTCAAAACACCAATGACTGAGTATGAAAAACTCACTACCACCACCAGAGAAGAGCTAAAACCATTATCTCTAAGGTCAGGAACAGATAAGTTTGCCCACCATCACTAGTCTGATTAAATGCAGGGCTGGAAAATTTAGCCAGAGAAATAATATCAGAGAAAGAAATATAGGTTAAATTATACTCATTTGCAGATGACAAGAATTTACATAAAGAAAAATCAAAAGACTATATCAATAAGCAGACTGACATTCAGTAGCTTCAGAATAACATATAATATCAACATGTAAAAATCAGAATCATTTTTTATAACTTAATAACACAATTTCTGAGAAAACAATCTCAATCACAATAGCTTCAAAAATTAAAGTGAATTATCTAGGAATAAATTTTACCAAGAAGTGGATGATACCTACAAGGGAAACTATAAAACACTGAGGAAAGATATACAGAGCACATACACATAAAAGTAAATACATGTCATGTACAAGGATTAGAAAATAAATGTTTAAAAACACATACTACCCAAAATGATATGCAAATTCAGTGCAATTCCTGTCAAAGTACCAATAACATAATTACAGAACCAGGGGGAAATTTTTCTTAAACCTTTACAGAAGCAAAGAAGACCCCAAAGATTCAAAGCAATCTTGAGCAAAAAGAACAAAGCTGGAGACATTTTAATGCATTAATTCAAAACATACTATAAAGCTCTAGTAACCAAAAAAATATGGTATTGGCATAAAAACAGACACATGGACCAATATGACAGATTAGGAAACACAGAAATAAAACCATATAGTCACACTCTACTGATTTTTCAAGAAAAGTTTCAAAAACATACATTGGAGAAAGTAAAGTCTGTTTTATAAATTATCCTGAAAAAATTTAGTATCTACGTGATGAAAAAAAATAGTACCCTATCTCAGATAATATTAAAAAAATCAACTCAAAGTGGATCAAAGACTTAAATGCAAAACTTGAACCTATAAAAAATATCAGACACTAAACAGAGAAAACCTTTGGAACAATGGTCTGGGCAAAGACTGTTTACTGTCTAAGCAAAGGCAACAAAAGCAAATATTGACAAAGAAAATTAAATCAAACTAAAAAAACTTCTGAATACCAAAATAAATAATCAGCACACGGAAGAAATGTCCTACAGAATGAGGTATTATTCTACCACAAAAGAAATGAAATTCTGTCATGTGCAGCAACATGTATAGAACTTGAGAACATTATCTTAACTGAAATGATACAGGCACCAATCGCCAAATACTGCATATTCTTATTTATATGTGGAAGCTAAAAATTTGAACTCAAAGAAGTAGAAAATAGAATACTGTTACCAGAGCCTAGTCAGACTATGGGGAAGAAGAAAGAGAGGAGATGGTTACCAATTACAGGGATACACTTGGCTAGGCAGGATAACTTCTGATGTTGGGTGGGATAATTATGATTGACAACAATTAATTGAATATTTCAAGATATCTATTAGAATGTATTTTGAATATTTCTAACACAAAGCAATGACAAACGTATGGGGTGATAAATACTACAAGTACTCTAATCTGATAACTATACATTGTTTATATACATGTAAATGTTACAAAATAAACCACAAATAATCTACATTTTGCTGTTAGTCAGAAATGAAAATTATAAGAGTACAAGCAAATTGTCCTCCTGTTAATAAAATATTGATAATATTATGCTTTCCAAATCAATATATATATATATATATATATATATATATATATATATATATTAGTTTTAGCATACTTCTATTGGTGTGTTGTAATCCCACATCATAATTAAATTCAGAGTGATACAGACATACATGCACACAGGTCTTGGTGAGTTTCCCTGGGATCCCATCCTACATCCTCCTCTCCAGTATTTGATATTGAAATGGGCATTGATAATTTTGTGTATACACATAGTGTCTTTTGAAGTGTTTCCTTTATGAAGTTTTCTCTAGACCTACTCCTTTGCTCCACTGCAGTATCTTCTCCTTTATCTTGAGTTCCTCTTGTATCTCAATTTCTCCCTAGTTTATATATTTTAATATCACTTACTAGTTTACAGTTATGTTTCAGTGAGAATTTATATGCTTAAAGTTACTATATATTAAAGGTGAGGCTCAAAAATATTTCCATAAAGCTCTTCCATTTATTTATATTATAATTAATCATGCTTTCTATTTATTTCAACCTTAAAAAAACGCCTTACATGAGAGAAAATCGCTTTTTACCTATTAAAACCTGTTTTTCATGTACCTTGAATAACTATATCCATTTAATAGCACTATAAAAATGTTGGTGTGACTATAATTAGATCATTACCTTTATTGCTATCATCATCATATGAGGTTAAACTGTACCCTCAGCAACACAGTTAGTGTTCAACTGGTCCAGGAGTCTAAGAGTTTTTTCAGTATAACATGTATAACTTTGTAGGTAAAAATTAAATATGCATCATTCATGTTTTATTTTTATCTCTTAAAAAAGATATAATGTCCAGCCAGGTGTTCTGGCTCAGGCTTGTAATCCCAGTAGTTGGGAGGCTGAGACAGGAGGATCACAGGTTCCCAGCCAGCCTCAGGAATTTAGTGAGACTGTTTGCAACTTAGTGAGATCTTATTTCAAAATGACAGAATAAAATAGGATTAGGGGGTGTAACTTGGAACTATAATGCCTGTGAATTCCATCCCCAGTACAACAACAACAACAAAAATATAGTATCATTTCAGGTCATAAAACAATATTTTGTTTACCAAACTTGCATTTGTTTGCCTCATTGGATTTCTATAGTGAAATTTATGTTATATTCTTTAAGTTACTATAACTATTAGTCATGTAACATTTATTCTCATTTACATACCCAGAATAATACTACAATTATTATATATAATAACTTTTATATAATCAATTAAATTAATATACTTCAACATTGAAGTGGTATCAATATTTCTTAAATAATAAATAAAACTCAATAGTACACTATCCAAATGTCTCAATTATTGTGTGACATGAGTAGGAAAAAAAGAAGTTTAAAAACTAAAGAGAGCCAGGTGTGGTGGCACACACTTGTAGTCCCAGTACTTGGGAGGCTGAGACTGGAGGATCACAGGTTCACAGACAGTCTCACTTGGAGGTAGAATGCCCCTGGGTTCCATCCTTAGTACAAAAAAAGAAGAAAAAAAAAAAAAAAAAAAAAAAAAAAAAAAAAAAAAAAAAAAAAAAAAAAAGACCTTAATGGAGCTTCTTCACACTTTTTTTTTTTTTTTTTTTTTTTGTAATGGGAACCCAGGGGCATTCTACTTTTGCACTATACATCTATACATCCAGTCTTATTTTATTTTTATTTTGAAACAGGGTCTCACTAGGTTGATGAGAGTTTTACTACTTTTTCAGGCAGTCCTTGAACCTGTGATCCTCCTGTCTCAGGCTCCCAACTACTGGGATCAAAGGCATGGACAACCAACTTTTTCATACTTCTTGAATGATTGTATGAGACTCCTGTGATGGTGATAATGGTAGAAAAATAAAAAAAAAATTAGTTTCCTGTTAAATGGTAGTATGTGGAGGAAGAAATCACATTCCTGTAAAGCACAATAAAAATAATAACAAATATATATGAAATCATAGATTTAAAAGAATAAAATTATTTTAATATATAAAATTAGGTAGAAAAAACTCTGAATCATTAGATAAATTATTTCCCTAAAAATAAATCAAATTACAGATTAAACAAGTAGAAGGCATAGACAATAGTAAAAACTAATAACGGTTGAAAATATCAAATAAAAATATATGAAAATTCTAGAAAAGACATTGAAAATGCAATGATTTATGCTTTTAATTTTATTTAAATCAATAATATATTTTCAAGTAAATGGCAGAATATGAAGTATAAGCATCATACTATAAGAACCCCCAAACATTTCTTTATTACTGAAAAATTTTACCCTTTGACACACATCTTCTCATTTCTCTACCTCTGAAGTTCTGACAACCAGTTTTTCTCTCTGCAACTGTGATTAATTAGTCAATAAAAATAAATAAATAAATAGTGTATTCTTTTTGGAAGGCCAAACATGAATAAAAACAAAAAAAATATAGTACCATTTTGAGACTCACTAAATTACATTTAAGAAGTGTAGCTCAACATTCTTGATCATTAAATAAATACAAACCAAAACAAAACTGAAATTTTAACTTTTTAACTAATTAGGCAACAATATATTCCATACGATGCAGTAATACCAATGTATGAAAAATGAAAATGTGCATATCCTTGGTTATTGTTTAAATCAATGATGCTCCTTTTTCTAAAAATCATTTGGGCATATCTAAGATTATATTAATAAGTTTTAGTTTTGACCTCATAATAATAAAAAGTAAGCCATGCATGTTGGTACACACCTGTAATCCCAGGATTATTAAGACAGGAAGATTTCAGTTCAAGGCCAGCCTAAGTAACTTGGTGACACTCTATTTTAAAATATATAAAAAAAGAAAAAGGGCTTGGGGTATAGCTTGAAGATAGAATGCCCCTTGGGAAGAAGGAGGAGATGGAGAAGAAGAAGGGGGAGGAGGTAGGAGGGGGAGAGGGAGAGGGAAATGGGAAAGAGGAGGTTAGAACAGGAGGAGGTGGAGGAAGAGAAGGAAGAAGAGGAGGAGAAGGAAGAGGAAGAGTACAGGATCATCATTTTGCCAGTGTTTGGAAAAGCAAAAGTGTAGTCAGGTGAGATCAACTAGTTAAATATAGGATAAAGCATAGGTTAAAATATATACTGCCTCCATGGAAAAAAAATATAGCTCTCTACAAAGAATAAAAATATGTATGCTAGCTGAGTGTGGTGGTATAAGCTTATAATCCCAGTACCTGGCAGGCTAAATCATGAAGATTGCAGGTTCAAGGCCAGATTTAGCAATTTATTGAGACTCTCAGCAACTAAGTGAGAGCTTGTTTAATTTTTTTTTTTTCAAGACAGGCCCGATTATATAACTCAGAGGTAGAAGATTCCTGGGCTCAATTTCCAGTAGCAGAAAAAGTAAAATATAAAAATATATTCATATTTATTTATTTATAATTATATATATATATTCTAAGACATATTGATGAACATACTAGGTAGAGAACAATGTGTATAGTAGCTTGTCTTTGTGAAAATATTTTCAATTCAGTATCAGTGACACATAGAAACTTCTGGGAAGGAACTGAGCAGAAAGCAATAGGGATACTTCATAATTGGCTCTATTTTTTGCCTTTAGTCATTTATTTGTTTCTGAGATTATTATTTATTTACATATTTACTTATTTACCCATTTTTTCTCAATTGTGGCTGCCTGGGAGATGATTTTGATGATCTTTCAGTTTTTATTATACAACTCCATTTTACAGAACTGTAGTAAATATTGTATGGATGTATAAGCAGTACACAAAAAATTATTTGATAAAACTTCTGAAATGTTTTAATAAGAGTGAAAAATGAATTTAAAGCCTTACCTCATTTTATATGGTATCTCACACTGCATGTCCATTAATTTCAAATAGAAAAATATGTGCCATTTAAACAAGGTGAAATTAATTGTCAGGAATATTTGCCAAAAACTAAGAGAATGATAATTTGCAAGTCTTAGAGGTCTAACAGAAATTTCAATAATGACAACAAAAATATCTATGCACAGTGGAACAAAGCATTTTTGAAGAATATTACATGGAAATCCTCCATTAATAAGTCTGAAAAAAAATCAAAAACTTTAAAAATATATAGCTGAGTAAAATGCAAAAATTATAAAGAGGAAATCAAAGCCATAGACATAAGAAATGAAGAGGTAAAAACCAAGGATAAACACATTTGATTAAAACTGGTGAAGAGGTCTATGAAATGCAAAGACATATATAAAGCTGTATTCCATCTGCCAGAGGATAGCTGGCAGGCTTTCTACACAAGGGCAGTGTCTTTAAATCTTTTAATCTGGATGTAGAAAAACTCTTTGACCCAGGCAGTTATCATGGTGGCAGGCTACCTATTTCTGGCCATGGGTAGGAAAACGTTCACTGAAGAATAACCAGATGTGACCTATCCCGTGACAATCTGAATTTCAGGAAGCAGCAACATGGAAACTGAACCATAACCAATATAATTCATTAGGCCCTTGAGACACTGAGCAATAAAATCTGCCCATAGGATTGTTCTTAAACACAGGGCATTTATAAATGTCCTAGAGACAACGACACACACTGAAGATAAAATCTCAGTCCAAGTGCAAGAAAGCCCATGAAGAAAAGTACCAGTAGGAAAGGGCCCACCAAAGCAGAAAAACCAACTTCATATAAGTAAATACAGTTCATCTAGCTAATAATTGGGCAATTAGTAGACAGTATTGAAAAATCATAGCCAAAATCTGTGACTGAAAATTTGTTTTATTAAACATGCTAGGATAATAATATATCATTAAGTGAAGAAAGGACATTAAGAAGAAAGCAATTATTATCCCAGTATATGGCCAGGAGAAGAGCACAAACACACAATTTACAAAAAGATAATGTACAATAATGAATTAATCACAAAGAAAATTGTTTGAACTAAAAGTAATGAAAAACATGAGATAAAATGATGAATAATATCTTTCTCACAAATCTAATTAGCAAAATACATTAACCAGTGCTGGCAACAATGAGCTGTAAATGAATATCTTCATAATCTTGTGTGTGTATGTGTGTATGTGTATGTGCATGTGTATGTGTGTGTGTGTGTGTGTGTGAAAAATGGTACAATACTTTGGGAAAATATTTTGATAATGTACAGATAGAATTCATTTTTGAAAACCTGCTTAATGAAAAGCATGATAAATGTAAAATATTTTGAAATTTCAAACACACTGATAGTTATTTATAAATATAATGTCATATAATATGGGACTAATAGACATAAGCAAAAGTATATATATCTAGTGGATAATTGAATGGATTCTGGAAAAAAGTATATACAGAAAATACAAAACACCTAGTACTAGCAAATACTCATTTGTCAAATATCTGAAAATTGGAATGTTTAACTCAAAATAAGGCATAATGTTATTTGGGAAATGTACAAAGGCATAAATAAAATTTTAATAATGTTTAAAGTTATTAAAAGTAAAGCCTTGTATTAAAATCAAGCCTTTACTTTTTGTTAAGCTATATTATAACATTAATAAATTATCTAATTATATGAAATATTACTTATCCCTTTTATTTTAGGTAAATGAAGGTAATATTAATAATAATAAAAAGGCAGACAATAGCTTCAACACTATTCAGAAATCATACTCTTAGCCAGGCATGGTGGCACATGCTTGTAATTCCAGCATTTGGGAGGCTGAGACTGGAGGATCCAGGTTCGTGGCCAGCCTCAGCTACCTAGTGAGGCACTCTGCAACTTAGTGAGACCTGGTTTCAAAATAAAGAATAAAAAATAGGGCTGGGGGTATAGCTCAAAGGTAGAACACCCCTGAGTTCAATCCCCAGTACCGAAAAAAAAAAAAAAAAAAAAAAGAAATCATACTCTTTAGAACTAAGCAATCACATTCACTAATTTCCTCTAAATAGTAAATTTTTACTATAGTCTATAACTTTCTTGAATGGTTATATGATAGAATCTTAGGACATTAATCTGCACTATTTTTTTCTTAATATTTTTATTGTTATGTTCAATTCCTTTTTTTCACCCACAGCTCTTATTCATTCTTGCCTTCTGCTAGCAGTTTTAATAAAAAATTCCTTCAAGGAATAGGGAGAGGGGGTGAGACAGGGGAAGTGTGTCAATTGAAAATTAAATGTTCCCCCTGTTAGTTTGCTAAGGTGCCATAACAAAGTACCACAAACTGGTTTTCTTAAACAACACAAATGTATTGTGATACAGTGCAGAATACTAGAAGTCAAAAATCAATGTTTTTTTGTTTGTTTGTACTGGGGATTGAACACAGGGACATTCTACTTTGAGCAACACCCCCAGCTCTGTTGTGTGTGTGTGTGTGTGTGTGTGTGTGTGTGTGTGTGTGTGTTACTGGCAATTGAATCTAGGAGCATCTTACCTCCAAGCTACACTCCCAGCTCTTTATATTTTTTTGTTTTGAAACAGAGTCTTGATGGGTTGCTGAAAGTCTTGTAAAATTGTTAAGACTAGCCTCAAACCTGTGATCCTCCTGTCTCAGCCTTTCAAGTACTGGGGATATAGGCATGCACAACCATGCCCAACCTGACTTACTTTTTATTTTGAAATACAGTCTTGCTAAATTTCTGAAGCTGTCCTCAAACCTATAATCCCTCATGTTAGACTTCCACGTACTGGTGTGCTCCACTTAGGCTGTCTTCTGTAAGTTGACTTCCTATCTGGCTATTTTGCTGAAGCCTTCCAGTTGAGTTTTTTGGGTCTTCTGAATATAGGATCATGTTATCTGCAAACAGAGACAGTTTCACGTCTTCCTTCCTATGGCTAAGTTTTCAAGAACTATATTAAATAGGAGTGGGGATAGTGGGAATCCCCATGTTAATAGCAGCACAAGTCACAATAGCCAAATTATGGATCCAACCTAGGTATCCATCAAAAAATGAATGCATTACAAAAGTATGGGATATATATATATATATATATATATATATATATATATATATATTCTGTGGAAATTCTACTCAGTATTAAAAAAGAACAAAATTATGTCATTTGCATGAAAATGGAAGAACCTAGAGAACATTATGTTAAGTGAGATTAGCCAATCACAGAAAGTGAAGGATCACATGTTTTCTCTAATATATGCAAGCTAAGGAGTAATTTGGATACCAGAGGGACTCCAGATAATGGAGGAGAAACCTCAGTGGAGCCAGGGAGGTGGTCTAAGGGAAAGAGAGAGGGAAGAGTGAGGCTCACAAATAGAATTACTACCATTAACTATGTGTACATGTGTAAAAATACTAGTATCAGTCTCAGTATTCTGTATGGGGAAGTTGAGAGATGAGGAAGGCCGGGGGGCACCAAGTGCTGTGTGCATGTATTTCAATGTCAACATGACTTACATTAAGATGTGAGACTATAATGCAACTCTAAAGGCATATTTAAAAAAAACTCTGGAGAAATTAGGAATAGAAAGAACTCACCTCAAAATTATAAAGGCAATATATGATAAACTCCAAGTCAAGTTCATACTGAATGGGGAAAAATTGAAAGTAGTCCCTCTAAATTCAAAGTTTTGAGAGGTTTTCTTCTGAGTGCTATGAAGGGAGGTTCTGCTTCAGGTCTCGCTCCTTGACTTATAGAAGATTGTCTTTTCCATTTATTTATTTATTTATTTATTTATTTATTTATTTATTTATTTATTTATTTATGTGACAATGGGGATTGAACTCAGGGGCATTCTACCTCCGAGCTATACCCTCAGCCCTATTTTTTATTCTTTATTTGAAACAGGGTCTCACTAAGTTGTGGAGTGCCTCACTAAGTACCTGAGACTGGCAGCGAACCTGGATCCTTCACCACACCCGGCTCCCTATATACTTTTAAATCAACTTCCTTCTATGCATGGATGTAATCAGATTTCCACCTCTTATAAAGACATAGCCATATTGAATTAGAACCCACCCTAATGAACTCATTAAACTTGATTTCTTCACTTGATGAAGACTCCACCTCCAAATAAGATCACATTTAGAAGTTCTGGGGGTATAGAACCTCAACATGTTAAATTGAGCAATGGGGAATACTTCAACCCATAACGGTTTACATGGGGGATACTTCAACCCATAACAGTTTATATGGGAAATACTTATTTTTCAGTATTACCCATACATACTTCATTTTATTAATTATTATTAGGTTAATGTATATTATATAAGTGGTTATTATATATTACCAGTGGTTATTATTATTATAAGTGGTTAATATATATTAACCACTCACTTTCTTTCTAAAATTTCTTCACTCTACTTTTATCAGAGAATTACATTCCAAAGCTGGCTGAAACTAGGATCAATGTGTCCCAATACTTTTGTTGATCAGAATCACTAAAGTCCTTACTGTGCAATTTTACAAAGAAGTTTCCAATTTATTTCTAGAATTTAGAATTGGTGTAATTGTGCAAAGCCCTGGTATCTTTCTCTTTTTCTATTTTACATTAAAAATCGTTTCAATCTCTCTCTCACACACACATTTTTTTCTTTTGAGTAAAAAATATGAACCCTTAAGACAAGAGAATGAAAACTGCTGGGTTAACCCTGGTAGAGGTGAAAAGATCAAAGATGGAGTAGCCTCTTCTGGTATGGAATCTTTTGTCATGATGAATAATGGATGAACAATGGAGAACACAATCTGCTGCCTGGAAGCATCCAGCCCTGACAAGATATGGCATATGAATCTCAAGCTGTAAAAGGATTCTTATTTTATAAGCAAACACCCTGAAGATCAAATCTCTGATTCTGAAGTTTTTCTCATATGTATCTGACATAAAAAAGAATAAGTTGTAAAGGTTATAGAAGGCCACTGTCTTCTCAACTTGGTTGCACTCCTACTATAGATTCTCTCAAATATTAAATCTTATCTTCTCTTATTTTTTAATTTTATGAATTCTTTTAAAAATCTTTTTTAAGATAAAACGATCATGATATCATTTATTAGATATGAAGCTACAGTATCTTCATGTTTAAGCTGTTAGGCACAGGGTGGTTCTCAACATTCAGCTTCTTCTTCCTTTCTCTCTCCAATATTCTCACCTGGAAAACCCTAACTTTTTTTAATTCATCATTCCTACTACCCTCATCTTTATTTTACAAACTAAAGTCAGAAACTAACACAATCACTACAACTGTTCTCATAAGCATCTCCCTGAATTTGGTGTGTAATGTTACCTAGATTTCCTTCAGCAAGTGTGCCTCTCACTCAAAAAATGAGAAATTCAGAGCTCTTCACTTGTCAGACTTATATATTCTTCTTCTAAGATATCTAAGTTGGTGACCTTACTACTCATTTTCCTAGAAAACAGGAGGCATTCAGAAGAAACACTGAACATGTTCTTGCAACACGCAAGCTATAAGCTCCCTAGAGAATTTATGTATGAACTTCTCTATCTAGCTGCCAATTAACATGGAAGAACATTTTCCTGTTCTAGAGTTTCAATGTCTCTCTGTCTCTTATGCATGGGATACTATAACCTCTTACCTACGCAAGATCTTTTACAGCAGTCTTCCATATGGTCTAGATAATTATTTTATTTACTCTCTGCTTAGTAACTACCATAAATATGAAAGTATTCTGAAATAATATATTCTTTTCTACAACAAGCAAATATTTCCTTAGTCTCACATTTCACACCACATTCAGAGCTATGTCTGCTCCAATATTTGATAACACTCCTAGAGGGAAAACAATCACTTTATTTTTTGTCCAGCTCGTCTGTGGTCATTTCTCTGTATCAGACTGCAAATTATCTCTATTTCTTCAGTTAGGGATCTGTTCAAGGTCACCAGTTACATAAGGTCACCAGTCTTTAGTGAAGATATTGTTCTAACACCATATGATACAAATCAATCACTCCTTATTTTCTGAAGTATTTTACTTATTTAGTTTCCAGAGTATAGTTCTACAAACCCTTTTTTTTTTTTTAATCTCTGTGCATTATTTCCTCTGTATTGCTGAATCTGTTAAAGTTATTCTGGAACTTTTGAAAATGATAGGATGATTTCATTCAAGATAATTGATATAAGAGACAGTGATCATTTGAATTCCAAGTTAGCAAAAAACATCTTGAGATTGAAGTCAAGGGGCATATTGAGACAGTTAATGAAAAATCCTTAAGAGGAGACATCAAGAATGGGTTGATTCTTTTTTGTTTGTTTGTTTGTTTTGTTTTTAGAGACCTTGATCTTCCTTATTTGTATAAAGATTTTCTTTCAAAAGGCCATTTGTTTAATGTCACATAGATAGTCACAAAACTAAGGCTAAACCCCAGGACTGGTAATTACTAGTTGAATGCATTTTGTAGGTCATCTTATCACCCTTCCATTTTAGAAAATGAGTCTCCAAGCTTTAATTCTACTTGCTTGAAGGTTTTTACTCTCCATATTAGAAATCAACTTCTCATACAGAAGAAAAACAATCTCTTACTTCTAATTTAGGAGTGTTAAATTTGGCTGGTTGATGATTTCATGTGATATTTGATTTAGTTATAATAAAAGTATAAAGAGAAATACAAATTATCATTATACTTAAAATTACCAAAAATTGCAGAAGATGGATCAGATTTGTGTGTGTGTGTGTGTGTGTGTGTGTGTGTGTGTGTGTGTGTGTGGTATTGAGTGTTGGACCTGGGGACACTCTACCTCTGAGATACAACCCCAGCCCTTTCTATTTTTTTTAAATTGGTGCACTGTAATCATACATCTTTGTTAGGTACAAGCTGAAAAAGGCATACATGCACACATGAAGAATAGATTGATTCTTGCTAAACTAACTCAACAAGTTCCTTACTGAAGGAAAATGAATGGGAAGTGAAGCCATTATGTTAAGCCAGACTTGGAAAGTAAAGGGGCATATGTTTTCTATCATATGTGGAAACAAAAGAGGAAAAAGGAGAAAATGGTAGTCTTATTAATGTAGAAGGGAGACCAGTAAAGTAGACAAAAAGGACCCTGGATACAGAGGAAAGGAAGAAATGAGCAGATAACAGAAAATGAAATTGATCAATTATGTTATGCACATGTATGAATACAACACAGTGAATCAAAAACCAAAAAATTGAGCCAAATAAATACTTCTTAAAAGAAGAAATAGAAATAGAGAACAAATACGTTCAACGTAACTAGAAACTAGGGAAATAAAAATTAAAACTACACTGAGATTTCCTCTAAGTCCAGTAAGAATGGCAATCATGAAGAATACAAACAATAATAAATGTTGAATGAGGATGTGGGGAAATAGGAATTCTTACATACTGTTGCGGTATTGTAAATTACTACAACCTCCATGGATATCAACATGGAGATTCCTCAGAAGACTAAGAATAGAATTACCGTATGACACACCTATGCCACTCTCAGTATTTTTCCAAAGGAATTAAAGTTAGATCACTGTAGTGACATACACATATCCAGTTTTATCATAGCACAATTCATGATGACCAAATTATGTAACCAACCTAGGTGTCCATCAGGAGATGAATGGATAAAAAAATGGCATACGCATTCAACGGAATTTCACTTAGTCATAAAGAAGAACAAAATTACTTCATTTGCAGGAAAATTGATAGAACTAGAGTATAGTATGCTAAGTGAGATAATCTAGTCTCAAAACATCAAGGGTCAAATGTTTTCTCTCATATGTGGAAGCTAGAGAGAAAAAGAGTAAACAAAAGGAACTTCATGATAATGAGAGGAGAGGTGGAAGAGGATTGGGTAAGAGAAGTGGGGAGAGGAAAATTAGGGTAGAGGAAATAGTTCAAATAAATGTATATCCACATATGAATATATCACTACCAATCTCATTAACATGTATATACATAAATACATGTTAATATAAATATATGTAAAATATATATACATATCTCTCTACATAGTATAAAAATTGAAACACTTCATCTCATATATATCACATATATAATATCATCTGATCACAGTGTTAATATATCAGTCTCTCTGATGCTATAATATATACAGTATATATTCAGTTTTTATGCTATGTATATACACTGTCACAGAAAGATGTCCCCAAAAGCAGACTCTACTCTCACATGTACAGGGCTTAAACGAGGGTACAAATGAAGACTCATATAGCATATGAAGCAATATGAACACTGGTAAATCAGACAGATTATTAAATATGTGTTATTCTTCTACCTTGAGAAATAAACCATTATAACAGCCTAGAAGTCCAGGTTAAACATGAGTCCTAACTTCATGGGCAAAGATGTCCTGGGGGCTGGCTCTGATTAGTTGGCTACAGGATGTTTAGATGTCTAGTAGACACTTTTTACTGGATCCTGGAACTCATTCCTTCTTGGCAAAAGGTAGAGCCAGAGAAAGTTTTGGGCAGGGACAGAGCTCCTCCTGCTTCAGTCTACAAGTCATATTGTCCAAATGGATGACCATAAAATTTTCAAAATATTTTCACTTGGGCAACATTACCTAGAAAGAGTTTATCATTCTTACTTGTATTGTTTCAATTTTATTGAGAAAATGTTTTAAGTCTGTTGTAAAATGTATTTTATTTTACCATCAGTAAAGAAAAATAATTCACTCATTAATAGAAAATTACATAATATATTATTTGCGGGACTATAATTTATTTATTTTAAGTGTAATTATTAAAGAATATTATGAAAGCATTTAAAAGGATAAATTAAAAATATACACTACATTAACAGAAATATTGTTTTCAGTGGAGGGGATGCATAATGATACTATATTTAACACAGATATAGTATTCACCATGTTAACAAACTGAAATGCAGGTCAGGTTAGATCCTTTTTCTGACATACAAGAAAATGTCACTAGAATTCTTTCCTAAAACTTTTCTTTCAGTTTTTCCAAAATCCTTTTACTCAAAAACTAGAAATTAAATTTTAATCTTAATGATATATTATCGTTTAAAAAACTACCCTGGGACTATAATGTTTACCAAGGAAACATATTCTAAATGTAAATTCCACTTCTCTTTTAAAACTAGAAGCTGAATTAGCAGCAGTTTACCTGGCCCTGCCAAAATAAGATTTCATAATCACTTATAAATTTTTCTAGAGAACGTTTTCCTCTGAGCATTCAATATATTAATAAAAATACTAATGCAAAAACTGACTTCCATTTAAATGTTAAGTCCTTAGCTAGTATATTTTATAAAAAAAATTTAAGCAATCACCTGTATAATTGCTTTCTAAATTATGCCTCCCTTCATGTAACTATTCTACTTATCTATCCTAATAGAAACTTGAGGTAAAAAGAGATTGATATTATTATTTAGCAGTGTGACTATCAGCTATCTACTTACTCTCTGGAAATTTTTAATATTTTATTAACTATGGTATTAATTTCCATATGATTATATCCTTTACAAACGGGCTGGCAATATGTGCATATCAGAGCTTTAAAAATTAGTCTTCTTATAAAAATGACATAGCTTTTGAATCTTTAACAACTAGACCAAGTGAGATGGTTTACTATTTACTAAAAGGTGCATGCTATTTTTATTAAATTGCACAATTATATCAATTTAAATAAAATACTAATCTAAATTAAATGTAAAATTCACATTGTAAAATTATGATTTATCATTTTATAAAATAATCATTTAGGACTCTTCTTCCTTTAAAGTATAAGAAATTAGTAATAATTAATTTCACCTTTGCCTGTGAAAACTCTTAATTTTGCCACACTTCACTACCCCTGCTGTTGTTAACCACACTTGATATTATTGCAAGTGATGGAACTAAATTGATAATAAGTGATATATGGTTATCACAAGTGTAACCAATGTTTTTAATTATACAGAATACTACATAAAGAATCTAACATTTTTAGTAGATTGAAATTATTTTTTATTATCTTATTTAAACAAATATCTTCAAATGTATATATAAAAATTGTGTATAATATCTATTTAACACTCTACCTAAGGCATATTGCACTGTGTACTGAGAATTAAAGATGATATAATCTCTGGTTTTAAGTGGTTCCCTAAGAAAAGATTTTTTTTCTTTTTTTTTTTTTTTTCTGTGGTACTGAGGATTGAACTCAGGGTCATTCTACCACCAAGCTATACCCCCAGCCCCCCAGCCCTATTTTTTATTCTTTATTTTGAAACAGGGTCTCACTAAGTCCCGGAATGCCTCACTCGGTAGCTGAGGTTGACTGTGAACCCAGATCCTCTGATTTCAGCCTCCCAAATGCTGGGATTACAAGTGTGCGCCACCACGCCTGGCTAAGAAAAAATTCTTGATCAAATATTTATTTTTGGAACTGAGGAAGATGATACAGTCATGATGGTGGAATCACCGTATTAAAGTATTTTATCAAAAATTGCACAGAATACCCAGAAGGAGGCCTTTGTTCTCATACCTGGAGAATCAATGGGCTTTATTTACATGTCTCAATTTTTTTTTTACAAACACACAGTGCATACATGCGCACTCAAGAGCGTGCACACATACACCTATTGCCTTTAGGGAATTTTTAAAACTATTGGACCAACCACATGCTAAAAAACAAAACAACAGCAACAAACAACAAGAACATCCTCATGAGCAAGAAGGGTTTCACCTTTCACCTACACTCTTTATAATGAAAAGTGCTACTAATATTCTTATTTAAGTCACATTCACAAACTCACTCCTATGAGAAAACTTAGGACCAGATAGTGGGAAACATGATTTAACCTTTCTACTATCAGTTGCATCTCTTGTCATTTTCTAAATAAAGTCACATTTTGCCACGACACCTTAATAGCTGGATGTTGAGCAAGGCTCAGTCCACTGGAGTCCTACAAGGCAGAAGATTCCAAAAGAAGGAATGCGTGGCATATCCCATTTTGCTTTATGATATATTCTGGAAATTTGGGGTACTTTGGGTTTTGCTTTCACATTAATTTTAACGGATAATTTCTTAGAAACACAAGATGGCTGGATGGATTATGATTCCTCAATATTAGCTGGAAAAGCAGTGCCTTAGGACAGCCTATGGGATACTCATTAACCTTTTACAAACATCAGGACACGGGCTTTGCAAGCTTAGTTACTAAACAGCCTTATGTTCCCTATCATCACACAGGTTAGAAACAAATAAACCAAAGAAACTTAGGTCTACTATTTTATCTATGAGTAAAGAACACTTTAAGACAGAAAATTCTGAAAATTCTCCACCACATGCTAACTAACTCTAGCTGCCTGAGAATAAGATAAAAAACACTGCTTACAGGGATTAAACAAATAGTGAAGATTTAAACTAATGGATAGAAACTGTTCGTCATTAACCTTTAACACTGCTTTGTACTAAAAGAATTTTTATATACGTATTGTATTTTGTAACCTTACTGTTTTCTAAATCCCATCAAATACCATGGTAAATGGCTTTGCTAGTTAAAGATGTACCCAGTTGATCTTAGGGAAAAACAAGTCTGTAAAAATTCCTGTTCTATATGCCTCATTGTAAAAGATGGTATAAAAAACAACTACTAACAAGAAATAAACAGATGCGCTTCAACACTGCATTGGGTGTGAGCATATTCTCGAGACCTCATCTCAATCCACAACTATCAAGGGACCCCTGACCCAGCTGCTCTGAGGGCTGGCTTCCAACAACATTCCTTTAAACAGTAAAATGCACTTTTCATCAAAGAGAACTAATTTTCAGTCAGCTGTTTCTTTTAAAAGAAAATGATCTAAAATAATCTAACAATCATTAGCTGCTTAATATAGTGACCAAAAACTGAAAGACAAGTGCATGTTCAAATAGAGTAGTACAAATTTAGCTACTTCTAGTAGAGTATTTAGATAAATAATATTAAGAACAAATACATTGTGATAGTGCATTGACTTCTGTCCTCAGAACTTAAAAGTCTTGTTCTGCCTTAAGTGCAAAATCAATTAGAAATACTGAAAATTAATGGAGAAGAGAAAGCCCCATTTGTTGTTAATTACAGACTTAAAATCACAAACTGCATCATTTAGTAACATAAGTAAATCATATACATTGCAAATCCTGATTTGGTTATTATTTTTCTTTTTCTTTTCCTAAAAAAAAAAAAAAAACCAAAAAAAAACCTGTAAGACTGATAGTATAATTTAGATTATTTTAAGAGTTCATTTCTAGTGTAACTGAAGAATGAAAGTGGAAGAAAAAGCTATTTATTCTTTATCATTGAGAATGATACTATAAATACAATTAACTACATTAATATTTCAAAGTGTAACTTTTTTGTGTTTTTGGTTCTTTTTTTCCATGGAGTGATTTAGAGACCATTTTCTGTATACATGAAAAAGAAAAGAAACCATACACAGTAGATTGCTATTCTAGATATCAGGATCAACAGAACCATTTGTGCTCAGGTATTATTGATGAAGGTGCATAGAGTGAATATTTTCCTGTTTCAGATGAAACTTTTGAATATAACAGAATTGTATTTCATTATAAATATAATGTCTACAATATCCCTTATTATTATTTTTACTAATTGACTGGTTACCTTTTTCTACCAACTCATCCAATTTTTAGCACATAATTGGCTGTAATTATCATTCTTTATAATGTAAACTTTTTGACTCACTTTTATAATCTGTATTCTGATATATTGTTCCTGTTATATAACAAAATAAATTTTATTCTTTTAATTTTTTATTCTCAATTCTAATGTAGTCCCTGGTATACTTTAATAAATACTTCTTCAACATGTTCTAATAAAAAAATACCAAACTATTACTAAGTGTCCCTTAACTATGCTGTTTGTTTCATATTAAGTAGTAATAAGGTCTCTGGGCAAACATAGCTAATAGTTTGATGGGAAAAGCAGGCACTAAAAGAAAATGCACATGAATATACTGTATGAGTTAGACATGCTATGGGAACTCTGTGAAGAGCAAGAATACTTGCCGAGGGGGTGGTAGCAAAGTCGGCCTCTGGAGAAAGGACATTTATCCTGCAATTTGTAGGATGAATATCCACCAATGTGTTGAATTAAGCTGATACCCCGAACAGAGACTTTCTGGTGGTGTCTAAAAGTTTGTTGGGCTCATTGTAACCACTTAAAATAGCATCTAAATACTTATCTTCTCTAAGGTGAATAATGACATAAGCCTCCTGTAAGAAACTGAAAATCATATTTCAATAAAAATTTGAATATTTATTTAAAAATGGGATGCAGAGGAAAATCCACAGAGATGTGTGTTTATAGTAGTGTATCACTTTGAATTACACCATGATGTACAATTACATTGTACCAATACAATTCTAAATAAAATAAAATATATGAAATATTAATATTTTAAATAGAGTATACATTTATTTTTTTGCTTTTAATTTTTCATTTCTGTGGTTGATTATATATGTTTATTGCCCCCATACACTATAAAGAGAACTAAAATGCAAAATCCAAATAAACATAGTAAACTTTTAACTTAGCATAACTAGTTTTGAATAGTCCCCAAGAAATTATGATGTGCTATCTGACCTTACTTTTGAAGTAATTGAAAAAAAATCCTAGTTTTTTCTAAAACAACAACAAGAAAAGGTGAGGTAACTCATTGATTCTAGCAGTTCAGGGAAGATTTCCTGATATTTTTGATTCACAGTGGTATAGTTTATGTACAAATTAGATGTCAGCAAAAATCTATCCTTCGAAATGATCTTGCTGTTATTATCTTGCTAATTTAGTTCTATGGCATCGTATTTGCTTTTGAAAAAAGGTTTCTTCTTCACTAGACTTTACCAGAAGGAGTAAATATTTCTAAAATACATGTTGAGTTCAATTTTTGATTATTATTTAATGTGTACAATCTTAAAACTAACAAAAATGTGTTAGTTTCCAAAGATGTGATGATCACTAAGAACTGATGTAGAGCCTTCTGTTGCCAAAGCTCAAGCGCCAAGACAGAGGGAAGGAAATAAAGCCTTGGAAATAACATCACAGATCTGAGAGTCTTCTTAGTTCTTTATAACTTCAAAAAAGATTGTCAGTATTTGCAAAATGGGTGCAAATTCTTTTGAAATGCAATGTCATATTTTAAATAATAAAATACAATTTTTTTCAGTAGGAAATCACATATAAGCATATTTTCTTCTGATTTATTTTTATCAATCAAGATAAAGTTTGTTATTTAGTCTTCATTGATTATAGATTATTATAAAAAGGAACATTATTTTATTATGTCTTTTCAGGTAATAGTATATGTTATCTAATTTGTTCATATTTATTATTATTTCCAGCTTATTTAAATTCACTATTGGTCAAAATTGAGAGGTAAGTGAAAATCATACTGATGTATCACATCAGATATGTAAGGATTGCATTGCATTGCACTGTAAACAAAGCAACAAAATATAAATGTTGGCAAAGATGAGGAGAAATAGAAACACTTGCACAGTATTGGTGAGAACGAAAATTGATGTAATCACTACGGAAGATAGTAGAGTTTTTGAAAAAGAAAAGAAAAGAAAAGTAAAATTACCATTTGATCTAGTAATCTCTTTTATGGGTATAGAGTATATTCAAAAGAATTAAAGCCAGGAAATCAAAGAATTATCTGCACTCCCATTTTGATCACATGATTATACACAATAACCAAGATATGGAAAAAACCTAAACATGCATTGACAGACAAATGGATTGAGAAAATGTCACACACACACACACACACACACACACACACACGCACACACACACGCACACAGACTTCATATATGCACACAGTAATATTTTTCAGTCTTACAAAACAGAAATTCTACCACTTGCAACAACATGGATAAACTTGGAGGATATTTTGCTAAGTGAAATAGGCCAGTCACAGGACAATTACTACAAATTCTACTGACATGAAGTATCCAAAATTGTCATACTTACAAAACCAGACAGTAGAATAATGATTGTCAGGACCTGGTAGAAGGAAATTGCAAGTATTTTTCAATGGTTATAAAGTGTTAGTAAGGAAAAATGAATACTTTTTAAAGATTCATTGTAAGATGGAGTGCTTATAATTAAGAATACTGTGCTTCACAGTTACAGACACTGTTAAGAGAGTGGACCTCATGTTAACTGTCTTTCCACAAAGAAAAGGGCAAGGAGAAACCTTTAGAGTGTGAGATATGCTATTCATCAGTTTATATATTAAATGCATGCAGTTTTTTGCATGTCAGTTGTACATCAATAAAGTGGTAAAATAAATAAATAAATATGGATCATAGACCAAGGAAAAAAGGAATAAAATCAATGAAGCTTATGTAAGTTTCATAAATAACGATTCTCTATAAAACCTTGATTTCTATTGAAATAGTGACTATTAGGGAAAAGAATGTAACACAAAAAACTCAAAATAAGTAAAATGAGGGAATAAAAACTGCAAATTCTGTTAGATCTCATTTAGGCTTCTGCATTTCACATGAGTAAATCAATTTCAGAAAGAAACAGGATCATTGATTCAAACAAAAGGGGACATCCTCATATAATTCAGGAAGTTAGTATTGTCTCTCCATATAATCTATAAAGTACCTAAAAAGATGCTCAGTGTGTTAGCTGGTCATTTGCTCCTCTGGCTCCACTTGTCTGGATTTATTTTAAAAATCTCCAATTTAACTAAGAAAGCATTATGTCTTTCTATATGTCTTTATACAGAACAAACCTCGTTAAAATGTGTGGAAAACATTTTTTAAAGCAAATATGACATCTCAAGGTTGTCCTGTATACATCTGAATCCATATTCTTCTTATAAAATCATCTAACAAGCAGCGAGTTTCCAAATTACATCAGTTTTTTTTTTTTCTAATGAAGCCCAGTTTAGGCAAATTTTATCTTTGTGTTAATGTTTAATGCTCTCAACACAAGAATAGTAAAACTTGTCCCTTATGAAAATATTAAAACAAGTTCCTCTGAATATACCTTCTTTCTTACTCACTGTTATATGTTAGGCTTATGTGCCATCATCAAGTTTCTACCAAGGTAATAAATATCATTGTGTCAGGGATTTTTCCCAACAAATACCATTCACCTTGTAAGGTGATGAATTGATATATGTCCATCGTAAAATGTCCAAACTAATTCAGTCAATTCATCCATATGGCCAGTGTTCTTTCAGTGATGGACACCCTCTGACAATTTAATGCTTCGTTTGCTTAGCTAGTACTTCATCCAACTTTCTTAAAAAAATTATCTAGTGACTTTCAGAAAGTGTATAGGGTGACACACATATGCAACAACAAATCTTTCTCTTCTCTTTGTTCCTCTGAAGATATAAAAGTTTTCAAAATGGTACTTAGAAAAATAAAC
This sequence comes from Graphiurus murinus, assembly GCA_004027655.1. Taxonomy (NCBI): domain Eukaryota; kingdom Metazoa; phylum Chordata; class Mammalia; order Rodentia; family Gliridae; genus Graphiurus; species Graphiurus murinus. Next base: position 309,023 of record PVLC010000033.1, on the reverse strand, counting down.
ATAGGCTTTATAAAGAAAAGATTTTGAAAAATGCAACTATTGACTGAGATTGTGCCATGTTCATATTTTTGCTAGGTTAAGTCCTCATTTCAGGTCTGAGAGTAAATGCACAAAAAGTTTAGAATGATACTCCTGCCTCAAGTTTCTTATAATCTAACTAAAGAAACAGCATTGATTAAAAACATTGACAATGATAATGGAAAGAAACATATTCATTATTTCTTCAGTAACTATTTATCAAACACCCACTCTGTGCCAAGAGCTATTCTAAGTATTGGGAATACAGTGATAGACATAGCTTCTGTTCTCATGAAGATTATTTTCTACCATAGTCATGTAATGTAAAAGAAACAAAACAAAGAAACAAAGTCATGGAAGGCCATAGGTAGTGTCTGGGTTTGGGGTTCGTAGACTATCTAGTCATGATGGGAAACCATGAACAGAGATCTAAATACAGTGAGGAATGAGGTTTGTGAACATCAACTAGAAAAACTTACTGACAGAGAAAACAGAAATGTAGAAAATTTAGGGAGATGTGACTTTGAACTGTTCAGAATCAACTTGGGTATAGGAAGTGAGAATGAGGGAGTGGTAACAGATGACAGGGGCTATAGAAAATTGGGAAATCAAAATTTCAGTAAAAAGCTTTCTTAAACAATAAAAAAACGTGTTTATGTAGCTGACAATTTATCTAAAGTATGGCATGGAATGTTGCTAAACTTAAATTCCAGAAAATTGAAGGAAACAATGGTTGAAAATATCATCATTAAACGGAGTGTTCTGAGTGATATCTTATTTTCATCTTTTCCTCCTTTAGCAAGTTTTTAGGTTTCTAAAAAGTAAGCATAATTTATTAAAATTAATATTATATATCATAAAATATAATTTTCCTAAGATAATATTTAATCTGTGACATTGTATAACCAGTTTTCTATTGTTGTTTTTATGATTTTTTTTTTCCCAGAAAGGGAAAGATTCCACAGGTAGGACTTAAAAGCAAGTTCAGTTCACTATATTTATTTGAAAAATAATAATTTTGAGAAAGCTAATTGGAAAATTATTTATAACCATACAATCATATAGGGCCAAGTCTAAATGTATTTGGATCCCCAAAATATTTATTTTATTATGTTAAGGTATTTCTCTTTGTGATATGGAGGAGATATTGTAATCAAAATAACTGTATACTATAAACAATGAGCATGGAAGGATAGTTGATTATCTTGAACTTAAACTAGAAAGCACTCATATGTACTTGATCTTATAATGTGAGAAGACTTTCAGAGAGCAAAAACAGAATTACTTTTTAGTATACTTTTATTGGTGCATTATAGTCACACATCACAATGTAGTTAATAGTGATAATGACGTACCTGCACACAGCACCTGGTGAACTTTCCTTTGGCTCCCTCCCCATAAACTTACTTTTCAATTAATATTGTAGACTTAATCAGCAAGGAGATATTAGCACAGTAAAATTACAAAGAATATCATAAACACAGAGGATGAAGAAATAGAAATTTATTGTCATCCCAGCTACTGCTAGCATGTGACCTTCATGAAAATTGGTACAAATTCTAGCAGTTGTTCACACTGCATTAATATGTTTATTCAAATTACATCTCTATAAGTCTCTTATTTTTAATTTATATGAAAATATAAAATTGCAATTTTCAAAAGTCACTTAATACCTATATTTAAATATTTAAAACTTAAGTATTTATTTATATTCTTCTGGTACTAGAGATTGGACCCAAGGACATTCTACCTCCAAGCTATCTCCACTGCTCTTACTTATTTTTTGTTTTGAAATAGAGTCTCACTAGGTTGCTGATAGTCCTGCTACATTGCTTAGACTGTTCTTGAACCTGTGATCTTCCTATGTCAGCCTCCCAAATACTGTGTTTACAGGTATATGCTACCACACCTGGATAGAAGATTTTTAAGTGGACTAAAATTTTAGTTGTCTTTCTGTTTTAGAAAATGTATAATGCAAGTTTACTTTTTGTATTGAAGGTAAAAGCAATGTACCTCTCATGGATATTTCAATGAAAATACCCAGGTGAACATTGTTTATAAATAACAATTATTTCTCTTATTCACAGAATACTTTTGTATACTCTAAAAGCACATGAAAATATTTCTGTCTTCCTCTATTCTTATATTTTTGACATAATACAGTTAAATCAACCAGATTTTATTTGCATTTCTACAGAAATTATTTGCACTATTTTTTTATCTTCAATTTTCTTTCCTGATGTATTTGTCTATAATTTCAAAATGTAGCCTTAAATTAAGTTTCAGCTCAACTCGTTTGTTCACATGGACTGAGGAAACATGTAAATAACATAAGAAATCATTTTATAATTTTCTAGGAAATAGAAGAAGACACCTTAGCTACAAGGAAAAAATAATAATCAAATAATGAAGCTAATACCAATGTTTTCATAGTCTTTATTTATTTATAAGATTGTCACATTTTTATTAAGAAATACCTTGCTAATATTAGCAAAACAAGAGTAAATGGCCCAAGAGCAGCAATATGGTACAAGCACTTCTTGTCCAATATTAGAGTTCCTTCAGCACTAGGGTGGAGAACTTTTAAAAGAATAACTTCCAGGATAGCAGTACCAATGAGACGTGGAGTTCCATCACTGCTAACTTCACATAGCTGCAGCCCCACCTGCTCTAAGCCCCTCTTCATCAGACCTCTGCTAAAGGTTGTTCCAATCAAAGCCATGTTTCTGCTCCTTTGCCATCATCTTCCTCCTCATACTTGTTTTGTGTCTACCTCTTTTCTTCTCTAACATAGTTCTAATTCTAGTTCCTGAAATTAATTTCTTCCCATTCCCTGAATTAGTTCTTCAGTACATTGTGTCTGTAAAAATTTCATCACTTACTAACCAATATTATAACTCTGTTCCCTTCCAGATAGAGATTTTAGACTCCTTGCCCCCCACAAAAAATACATACACGCACACACACACACACACACACACACACACACACACACACATATATATTCATAATCTAAATCAATGGAGCAAGTAATAATGTGCTTTAACTTGCTGCAAGTGAGGCAAAGAGATAAGAATTGGTAACTAATAATTTTGACCAATAACTCTTAGAGTGCAGATCTAAAAAGGCTTACTTAAAACCAGATGTTGAGATTATGGGTAATTAGGATGTCACATAATGACACAAAATCACTGTACAGCAAGGTGGTCATTATTTCCAATTTCCACATTTAAACCTTGAAATTCAGAGAGGTCAAATATTTACAAGGATCATCTGACCTCACTTTAATGTCAAAAAGTGTCATGTCTATGGACAAACCACAAATGTGTCTGGTTAAGAATAAATGCGTACTGAGTTAACTATATATATATTTTGATCATACAACCAGAAAAAGAGGGATTAGTGATTTTTATAGTGTATGGTAGACAGTAAGTTGAGAATTAGGAATAATGTAAATCACATAATCACGTAAACTGACAATGAATGTTAGAAAATAAAAAAGGCAGGGATGTCCAGCATCTGGTAAAAAAAATTGCTGTAATTCAGCTGACAGATGAAAGAAACTAATACCCAAGGACACAGAAAGCAACAAATATAGGGATATATATATTAAATACATAAAATGCAAAATAAAACAAAAACATAAATCTGAGTCAAACATTAAGCTTACTAGTTGTGGGAATTTATTGTAGTGATGTACACTAGAGATGAAAACAGTCTATCAAGGAATGTCTATTTTTCATTGGTTAGTGGCAAAAAAAATTAGTTACACCATTGAAGAGAGCAAAATCTACTTTCTTCAGGGATAGCAATACTACACATCTGCACACTCATCCATGTACATATACATTATCCGGCAAATGTCTCCCACTAACATAATACTTTCTTTGAACATCTGAAAACAGGGATTCATATTGGTATAACAGCATGGATACTAAACCTTAACTCTTAACCAAATTGTATGTTTGACTAGTTACATGAATCCATTATATGTATTTCATATAAGAGACATGTCTGATAATATAAATGTCAACTGATTTCAATAACTTATTTTGATACAGCATACATCAGAGTAAAGTATTAATGACAAAGGCAAATTTATGTAAGCTATTCTGGAATTGGGAATGGTGTAACTCAGAAGAAAGTACTTTGTAACAAAGAAACATAGAATTTTGGTGTTCTGATTTAACACAATTTGACATACCTGATATAGAAAAGTAGAGAAACTGACAGCTAAGTAAGTCTTCAAATAAAATCTGACAATATTCTTTGTCTGTTCTTCCTTCATTACTTTTAAATTATGCAGTAAAAATGACTTAGTCAGTTAAATCATAAGTAGATGACCTTCTATGGCTAATATAGCATATTTTAGAAAAATGTATGTATTCTAAAATAAAGGTAAGGATATTTACCTTGCCCATTATTTAATTGTTTTATTTTTTCAGTATACTTATTTTTTATAAGTATACATATTTAAATATATATACATATATACTTAAAATTATAGTTTTCATAACAGAAGTCAAATGAATTCACATGTATTAATTATGTCTTTTGTTTTCCTTATTCTGATTTTTTTTTTCATCTTGGGGTCTTGCTGACCTCACAAGATTTACTAATTTCTAGGGATGGCAAAGAGTTCTGTGGGAATTCACTTGTCTTGGATAAACAAACCAATCTAGAGGCCATACCCTCAACCATTTTATTTACTGGGCTCCCAAACTCTGGGGCACTATCCATCTGCCCTAATCATCCATGAGGCAGGTACCAGCTAATTAAGGGCAACATCTATACCCCAGAATCTGCTAAAATTACTCAAACTAGTAATTCTACACCTACTAATCCAACCTCACCTATTCCTCCTGTAGAAAACACAACCACAAATATTTCTAAAAAAGACTCTTTTGAACACATTTTTCCCCTGCTCCCTCTGCCCTCTGGCTGACCCTGGGGCTTCTGACATTTGGCTCTATCTACTGTGACATGCCTCCAATCTCCATTCATGAATTAATATCTTCATCCAGGAGAGTCGTTATATGTCTTCATGTCTTACAAATCAGATTTGTTTACATCTCTTGAAACAGTCAAGTTTTAACTATTATATCTTAAAAAAAGGCCATATGATTAAATTATAATTAAAGGCCTTTCAACTATTGATATAATTTCAGTTACCATTTGGATCTTGAAGATCTTGCTACGCACATAATCTCAGTGTTTAAATTATAGCTTTATCTCATTTTATTAAATACACTGACATTTTATAGTTGCAAATGTAAAGTTAACATTTTAATATGGCTTCATGATGACGGGTGCACAGTGAGACACATTCAGAAAAACATATGTCAAGTCTTAATATCACATTTTTCTTTGATATTGTTTTTGAGAAACAAAAGTCATTTTAAGTTATACTGTTAATATAAGTAGTACAACCTTAACTGTTAGAACAACAATGATAAATATTTTTGCTTTTTTCTTTTAATTATAGCTGGGAAAATGTTTACAACTATAAAGTGTCAATGTTTCTGTGGTGTGACTTTATGTTCATTACTAACAGGAAAATGTATACTACTAATTTCAAGTCAAATCTGGCTACAATGAAGATAATATGTCTATCACATAGACTTAGATTTTTTATTCTTTCCCCATGTTGCCTTGTAATCCTTCCCTAATAGTTTCAGTTGAGCTTTCCCAGATTCAAAGCAATCATATTATCTAGATTTCAGAGAGCTCTGCTTTCTCCTTATTACACTGAGCAGAAATGGATTAATCAAGCCGAGAAATGCCTAACTAAAAAGACATCACATTCTAGGTAATAGGTTAGAGAACAAGAGAACAGGAAAGCAATGTTAATAAATATGTACTCCTAACAGAAAAAAATCCCATAAAACAAAAAATCTATAGAGAAAAAGAGAATAAATATGTTCTTCTGAAAATTCATCAATTTCAATATTTTATTAATTAATAATTATTCAAAAATTAGAGATGAGTGTAACTTCTCAATTTTTTTTCTACAAATAAAAGCATGTTAAACCTCATAAGACTGACAACTTTCATTAACAAGATTTCCTTGATAACTAAAGATACTATACAAATGTTAAAAGGACACGATACTATTGCATTTGATTGCACAAACTCACAGTGTTTTTAGAGAAATAGTAAATGATGTGCCAGTGATAGTCACGGGGGGACAGGGAGATAGAAGCACATTTTTGTTTGACCTTGTTTTCTTTCTTTGACAAAAGCCTGGGTTCTATTTAAATATATGAAGATTGTTATATATTTTTAAAGTTCACGGGAATGGTGTATCAGTTTTCTAGGTTTGCCATAACAAAGTACCAAGGACTAGATGACTTAAATAATAGAAATGTATTGCCTCACTATGGTGGAGGCCAAAATTCCAGGGTAAAGGTATTGGCAAGACTGTTTTTTTTCTGAAGACTCTGAGAAAAATATATTTTCTATATCTTTCTCCTTGGCTTGTAGATGACAGTCATGTCCCACTTTTATCATATTATCTTTCATGTCTGTGTTAAAGTTTCCTCTTATAAGACATAAATGGTTTTAGACTTAGGCTTACCCTAACGACCTCGTTTTAATTTAGTACTATTTTAAATACCTTATCTCATTGGTGCATAGCTGTAATTCCAGTACTTGGGGAAGCTGAGACAGACGGATCACAGGTTAGAGACCAGCCTCAGCAAGTAGTAAGACTCTCATCAACCTAGTGAGATGTTGTTTCAAAATAAAAATAATATAGGGCTGTGGGTGTCGCTCAGAGGTAGAATGCTTCTGGGTTCAGTCCCCAGTATGTATGTATGTGTGTATATATGTATGTATGCACGTATAAATAAATAAATAAATACCGTATATCCAGTCATATTCTGAGGTAATTGAAATTAGGATGTTAGCATGCAAATTTTCAAGGGGATAGAACTCATTTACTGATGACATTCCTTATTGTCAGAAGCCAGGACCAAAAGAGAGCTTGGCAGAATCAGAGAGCAGTGCTATGGGGAATATTTTCCTCTCATCTCCAGAATTCCATTAATAGGCTATGCAAAAGACAAATGGAAGAACAAGTACTCTAGCGAAAGCATATGCAGTAGAGAAAAAATTTTCTTCTCAGACTCAATTTTCCTTCCCAGACTTCTTTTTAGACAAATGCCACAGTCTAAGCAAACAATTCACCTATTTAACATAATTTTTAGTTTCCTTAATCTTCCTTCATGTTTTATTCTTCTACCAGCATGTAGCTCCCATCTTGATTTCATTTGTCAAAATGTTTCATCCTTTAAGATCTACTGCAATGACTAGCTTCTCCCAAATGCCTTACCCCACCCCTATGCTGCATATAGTTTTTTCCTCTTATGCTCTCTTCAGAAGTCAGCAATAGTTTTGCATTTCATAATCATGCCATTTTCGTGTCCAATATGCACTTTAACAATCACTGATTATTCATAGAAGATCCAAATGCCCTATTCTGGCTCACATGAAATATTTAGTTTCTGACAGTCTGACCAGGCCATCTTATTATTTGCTCTTTCTCTCTGTTAACTCATTCCAGTCCCTCTGGGCTTTTCTTTCATTCTGCAAGTTTTCAAAGCTTGTATCTCCCTTTCCACCAGCTCTTACTTCCCATGGTAAACTTTCTTAACATTTGATTCATCACAAGTTATTCATATTTTGGTTTAAATGACTTTAGCTCAGGGAGAGTTTCTGTAGCAATCAATCTGAATTGAACTCCCAGTATCTCCCTAGTACATCAACTTTCTTGATTGGCTTTATTGTACCTTATTAGTCTCTAATCATTTTCTGTACATTAATTATTCATTTGTTGATTTCCTGTCATACTCAACCACCATGTAAACTCCAGGAAAGAGCAGAAACATGTCAGGCTTGCTTAAGTCTATCCCAAGAAACACAAATCAATACAGGGGATACACTGGGGATTTTTTTTAAATAAATGAATGAATCAATGGATGAATGAATACAATAAATTTCATTTACGTTATGCATGAATATATGCCAAAGGCTGTAATTGCTGCTAAGAATAGGTTTAAAGTACAGGGAACATGTACCATTTCAAAGATGCTATTATCATTGAAGCTAGAATTAAAATTCTGAATTCAGTAGCGAAGATTCAATTTCACACTTCATCTAAATTATTTTTTCATAATTTTAATTTGGACCTCCAAATATATACATGTGTTTCCTCCAATATCTCTTTTTGTAGGGAGGTATCTATTTCCACACTTTTATCTCAGCTAGCCATATGATCCAATAAAAGAAATATAAATAACCGTTACTTTCAGCAAGTTTGGAACCAAATTTATGTCTCTCTTTTATTTAGCCTAAGAACTTAACTTTCTGAGATAACTTTTTCATGCTGTAGTCACTGGAAGCGCACATGTGATCATTCAGTGCTTGAATTTGGGTTAACTGAATTTTTAATTTCAAGTAATGCAAGTTAACAACTTTAAATATAAAATTTGGATCAGTGTAAAATATTTCCTATCAGAAAAATGTGAAAATAGCTTTGCTGGTAATGATAAACTTACTTTGTATTAAAATATATCATCCCATTGTATCCATATTATGTAACACAAAACATTAGCATATGTGGTATAAAGCCTACAATTTAGGCCTGATATTATGTGTTCTATAGCTTTTGAGAGAAATGAGGAGGGCCTTGAATGTCCTAATGGCAAGTTCCCCTGCCCATTACATTCCTATAGATAAAGTCCTCTTAGTCAAACAACCCTGACTTTCCATCCTCCTTTTCTTGGGGATTAGATATAGCCAGATTATCTCTGAAGATTATCCAGACCAGCCAATTGCACCCTCCAGAGAAACCAGAGCTATCATATTCTTCCTGATACCACAAAGTCAGACTCCCTTGTTCACTGTTCCCAGTTGCAACTTCTATGTTATCTTTGCATGTAGCAGTATCCTAATTCCCTGAGATGTGAGTGTAAATTAAATAACTAATAATCTGTGGTCCATCTCTCCTGTCCAGTGGGTTGTTCAGATTATGAATGATGGTCTTGTCTTGTAGACTACAGTTCATTCCACCTCCCCCGGCCCTTTTTTTTGGTCAGTCTTCTTACTTTAGCCAAAGGAGAAAATACTTTGGCAGGCCATTGAGGATATTCTGAGTCTCATTTTCGGAAGTCAAGATGGCACTTGATACTTACACCCAACATGCATCATGCATGTCTACCTAGAAAATTACTTTCTGCTTAACACTGTAATTTCTGTGATCTCTAACTGAACCCTGGACTTATATTGGTTTATCAGCTTAAAACAACATAATAGTAGCATATCTCTTGTTAATATTTTAAGTGAGAAGATAAACTCCAAAAAGTTATAAAGAAGTAAATATCAAAGGTTCTGTTAGATCTTCTGTGTATGGTTAGCGGTCCTAACCTTGTTATAGCTTTATGACTGTTCATTGATAATGAAGTTTAGAATTGAATATGACTGGCAGTTACCCCTGTCTTCTACCATTTGATCGCGTAGTTGTGACACAAAGTCTAATTTTATATGCTTTGAATTGTCGGACCCCAATTAAAGTCCTAGAACATGGTTGATACATTTTTGAATCATACAAAATTCTTCTGGGTCCCTAAGTCACTGGTAACAATACCTATATTTACAAGATGAGCATATGAAGCAATTTTGTTTTCTTTTTTTGTGATACTGGGGATTGAACCCAGGGGCATTCTACCTCTGGATTATACCCACAATCACAGTCAGTTTTATGTTTTATTTTTAAATAGGGTCTCACTAAATTGCTGAGGCTATCCTAAAAGCTTTATAGCTCATATGGTTTCACATGTGCAACATGGAGAATGGATTGAAATAAGGCTGACAAACAAAGGTCATCCATGATGAGCCCTTTAAGATAGGTGAAGTCAGGATAAACCTATCCCTAGAATGCACTTACTGCTGTTCTAGAAATGCTCTGTGTGATAAGTTTGGAGAATTTGGTTAAGGTATAATTATACCCCAGATTCATGCTTGCCAAGATTCAATATCCCCTAACTTTAGAAGTACCCACATTGTTTTAAAGGAAAATGTGATGATAATTAAACTACCAGAAGGCCACAATACAGCACCTTGTACTATAAAAGAAATATTATTGCAGAAAGGAAACTCCCCTTTGCACAATTGAACAAAGAGTTAGCCTATATTTCACCTCTCTTGTTAGACCCAAGGGATATACATGACATATGCTTTCTTTCTGGTTTCGAACATGTGCTTAGAAGGCAGCCATCCCTTGGGGCAAGAGGAAGAATAGATTTCAAACAACATGGAAAGAGAAGAATAAATAGCATGTTTAAAAAATGAATTTCTCCATCTGTCTCATCATATGCAGCAAAAACTTTAAAGGAGCATTCAGCTTTTCAGAGAAACATTTCTTGAAAATATTCAGTGAAAAATTCTCAACAGTGATTGCGTTAGTTGGCTATTCATGTGAGGAAAAAGAATTATTACAAGCAGGAGAAGGATAATATATTTTATAGATACAAATTCAATTTCAAGAATATGGAGCTAAATACATTTTTGTGAAAATAATTTATTACTCTCAAGGACTTTGCATCAGTCTAGCTTCAGTTGTAGCTTCCGTATGAAAGTGATGTCTTCCAATGGAGTTTACATATGAAAAGGGTATGGCAATTTGGAAAGTGTATATACATACAATACATATATACATACTGGATGTATATACACATATATCAGAAACACATTCATTTAAAATATCCCACTAAATGAATGGTGAAGTAATTAGCAGTATGGAATGAGAAATATTTTTGGAAATAGAAGAAATGCTTACTTTAGAAAAAAATTAAGAATGTATCAGAATCTATGAAAAAAAAAAATATATATAACCTAAGTATGAAACTGTTAAATGTCTGCCATGGGAGTTGGCTTGCTTGAAGTGGGAGAAGAGCCATACATTCCTGGCATCAGGGAAATACAGAAGAAGGGGAAGATTTCATTTTCTCTAAATCCCAGTGGAAAACAAAGAAAAAATAACTTATTAAGTAAAACCACTTAAACTGATCTCTTACAGGATAGACACTGTACTAAGCATTTACAAATACTGTATGCAAATACTGACTCATATAATCCTGATAAGGACCCTATCAGAAACATGCTATTCATAGACCTATACACGTCTGTATTGTAAATCAGTGAAGGGAGCCATGGAGTGTGTCCCACTTTGTACTATTGATACATAGCCAACCTAGACTGAAATATAGACAATTTAGCAGAAAGTCTGAGCCTGTAATTTCTACAACTCAGTTCTAACACACTTAACAACTGCAACCTAAATTATCCAGGCATCTCTAAAAGGCCCAAAGCAGAGCACACTAGTTTGCTAATAGTGCAGTGAATTGTGTATTTCATTCTAATTTTTATGTCATAAAAATTTGAAGTTTTTAAACTGAGTTTACATGCTCCAGGGAAAGTTATGAAACATAATGTATATGGGTTTTGATCTGTGTCACTCTGCTATAATCACTCCTTGGTCTTCTGAAATGTGTATGACAAATTGCTTTTGTAAATTTTGAGCCATGAACTGCAAATGCGTCTCTATTTACTTCAATGATGTATGATTACAATGCACCAATAAAAAAAAAAACTAATAAATCTTTCTCAGTAAATCCTTACATTCGGTTTCCTTGATGTTTAAAACTAACTGTCTTGATATTATTTTCAAAGCTCTCACATCAAAATTTTGCTCACTTTTCCATTAATACTGCTCTGGTGAACAATTAAGTCCACATTCAGATCCCAAAGTCTTTTCTCAGTCCTGATATTTCTTGATCTAGCAGTAACACATGACTCAGATAAAATTCTTCCTTCACTTAATTTCAGGTCACCACCCTTCTTGTTCTTTCTCCTGAACCCACCTTTTTTTTTTTTTTTCCATTCTCTTTTTTGTTCTTCTTCATCCTTCTGACCTTTATACTGCATTGCCTCAGACTCTAACTCTTGGATCTCTATTCTTATCTAATCTTTTTTCTATTTGTGACCTAATCTTGTTTTAAGGTATCTACATGATTTTATTGTGCCTGGATATGAATCTCAAATATGCCACGAACTAGCTATGTAATCTTGGAAAATCTTACTTTATCCTCTTGGCCTCATGTTCCTAATCCACAAAACAATGTTAATATTAATAGTGCCTGTTTCATATAGTTCTTAAGCAGATCCATTAATTGAGATAAAAATAAGCACTGAAAGCTTAATGCAACACTTCACACATGGAGACTATTATGTGTTTATTAACAAATGAATATAAATTTCATCCTAGTTTTATATTACCAACTACTTTCAAGTGTATTTGAATAAAAAGTATACCAGACTTAGATTAACTATTTAAGATTAGAAAATGAAATGAAGTTAACCGTCTTATATACCATATATTAATGATATCTCCCTCATGGCTCATCCATTTTGTCATCAATTTGTTTTTATCAGCAATTAAGATTTCGATATGGCAAAATCCCTATCCTTACATTGTAAAATCTTTGAATTGTAGAAAATTTGAATTAATTTTAAATCTCTGATATTAAATAATTTTGGAATGAGGGTTTCATTCCAGATCATATATATATATGCATACATAGAATAAGGGATTGAAACTTTTAATATTGTAAGTGGAAACTTGTCCTTCTTATAAAGCTGATGATTATATCAGCCTAAATATTATATGTGATATGAATATGGATAATAAATTAATTCTAAGGAATTATTATTATTATTAGGTATGAACCAAGGGTCTCACACATGCTAGGTAAGAACTTTAAAAACAAGCTACATCCTAGCCTCAGTCAAATTGTGAACCCATCTTTTTTTCTAAAGTTGAATAAACCATTATGACATCTAAAAGCTCCAATAAAATGAGAAGCATACTCTTCTCAAATGTCCTTTGGTTCCCCCTCTATGTAAAATGATTTAAAGATAATAAGTTGAGAAAGGATAAATGCAAAGAAATTAGGATGTTCACGTCTTTTCAATTAGAGTACAGCTCACATTAATAAATAAGACATTTGAAAAACACAGTTTGATTCTTTTCCTTTTAATGTGTTTTTATAAATTTCAAATATGAAAATTAGCCTGAAAATAATCTCACTGGAATATCATAATAAAATAGAGCGTTATATCCAATACTATTGAGGATATATGTGTGAAATCTTACAGTATTAAAATTTCTTTATTAATAAATAAATTTGTCTTTCATTGTTTTAATTTTGAATAGAGTAATTCTCTTGGGCACACTGAGAATACTACCAGCTCTCTCACAAATTATTTCATGAACAATAAAAGAAGAAGCAACTTATTTCTCCTGTAACATTTTATAAATCTTACTGCTTGGTCTACTTATTTCTCAGATATAGTCATGATTACCTTATACTTAATTAGATTAATAAAATCATGCAAAAAAGAGAAGAATTCATAGTTTTCATAGTCAAATAGTACTCTTTAATCAATTATAGAATATTCTCAGTTTCAGTATAAAAACTAAGGTCGAAGTTGGCATTTTTCTTCCTGTTATGGTTCAAATGGTGGAGAAATATAGACAGCGGGCATTTATGCTGAAGCATAAGGGAAGTGGAATGAAATACATATAAAAGAAGGAAGGTATTGATATATAAAAGGCTTGAAGATATGGATATGTAACTTTATTTTATGTTTGCTGAATTTTAAATCATTGAGAGAGGGAATACAATATGTGTGTCAAATGTGAAAATATTTGCAGATAAATCTAGAAGATTAGAACTAGATGATGAAGGAACTTGAATGAAATTTAAAAACAAGTCTGGCCCTTGTACTTTATGTTATATGTGCTATAGAATCACATTTATTGGTCTAGTTTCTTTTTGAATGTAGAGAATAATCTGAACAGGAGTGTGTGTGTGTGTGTGTGTGTGTGTGTGTGTGTGTCTGTGTATGTGTGTTTTAGAAGATGATTGTTGGTAATATATTGGGAGATTATCTATGTCTGATCTTTGGGAAGCAAACCTAATTTCATTATTGACTATTTTGCATATTTTTATAAAATTATTTAAATTTAATTAGTATTCAAGATATTTTTTAATCTAGGTATATATTTATGCTTTTGTGTGTGTGTGTGTGTGTGTGTGTGTGTGTGTGTGTGGTACTGGGGATTGAACCCAGGGACATTCTACCTTGAGCTACATACACCCCCAGTCCTATTTTTTATTCTTTATTTTGAAACAGGTTCTCACTAAGTTGTAGAGGGCCTCACTAAGTACCTGAGGCTGGCCGAGAACCCAGATCCTCCTGTCTCAGCCTCCCAAGTACTGAGATTACAAACGTGTGCCACCACACCTGGCTTCTAGGTATATATTTAAAGAACATAGGGTTATCACTATAAAAAAAATTCTTCAGGATTCCAGTAATATTTTGGTTTTTGAAGATGAGACAAAGTTATTGTTAAAAGAAAGTTTTGGAGATGAACCATTGGCTTATACAAAAGCCAGAAGATAGCTAAAGGATCTATCTTTAAAACAACAAGTCATAGGGCACTATTATTAATACAGGTCCTGACCCTCAGGAAACACCAACTCCCAGTAGAGATGAAGCCAAACAGAAACTGATAGGAACACAGAGGGAATCAGTTCTGCTCAGCCTGGTGGATTTGCGCATTTCTGGTTTTAATGCTTTTATCATCCTGCTGAGATGACAATAGGGTTCAAAAAATGAATTGCAGAGTCTTCTATTTTTTTCTAAATGTACTTTGTAAGACATAAGTAGAAATCATCTCGGACACTATGTTAGTGTAGTTTCCCCTTGACAAGATATTGTTTGGGTTGCAATTAGCACATCTGAAGAAAATAAATGCCAAGAAATTTCTAATTTGGCAATTGTCAAAGGTGAATAACCTGAGACATGCCTATTAGGACTTCACAATGGACCTGTCATGGGGAATTATGATTCATCATCCACTTAGAATAATAAGGACTGAAAAGAAAGGGAGATACAGAAGCAGTTGACTATTTCAACTTAGATTCTGTCAGACTGTTTATTCAAAAGAATGAGAGATTCCAGTTCCTCATCGTGGCTGTAAGTCTCCATCATTATTAAAGCAAGTTTACTATAAGCAATATAAGTTGAAAATATCTAACTAAGCTAATCAATCTTTCATGAATTTGCCTACACCTCACTTTGTATTTTTTGTTCAATTTTTAATTTAAAGAGCATAGGTCACAAGATGCTTTTAAAATTTTCCACACTTGGTGACCAACAATCATTTACAGGTGTTTTATTCCATGGAAGATATTTTCAATTAATTTTAAAGGTCACTCTCTTCCTATGAGTCTTAAGATGCTATCTCTTAAATAAAGATGAGACACACACAAAGAAATCAGAGATCTTTTGTTTGTTTGTGTCTCACATCTTTAAAGTTATCCTGTTTTGTGTTATGTTGCTTTGATATTATGTGGTAGGTCTAATCCAGGTCATCATGTTATCGTTCAGGTTAGCTTAAAATTCCCTTAGTAAATAAGCAAGCAACCCTGTGCAAGCAAGCTCTTTGTTTTATTTAAAAAAATACTGCAGGAGAATACTCAGTTATGGTCTACGGTACAACAATCCATAATTTACTTTGCAGATGTCTGTGTAATTTAAGCAGCAGGCAGAACAACCACACATTTGTAGCTGCTCTAGGGAAAGGATACCAAGAGGCTCATAAATCATGGTAAGGATTAAAAGCAATGAGCATTCATCTTCTTAACCTCATAAAGCAATATGGGAAAACCAAGTATCAGAACGTACAGAGCACAGACTCTCCTTTCAGAGATAAAAGGTGTCAGGATTTTAAAGGATTCTCTCAATTAGCATTGACCCCCCCCATTTGAAAGTCAATGGAACATAATTTTAAAGTTGATAAAAGGAGCCCTACTCCACATCAAATTAAATAAAATAAGTGATAAGGTATATTTCTGAGCACTTATAAATGGAGTCAAATCAGACAAATGCTAATGGTGTACTTAGATTGAACACATCTATTCTTGGACAGTATATAGAAAATAACCTTACACATAGCCAGTCCACAGAGATCATTGTATTTAGCTGGACATTTTTAAATGATTAAATGTTATGAGAATATTCTAACTTCAGAGTAGTCAAGTGAAGGACATATAGACAGCTGGCTCTCTCCTATGAAATTTAGTAAATAAATGGTCTGTTACTAATTGATTATTTTTGAAAAATTATTCTAATCAAAGGTCTTCAGATGCAAGTGAGTAAATCACACAGTGAGGGAAGTTTTACTTTATGCTGAAGATAGGAACTTTTATCAAATTTTAAAGCTTCTGAAGAATACTATTTTTAATTTTCCCATTATTCTATTAAATCAATTTCATGATACAACTAAATTTTCAAATATTATAAAAATACCATGCTAGTTCAGAAAATAATATAATCACTTTTTGAAGGACAATTCTGAGATTGTTTGGGAAGACACATATATGTTTTAGTTTCTGATTTCCTTGTATAATATTGCTATCTCATGTAATGATCTTTTTTACATATTCAATAGTTAGTTACCTATTTTAGTTAGAAAAAGCTGTAGTATATATAATCCAGAGTGGCAGATAGTTTTATATATGTTCAACATTGTTATTTATTTCATGCTTATATGTAAAAATGATTTCATTCGACATTTTAGAAAATCAAACTGCCTTATCTTTGAAAACAACCTGAATAACATTCCAGATACTCTAAAATGGGCTATTTCTACAGAGGGTACACCCTAATCAACAGTCCAGGCTGGGGAAAGTAACCATCCATTTCTTTTGACAGGCAATACTATGGTATTCTAGTACAATGCCTTTTTAACCCCCTTTTCCTTTGTCTGAAATAATAAATTAAGTATCATATACTTTGATAAAAATTCATATAGTGATTTTAGATGTTGCATGTCTGTAATGTAAATACATGAATAACTGAGACAGGAGGAACAAAGGATTGAGACCAGCAAGAACTAGATTTAAAATAAAAAAAATAAGAAGTACTGGAGGTGTAGCTTGGAAGTAGAATCCCCCTGGGTTCGATTCTCAGTTCCCGAAAAAATAATTAAATCAAATTTGTAATATCAGGCATCATTGTAGTTAGTTGTTCCCTTATTTGTTTTTTAACAAGAGTGTGCTGCATTTACCAGGAACCATTATGGAGAAAGGGACACAGAACATGGAGACTAATCTAAGATTTTCTGCATATAAAAAAATGTTCAACACTAAAATAAGCACATGAGGAAATTTACTATATATCTTTGAAGGAAAAGTAGACTAAATTACTTTTACGTCATAAGAACACCTATTTTGAACCAAAAAAATATGGGTCCCTGTCACAGCTCCTCTGGCTAGATCTTGAGCAAGGCTCAGTCTGTGGGAGTCCTGCAAGGCAGACAATTTCAAAAGAAGGAATGTGTGGCATATCCCACTTTGAATTATGTTATATTCTGGAAATTTTTGGTGGTTTGGGTTTTGCTTTTACATTAATTATAAAGGAAAATTTCTTAGAAAGAGACGGTAGCTGGATGGATAGTGATTTTTTAATATTAGCTAAAAAAACAGCACCTCCAGATAACTCAATTCATTAACCTCTTACAAACATTAGTCAAGAAACAGGCTTTGCAAGTTTACCTAAAATAATTACTACAAATAGTCTTTGCCCACTCCCAACTTGTCTCCCTGGAATTTTACAGGATACATTAACCCTCTAGCGACCTGAGATAAAGGTAAGAACACTGCTTAAAGGAGCTAAACAAATACTAAAGATTTAAACTAATGGAAAAGAATTTTTATATATGTGTTGTATTTTTAAGAATTTTATGTACTAAAAGAATTTTTATATATTTGTTGTACTTTGTATCCTTGACTCGTTGAGGATGACCTTTGGAAGAACAGGTCTGTAGATACGCTTCTTCACTGTGCTTGGCGTGAGCGTATTCTCTCAACCTCATCTCATTTCACAACTATAGAAGGACCCCGGACCCTACTGCCTCGAGGGCTGGACCCCCGCAGGTCCCAAAATCTGCTAATAAATGATATACTTCCATATAAAAAGAAAATAATTATCATCTCCATGTCTATATGTGTATGCATTATTTAACAATAACTATTAAGTATGGATAATTAGTTTTATTTCACAATGTATGCATATATCAAAATCAAATTTTATCCCACACATATACAAATTATTACTATTAAAAATTAAATTGAAATGATAAAAAAGAATAAATCCAACAGAAAAAGTTTATATATAGAATGTTCACATTCTTAAAATATTCATTTATTTCAAATTCCTCTATAGAGTAAGTGACATAAAAACAATAATTAACTTTTTCCTTCTTTTTTTTCAATCAATTTTTCTCTTTTCTGCAAGAAGTAGCATCCATATGCTTGGGTAGAGAGGATGGATTGTAGATCCATGGATGGATTTGCCCAAAAATAATTATTGAAAGTGGTTTCTATGTTACTTATTCCAGGGACAAGGCTTTGAATAAGCTAATTTCATAAAAGGAATACTAAAAATAAAAAAGAAAGCATTTTTGTCTTTAATTGAAGATGAGCATGCACAGAGTTTAAACAAATGTCACAGTAAGATCCATAAAGAAATATTACTTTAATTACATGCCTGTCTTATCTTTTTAACATTTGCCTTCTGCACTGTTATATTAATGGTTAATCTTAATTGATCGCTGATTGGGAACTGAGGATATCAAGGTTGTTTTGACTACAACCTAAGAATAGATTCTACCATTACCAGATGGGGAGTGTCAGAGCGGCACTTTAATTACTGTGTCCATGAAGGTTAACCGTGAGTGTTTAAATATCAGGCTTTAGATCCCTGTCATCAACCAAGAAAAAGTCGCATACAACCACCAGCAAGAGAAACAATTGAATTAGATTGAGCCATATTAATGTTAACAATGACAAGACTATGTGTGACTCTGTCATTCTGTTTCTGCTATGAGAGCTTCACCTGATGTTTGCCTTTGAAATGAGACACATCTAATTTAACAAAAGTAGTATCTACTAATTATGAGAGAGTAGGCAATGTGTCACGAAAACAGAATAGACAAGAAGGAAATCAATGTATATTCTTTAAGATACACATGACTCCTGGGTCTTCTTAAATCTTCATGGAAACTGGCAGAGTATGAGAAAAAATGTTATAAAGGAGTACAATATGCAGAGTCCTTGCTAAAAGAAATGGTTTTCATGACATTGTAGTGTTCACATCAACTATCTATAAATATGTAAATATTTGACTCTTCTTATTTATAATGAAATAAAGGTTTTTTACAGTAAAGAAGTTTCAACTAAAATTTACTTTTTAAAGCATTTATGAAGTGTTTAAAAGCATACATCTTGATAAGTTTTGTAACCTACCTTTAAAAATGCTGTCCTTCCTTAAAACTCCAAACTGCTATTAAGTTCCAACTTGACTATATTCCCCAGTACAGCCAACCAGTCAGGTAACAGAGCTGGGAAGGTAAATATACACAAAATCTGAGTGTCTGCTATTTTTAGTATTTACTTATTTCAGAATATTTTACATTTACTTAAAGGTTGCCAAGACATTATTCTTGTATATCCCACCCTCAATTTCCTCTGTTACTAACATCCCATATTAAAGTGGTACACATTACAGTTTTTGATGGATAATAGATTGGCTCAAATGAGCAAATAGTGATACGTTTTTCATGAATCATTCTCCTAATGTTTTGTTTTTTTGTTTATGTTTCACGGGACCACATTGCCCTTAGTCATTATGTCTCTTCAACCTCCTATAGATATTGATAGGTTTTTAGGCTTTCCTTGTTTTTGGTGGCCATGGTACATTACAATGCGATGGCCACACTCTTATAAAATGCCACTTTACTGGAATTTGCCTCATGCATTTCTCATGATTTGACTGGGATTATGGGTTTGGGGAAGAAAGACCACAGAAGTTAAGTTTTATTCTCTTCACTACAACCGAAGTCGTGTGGTTGCATGACATTACTTTGATATTAATGTGCATCAACTGACTGTGGTAGTCGTTGACACAATTCTGTACTGTGAAATTACTCATGTTCTCCCTTTTCATGATCTCTTCTTTGTAGGGGACTTACTGAAAGCACCAGTGATAAAGATCCTGCTTTTGGCTCTGTGTTCTTCAGGGGAGAAACTACATGAATAGAGATCTTCTACCAAATAATTTTTCCTGTTCTCCTCATTCATTCATTCATTTGTTCAATAATTTATGTGTATCTTTGGGAACTCACGGACTCTTTTATATTTTGCATTATAATCTAATACTGTTTTATTGTATTGCTCAAATTTTCTCAGCTGTGGCATTTGTGAGCTCTTTTGAATGGCTCCTTTACTTTTTTGGGATAATATATTGGTTTATTGAATACTTTCTTTTGTGCTGGTACCATTAGATATTTCATGTTAATCTCATATTGCATAATACAAAATCTATAATCTTCTTTGCCTCAGTCTTATATTCAGATATTTCTCCAAGGATCCTCAGTACCTTTTATTAAAGAATGATATTGGAAGCAAAGATCTAGCCAGCAACCATGCTCCTTGCTATTTACATAATAGTGCTTCTAACTTTTCAGTGGACTGAGCTAGGAAATATACACACACACACACACACACACATGCAACTTATTCATAATCATATCCATTTTTATCAATCTATATCTAAAATAAGCAAAATCTTACTTAAAAATACATTACATGTAATTATTAGCATTACATTAAAATATTAATGTATTTTAAATAAACAACATCTTTTATTTCATATATTATTAAAAACACATCTTGCATTGCATCTGAAAAGATGCTCAGGCAAGTGGTAAAACAGCTTAATCCTAGCTAGGTCTGAAGAATCTATAAGAAAGTCCATGAATATTTATTTTCACTCATTCTTACTAAATTTCATCATGTTGATAAAGGAAAAAAAATATTTAATAATGTGTGTGCCCACCCTCAGCTGCCTGATGTTTTTGTTTTGTTGTTTCTCTGAGTGTTTTATGCTGAAACAGAGCAGAGAGATTATAAGGAAAAAGAAAATATATATATATATATATATATCTTGTCAGGTACTACTATATTGTCTTCTGTTGATTTACTGTATTACCATGACCATCTTTTATATGGTTTGATTTGTTTTAAAATATGTAAAATTAGACCAGAAACTTTGAAACTGCTAGAAGAGGGTATAGGATTAACACTCCAACAGATAGGTACTGGTATAAATTTCCCCAATAAGGCCTCAAAACTTCAGGAAATTAAAATAAGAATTAATAACAGAATGACATTAAGTTAAAAAGTGTCCTTGCAGCAGAGGAAATCATCAAGAGTCTACAGAGAAATACTACAGAATAGGAAAAGATCTTTGCTACCTACCCCTCTTATAAAGGACTGATATCTAGAATATACAAAGATCTTAAAAAACTTAACTTTGAAAAAATAAAATAACCCAATTAAAAAATGAACAACTAAACTAATTAGACACTTCTCAAAGGAAGAAATATAAATGGCCAATGAATATGTGAAAAAATGTTCAACATCATAAGTAATCAGGGAAATATAAATCAAAACTACACTGAGATTCCATATAACCTCAGTTAAAATGGCAATCATGAAGAACACAATAAGAAATGTTGGTGAGGATGAGGGGAATTCGGTACTCTAATACACTGTTTGTGGGACTGCAAACTAATACAGCCAAACTAATACAGGGGATTAGTGGGCAGGTTTCTCAGATGACTGGGAATGGAACTACCATATGATCCAGCCTCCTAGGCATCTTTCCAAAGGAATTAAAGTCAGAATATTATAGCTACACATGCATATCAATGTTCATAGGTGCACAAATCACAGTAGACAAATTATGGAACCAGCCTATGTGCCCATCAACAGATAAATGGATCACAAAACTGTGTATATACACACAATGGAATTTTATTCAAGCATAAAGAAAAACAAAGTCATGTCATTTGCTGAAAACTGTATGGAACTTGAGAATATTATTATGCTAAGTGAGACTGGCCAGTCTCAAAAAATAGTCATATGTTTTCCCTTATATGTGGAAAATAGAAATTTCAAAATAAGGGTCACATCAGGTAGAAGAGTAGAGACTCCAATGGAGTGGTAAAGTGGGTTTAGGGGAACAAGGAACAGGGGTACAGAGGCATAAAGTGTATAGCAGTTAAAATAATACTATGCATATATACAAAATTACAAATTTCATTCTCAAAGATATGTACAGGGAGGGGGTGAGATCCAGAGGAAAGTGCTCTCAGAGTTGCATAAATGTATGTTTCTGCACTCTACACATTAGGATGATGTATAATTACAGTGCACCAAATAAAAGTATACAAAACAAAATGAAATATGTGGATTATGAGTTATACCAATTTATTTATCTGAAAATTGTAACTTTAATGTGCTTGTGAGGTAAAATTAATAGGCAGAGATTAGCTATTATTACTATATCGCAATTAGAATGCTTATAAGTATTTAATATAATTTTTGCCATAAACTTTGAATAAGAAATACAGATAAAAATAAGCTATACTGATTATGTCAAATAACTATCATTGTTTACAAGTAAAAACATCCAGATATTTTATCATCCCATTATGTGTAACTAATAAATATGAATCTTTCAAACAAAATATCAATTATTAGAAAATACTGAAATCAATCTGGGTGTTATGGTGCAAGCTTGTAATCCCAATACTTAGTAGGGATTACATGAAGGAAGTAGGTCACTTGGAGTATGCCTTGGAAGAGTATATGTTGTCTAAGGCTCCAGTATCTCTTCCTCTCTTCTCTTCTCCTCTCCTCTCCTCTCCTCTCTTCCCCTCCCCTCCCCTCCCTTCCTCTCACTCTCCCTCTATCTCTCTCTCTCTCTCCCATTTCCTGGACACTGTATGAGGTGAGCACCTTTGTTCCTCCTCACTCTTCCATCAAGCTGTTCTGCCTCACCTTAGGCCCAGAATAAATAAGGCAAGCTATTCATGAACTGAAATCGCTAAGAAAATAAGACAAAATAAATCTTTCCTCCTCTAAGCTTTTATTTTTCAGGCATTTTGTTACAGCAATGACTGGCTGACTAACACTCTCTTTAAGAAGTAAGTTTTCAACCTACCACAGGCCACTTTATAGGTCTTTTTCCTACCCACTTGCATAGGAGAAAAATAATTATTATAATAAAAAGACTTTCTCAGGAGTCTATCTCAGTTTAAATCAATGTGCATGGCTAAGAAGGAATTAAAGATAAAAATACACAGAATGAAAGAATGATATGAAGTATTTCTCATGACAGCACAGGATGGGCATATAATTAACATGCTTAGAAAGATAGATGAATATTACTTAAAAACAAAACCTCTTCGTTGTAAAATAAACTCACTGATAACCCATAATTATGTTGTGATAAGATGTACAAAACCACAGAACTGAATTGTCAAACTATGTTGACATGATTTTTACAAAGATATTAAATAGACAAATCCCTAGAAATAGTTTAAAGAAAATGTTTTCTAAAGTTTAAACCACATGATATTTATGGATTATTATAACTGATATGATACATCTTTTCTGTAGGGTTCATTTTTAGGAGACCTTAACATTAAGAAAGAGAAATCCCAAATGCTTAGCAGTAAAGTTAGAGTGTGAGTTGATGATTAAGGGAATTATCAGAAACAGATGGCTTTAATGAGATTAAAATCCCCAGAATTGTTATGGAAATCTAGGTTTGGCCATAGGAACACAATAAAATAAGAATGAGTTGCAACTGGTATGGAGGAAGTATAGTCCCTTTAACAGAGTAAGAATTAGAGAAAAAAAAAAAATTTTTCTCCAATCTTGAAAAGCTGCTCAAATACTAGCTGTTCAATAGGAATCAAAGATTAAAAATTGGAGATCACCACTGAGAAAATAGAAAGCACACTTGGGCCTTAGGTATATGATGTCCAGATGCATACAAATGTAAGTTTGAGGATTCCAACCCAGAATAAAATTCAGAATAGCAAAGGCAAGTCTACAGAATCTCAGCAGAGCAAATACAAAAATATCTGGAGGAGATTGTAAATATGTTAGATATATACCAAAGAAATTTAAGCCAGAAAGCTTTTTATATACTTTTCCTAGAAGAAGTTTGGGGATAATGCATAGCTAATTCTAATATTCGTCTGGAAGAATAAAACCTAAGAAGTGCACAGACTGTGTTAGAAAGATTAAATGACCCTATCATATATCAAAAATTATTTTAAAACATTGACAAAATGTGTCACATAAATGAACTTAAATGTGTGATGAAGCAAAGGTTTAAAAACATAAAAGAAATATAGAACAATCGGTATGAAACAAAGTGTTTCTTTTAAAAATCTTGAATTTAAAATCACTTATTCAAACTTAAATTTACAAAGAAAAGGAAAATAATTATTATTTTCTATGAAGTGTATTTTCAATTTATTGAAAAAAGTTTAAAGTATAGCTTATTTAAGAACGACAACAATCAAAGAAATTTTCAGGAATATTAACTAAGTATAGAAAGGAAAATCAGCATATCTAGTAAGCATATAAAAAGGGATTTCACACTAGTCATTATCAGGAAAATGCAAAATAAAAACAATGGCACATCATTTTTCATTTAATAAAATAGGCAAAATAATTTTTAAAAGAGAACATCTGAAATTATAAATAATTGTCAAGGATGTGGAATGTTGGAGCTTGCAGGTAGTATTGGAAGTGGGCACTGATACAACCTCTTTGAAGAACCATTTGGCCATATCTAGTAACAGCAAAGAAGCAGGTAAAACATGTCCCACAACTCTACTCCTGTATGCAAATCCAGAAAAGCCTCAAACATGTAGACAAGAGCTATGCACATGGGTGTTTCCTGCAGTTCTGCTTAAATTCCTATAAAATTTTTCACTTTTGAAAAGCATTTGATTCATGGCAAATGAAATGCAACTGATTGCTCACCTATTTCAAGTATTTATTTATGAAAATAGTTTTAATCCTAACTCACGGTGAAATATTTTAAGTCTTATATATGTGTGTATACATACTATTATGAAGTTGCATGAATGATGTGTGTGTGTGTGTGTGTGTGTGTGTATTGAGTGTATATGATGCTCAAGAAGTTAGTTGAGGTTTGCTTTACTATATGGTAATCACAGTTAAGAATAGCATACCCCACTTAGTCAACAGGAGCAATCAAAAAATCAGATCAGTATTACTTAGTTATACATCCATAAATATTCAAAAACATAGGGAACTTCTGCTAGAAACTTTAATTAAAAAAAGACAAATTCTAGGATCTGAAAAGAAAACACAATGAAGGTTTACTTTACCAAAAGATAAGAGCAGACACTCATTTTTATCAATAAAGAGGATATATTAAAGGATAAGATACACTTGTTTTGTGTTCTGCCTGACCCTATCATAAAGATAAATCCCTTTGTAATTAGCTAAGCTACTTCACTGCAGGGTGGTGGTAAAGAAGTATAGTGGTGAAATAAATTACACCAGAAAAATGGAAGTACAAGTTGCAAAAGCACAGTTTGTGAGGCCACTTCAGCTAAAGAAACCCACGACTAATCTCAGCTGAGGGCATGTAGCTATCAATATACAGGTAGTGGAACCCTGCAAAAATTGAAACGTGGGCATAGACACATATTTTGTTTCTAGTACCCCTACCATAGTGAAAAGGATTTGGAGAAGAGGTAAACACTATCCTAATACTGGAGAGTAAGTAATAGGATCAAAAATCAAGTTTCTGCCAAATATGTGAGCTGTTGCCAATTTCAAGAATCTCAAGATCCTTAAAAAATAAGTATAAAAGAAAATGGGCTGGAAACTCCCAGTAAAATTCCACTGATGTCTTTTGAAATCAAAGGCTGAGGAACTGAAGTGCATCACTGAGCAATGCACTTAGAATTCCTTCAAAGGCAAAAGCAACTACACTGTGAGGTCTATCCATGACCACAACAAAAGCAAGTCAGGTATCTTCAGCCAGCCAAGTATTGCAATTGACATAGTAATGTATTACTGGGGAAGGAGGCCCTACCCAACAGGAGCCAGGTATGGAAAGTTGGCTACTGATGCAGCAAAGAAGATGTACTGACAGTTTTATTCCCCTTTTTTCCCTAGAAGCACTCTACAAACTCTTAGTACCCCAATTCCATTTTGCTTAACATAAACATAATAAACATCTTAATACCAGCTCTCTCATTTCTGATCCTATTGAATTTGAGTATCACCTACATATCAAAAAGGAGAATGCTGACATTTCCATGTGTAAGAAGCTTTATTTCATATCTCTGTATTCAAAATACATTTAGAATCTTAGGAAAGAATATTGAAGACATCGGGATGCCATAGCATACTTGAAAAATGCAGACCCATCAATAAAACAATGTGTTGATAAAAGAAAGATACATTTAAAAAGGCATGAGCATTTTCCCATGATAAAAGTAAGAGGACTTTGGACCAAAATAATAATAATAATAATAATAATAATAATAATAATAATAATAATAACAGAATTCAGGTGTAGCTCAGAGGTAGAATGCTCATGGATTTAATTCCACATTCCAAAACAAAAAAAAAGAATAATATGCTGACCAGAAAATATGAACACTTACACACTATTGGTGGAATTGTAAATTATTAGTACAACTGCAATCAAAATCAGTGTGAAAATTCCTGAAATAACCAGGAATGAAATGACCATAAGGCCCAGGTATACCACTCATTATTATTTACCCGAAACAATTCAAGTAAGCAAACCATAGCAATGCATGTATGTTCACGTTTACAGCCTCACAATTCACAATAGCCAAGTTACAGAATCAACCTAGGTATCTGTCAATAGATGAATGGAGAAAGAAAATATGGGATATATAAACAACTAGGTTTCCTCATCCATAAAGAATGAGATTATAAGCCGGGTGTGGTGGCGCATGCTTGTAATCCCAGCATTCGGGAGGCTGAGACCGGAGGATCTGGGTTCACAGCCAGCCTCAGCTACCTAGTGAGGCTCTCCACAACTTAGTGAGACCCGGTTTCAAAATAAAGAATAAAAAATAGGGCTGGGGGTATAGTTCGAAGGTAGAACGCCCATGAGTTCAATCCCCAGTACCGCACGCAAAAAAAAAAAAAAAAAAAAGAATGAAATTGCATCATTTGCAGGAACATGAATGGAAGCTGATGAGAGCAAGAGCATTAGATTAAATGAAATAAGACAGTGATAGAAAATAAAAGGTCATTTTTTTTCTGATATGTGGAAGCCAGAAAGAAGAGGAAAAAAGGACCAAAGAGATATCTCATGAAAATAAAAGGAAGCTCAGTAGAGCAGAGGAAAGGGAACATGGTAATAATAAGAAGATAGGTTACAGGGAATAAAATTTGAGGTTGACCTCAACAAATTAGTAACCTCAACAAATTATTTTATTCAGCCTGAATAAAAATAAAATAATAAGTCTGGGGATATAGCTCAGTGGTAGAGAATTTCTGGGTTCAAGACCCAGGATTTCAGTAAATAAATACAGGAAGAAAAAATAAAGGAACACACAAAGAAACAAACTAGGACCCAGGAAGGCTATACCTTAAGGGGAGAAGGAGGTTTTCCTAAATTAAGAAAAAAAAGAAAACTTTATTATTGCTTATAGAGATTTTAAAAACTAAAATAAAAGTTTTCTCTACAGGTGTATTGTCAGTGGCAGGTTCCCACTTAAATTTGAGGGATTACTTTACATTATTATTTATTAGTTCAGAAATAAACCCTCATACCCCATAGACATTTGATCTTTTACAAAGGGGATAAAAACACATGCTGGATAAAATATAGCCTTTTCAAGAAATGATGCTAGGAAAACCAGTTAGCCATTTGTAAAATAGAGAAAATACAGCCTTTTCAACAAATGATGCTGGCTAGGAAAACTGGTTAACCATCTATGGCAGAATAGAGAAAATACAGCCTTTTCAACCAATGATTCTGGAAAAATTGGTTAATCATTTGAAGAAGAATATAATTAATCCCTCACCTCTCACCTTGCATAAAAGTCAACTCATCATGAAGAAAAGACATAGAAATTAGACCAGACATTTACAACTACTAAAAGACATAGGATCAACTCTTCAATATAGACTCACCAATAGAGACTTCTTCAATAAGATCACCAAAGCTCAGGAAATAAAAACAGAAATCAATAAATGGGATGGTATCAGAATCTGTTCATCAAAGTAAACCATCAAGAACCTTAAGAGAGAGTCTACAAAATGGGAAAAAAAAATCTTCACCAGCGAGTATACTTCTCTGATAGGTTATCTAGAATATATTAAGAACTTAAAAAACTTAATACTAAAAAGACAACCTAATCAAAAAATGGGCAATGAATTTGAATTTAAAGTGGATTGAGATGTGTAATGCTTTCTATTGAAAATAATGATCCCTGTAAAAAACTAATAATTCAACATCAAATACACACACACACACACATTTATATATAGTTCTCTCTCTCTCTCTGTGTGTGTGTGTGTGTGTGTGTGTGTGTGTGTGTGTGTATTTGATGGTGAATTATTAGTTTTTTACAGGGATCAATATATATATTACTGAGGATTGAACCCAGGAGCATTCTACCTTCAAGCTACATCCCCAGGATTTTTACATTTTGTTCTCAAATAGGATCTTGTTGGTTGCTGAGCATCTTGTTAAGTTACTAAGGCTGGTTGCAAACCTAAAATCCTCCTGTTTCAGCCCCCTGAGTAGAGTACTGGTATTACAGGGGGTTTGCAACTATGCCCAGCTACAAAAATATTTTGAATTTTGAGTTCTAATAAACAAATAATCTCTAGTGTAAATTAATAAGGTACAATGGATGTTCCATACAGTGCAACACTTCAGACATAAAGAATAAAAATGAAGATAAGAATAAAGAATTACAAAGATTATAAAGGAAAAACCCTAATTAACATTACATGGAGATATAATTGTGTATTACTTTAAAAACCCTAACAAAGACTTACAATTAACTAGAGGTTTAATAAAGATTTCTGAACTTCATTCAGCTAATTACCTTTCAAAAGACCTACAACAAATGTTAAAAGTGAGTCAATGTTAATTTTCACACAATCCTGTCAAAAATATAAACTAGCATGGCCCTCCCCTAAAAATAATATATCACTATCCTGAAAGCATGAAAGGGTATATTTCCATATTATATACAATTTTATTTTGTGGATAAATAATGAATAGAAAAAAATGAAGTATTAGGAAGATAATTGGAGATAAATAATTCTAATTTCAGTTTTTTCCCCTTTGATACTAGGGATCAAACCAAGGATCATTTTACCTCCAAACTATACCCTCAGCCATTTTATTTATTTATTTATTTATTTATTTATTTATTTATTTATTTATTTATTTATTTATTACTTTTTAAAAAATTTTGTTTTATTTTACTTTTTTTGCGGTACTGGGGATTGAACTCAGGGGTATTCTACCTCTGAGCTATACCCCGAGTCCTATTTTTTATTCTTTATTTTGAAAGGTCTCACTAAGTTGCAGAGGGCCTCACTAAGTGGCTAAGGCTAGCCACAAACCCGGATACTCCTGTCTCAGCCTCCCAAGTACTGGGAATACAAGCGGGCACCACCACGCCCTGCTTAGTTTTTTTTAATTTTGAAACAGGATTTTGCTACATTTCTGAGGCTCTCACTAAATTTTTTAGGTGGGCCTTGAAATTGAAATCCTGCTGTCTCAACTTCCCAGGTACAGAGATTATAGGCATTCTTGAATTACAAATTTTAAAAGAATTTTGAAAAGGAAAATATAAAATGGCTATTATATTATGAAGTAATAAAACAAATTTACAACAAACTGTATTATATTTAGTTTAATAAAAATTAATTATTCTAATCTAATTATTGATATCAATAACTAGAATATCTACATTAATAATTATATACATGTAAAATTAATAAAATTGAAATAGTGTCATATTTAACAACAAAAAATGAAAAAATATAACATGACCATCGTACATAAATATAAATAAAATATCAGCGATATATTATATTAAATAGCAAATGGGATTTTGGAATGACAGCACACATGTGTAATCCCAGCTACTTGAGAGGCTGAAGTAGGGTGAAGAAGGCCACCTTGGGAAATTTAGCAAGATTCTATCTTAAAATAATATAAAAAATTGCTGGGATGTAGCTCATAGCAATTGCTTAGCATGCACAACAGCCTAGTTTCAATATCTAGTACAAAAAAAAAATACCAGATGAAAGAAATTAAAACCAATGCTGTACATTAAAGCATTATAAAAATGCAATTTATGTTTTATTCATTATTGAAGCATGGGTAAACAATAGAACTTTTCATGAAAACTGTAATGTGGTTATCATTAGAAGAATATAATGTACATCTTAAAATTATACAATTAGATATAAATAGAGATCAACAGATAAAAATAAAGAAAAAAGCATATCAAATATTTTAAGTGTTTTATAATTTCTGAAATATTTAAAATTTTGGAAATATTTGTTTTAATATGCTTGAAAATTTGACTTGATATTCATAATTCTAAATAATATTTACTTTCTACAATTAAAACTTTTTAATATTATGTTTGAAACTTTGCTTTAGAGCACTCTAAAATTTATTTGTCTTAGAAATCTAGAGAATTAGCTAAATGTAGTGATACACACCTATAATCCCAATACTTGGAAAGCTAAGACAGGAGGATGGAAGATTTAAGGCCAGCTTCAGCAACTTAGCAAGACCTTATTACAAAATAAAGAATAAAAATATTGGAGATGTACCTCAGAAGGGTAATGCTCTTTGGTTCAATCCCCAGTATCACACACACACACACACACACACACACACACACACACACACACTTATAGAATTAATATTTTACAGTTCCGGTATCATTATTCTGTTAACAAAATAATATCATATTGACGTGAAAATCTTTATGTCCACAGAGAATTTTAAAATGTCATTTTCAAAGCAAAGTTAATATTGTAAGCCAGAAAACTATAGAACACTTTGGTGAAGCATATGATTTAGAGTTTCCATATGTAGAAAAAAAGTCACACAAAGAAATTTAAAGTCTTCTTTTAAACTAGTACATAAGATATAGGATTAACAAATTTAACAGTATTACTCTAAATAGTCTTTATTTCAAAGTGTACATGTGAGGAAACTTACTGTTTTAACAGTTAGTTGGTGGCAGATTAAAAATCTAGGATATAGGCATTCCAATATTCAAAGAATGAAAAAATCTATACCCTCTAATTTAATTACTTGTGACTCTCAAAATATCAATCTTTTTAAAGTCAATATAAATTTAAATTTTTATTTAAATTTATTTTTATTTAAATTTATTTTTATTTAAATTTGTAATTTGCATATATATTTCAAGTTCATATATTTTTGTGTTTTGTGTATTCCGGGAAGTGATATAGACACTAAAAGATCATATATTTAGAAGCATATTTTAATATCAGTGGAACTGGAAGGCACATTATCAGCTCTTGAGCTTTTTCATATTATCTGACAAAAGAAAAAAAGACCAGAGAGAAAATAGATCCATATTTTTGTTGTTTTTCATTATTTTAACTATTTATGCAGTTATTTATTCAACAAACTATTGAATACAGAGTAGATAGTAAATAGGAAAATAAATTACACATAATTTTTCTTTCCTGAGGAAATTCACAAATTGAGGGTAAAATTGATGTATGTGTAACTGTTTGAAACAGAATATTAGAAGTCACACAATGAAGGTTCTATTACAGACACAAATGATGAAGAAATTAACTATGACAGAGCAAAGGGAATTAGGTTTTTCACAAATGTTGAAACATCTGAAATCTATGTTCATAAATATGGATTTTCTAAGGAGAAAAAAAATAGGAGGAGAATTCAGAAAGAAGAAATACTGTGGTCAGGATGCAGAGAAAACTGAGGTCTGGTGACGAGGATGCCTTTGGGGAGGATTTCAACATAAAGTAACCGGTTGCACCATTCATTACTAATTACACTGGTCTGCAAAGCCAAATGTGATAGTTAATTTTATATCTCACCTTGACTGAGCCATCTGATGTCCAGTTATCTAGTTAAACATTAATTCTGTGTGTCTATGAGGATGTTTCTGGAAGAAATTAGTCTTTGAATGGGTGGATTTAGAAAAAGAGATGACCTTCTCCAAAGTGTCTGAGCCTCATCCATTCTGTGGAGCAAGATAATAGAACAAAAACAGGGAAAGAAGATGGAAGTCCCTCTCTGCCTGATCATTTGAATTGAGACATTGGTCTTCTTTCCTCGGACCAGGACTCACACCCTCAGATCTCCTGATTCTGAGGTCTTTAGACTTAGTACTTTATGCTTCTTTCTTTACTGGTTTTCCTGATTGCAGATAGCACTCATGGGAATTATTGGACATCATAATCACAGAGACCAAATCCTTAAAGAAAATTTCACTTCATTTAACAATTTGTTTATATTTTTATATTAAATGATTCAATTGCTTTTTTAATATTTAACAATTATCCCATAAGTATCTAGGTAAACCCTGACTAACACTTCATGTTGGCTCCCACAAATTGCAGAGAATATCATACTGTACAATATTTCTATTTACTTATTTTGTCCTATTCCAATCATGAATCCACAGTACAGTATTCAATTATTTCCCCTTTTCTGTACCCTTTACTTGCTTGTCTTTTAAAGATTCTCAATTTACATTTTACCAGTACCTAAGCAAATATGATTATTTCCTATTCAAACAACCAAGTTTCTGATGCCAGGGGAAAATAACACTTTTATAGGTGAATGCCATTATAAATCCTGGACCTCTGAACTCAGCTGAATTCTCTATCCTTTTCAGAAAACATTTCATGATCTTTTCATCAAATTTCCTGATCATTCTTTTTATGATTAGCAATAGAATATTCCTGAAGAGTCCATGCATTAATGTTCAGGACTGATATACTTAAATCATGAAGGTTGTAATATCATGGGTAGATAAATTCTTTGTGATGGATTTACTGGGTGGTAACCTAGGCAGGTAGGATGTATCTGGAAAAGGTCGGTCCCTGGAAGTTTTGTCTTAGGGACTGTGCTTGTCTTTTTTAATTCCCTTGCTTGCTTGTGCTCACTTGCTTCTGACCTCTGTGATGTGGGAGCAGAGTCCTCGCTCTCTCTTCCTCTCTTTACTTTCCGTGGGCTAAGCAGTGCAGACCCTGGCCTCGGCCTCACATGGACTAATCCCAAAATCTCCAAGAAACTGAGCAAATAAATCTTCCTTCAAGTTGTGTAGTCAGTTGCTTTGAATTATAACAATGAAGATGTTAACCAAGACAATTCCCTACAGTAACTCCATATACTCATAAGTAGCTCTATAAAAGGGAAAGTGGGCATTTTTTATGAAGTCTATGTCTATATAAACAAAACAATTAAAACCTGTGCTAGAAACCATGGACTTATATGATTCATAGTGATTTATTGAAAAACATTAAGTATATGAGTAAATTAGAGAAATCAATACATTTTTCATTGTCCAACCAGTGCATGTGAAGATTCTACTGTTTACAGTATTTTATTTTATAGCTCAAACATAATTTTTCTTATCTATTAAATGCATATATTACCTATATCATGGAATTGTGAAGAATCTTAAATACAATAAAATGATATTTGAAAATTATAGTTTCTGAAATATAGAATACATAGTATATTATAGAGAAAATATGTTTTATACACTAATAATTGTATAATCTTTTATAATTTAAGAAATATGAAAATACTTCTTTAGTAAAAGTTCCACTTATATGATGGGAGAGAACTATAAGCAAAATAAAGTGAATTACATTTTTGTCACAAGATTTGGAGGTGGAAACATGGGTCTGTCCACAGATTAAAAAATGCTAAAGCAAGTTTGATTGAGGAAGAAATCTGAATTGTTTTATTTAGCACCAGCTCATCCAAAAAGCAAAACCTACAGCATGAAAATAATGTTATTTATTCACTTCATTAAACAAAAATTTGTTTTCATTTATCTATATACAATTTATATTAATGTGATAGAAGCATGATATACATTAAGTCAGAATCCTATAGCTTTAAAATATAATTCCATAATTGAACAGATACAGATGATATGTATTCACCTTTCTCAAATGATGCAGATTTTGCTCTTAATTTTGCCCATGGGCATTCATTGTAAGGAATCTATGAAATATTTAGATTCAACTAACCCTAAGGATAATTAAAGAGGTGCCATATTGTACTGTATCTCAGTTACCCCAAATGGCTTAAATCAGAGGAAAATATGGAGTTCCATTTATTGGAGAGTGGAGAAAGAAAAAGACTATGATGAAGGATGTATAGAAGTTTACCAGATCTGGATTTTAATTAATGACACTGAATTAATTAATTAGTTAATTAATTAAGTGGATACTGAAGTTTCAGAAATGCAAATATCTTCAGCAATCATTATATTAAGGTAGAGGATTTAGTTGGTATTTTAGAAAAACAAGGCAGTTATTTTATATAAGAACACACATGATTAGGATATGTAATATAATTAAATATCTGGCAGCTAGTCATAAACTATACTGAAAGAAGCACAATATGTTTAGTTATGAATAAATGCAAGTATATTGCACTTGGTATGCGTTTCTGATGTCTATCTCTTAGATGCCTTTGCTCCTAGTATACTATAGGTGGAAAAAGCAGTCAGGCTTGCTTCCATTATTGTTTCTTCCCCCACTCCTTGATCATTATAGGGAGGAGATGAGAGAAGAATAGAGGATGGTATATTTTGTCTCTAACATGAGAAAACAGTCCACTATCATCCGTAATATGCTTCTGGTAATAAAGAGATCATTAAGAAAGCAATTCCCACTAAAAACAGGAACAAGGCAAGGATGTCCATTATCACCACATCTGTTCAATATAGTACTTGAGACTCTAGCCAGAGCAATAAGGCAAGAGAAGGAAATCAAAGGGGTAAAAATAGGGAAAGAAGAAATAAAACTATCCCTCTTTGCAGATGACATGATACTATACTTAGAAGACCCAACAAACTCAACCAAAAAACTTACAGAACTGATCAACAAATTCAGCAAAGTGTCTAGATACAAAATCAATCTTAAAAAATCAGAAGCTTTTCTGTATGCAACCATAAATCCACCAAAAAAGAAATCCAGAAAACAATTCCACTCACAATAGCACCCTGAAAAATAAAATACTTAGGGATAAACCTAACCAAGGAGGTAAAAGACCTCAATAAAGAAAACTACAAAAAGTTGAAGAAAGAAATCGATGAAGACCTTAGAAGATGGAAGAATCTACCATGCTCTTGGTAGGCAGAATAAATATCATCAAAATGGCCATCCTCCCAAAACTGATTTACAGATTCAATGCAATATCCATGAAATTACCAAGGGTGCTCCTCACAGATATAGAAAAATCAGTTCTTAAATTCATCTGGAAAAACAAAAAGCCCAGGATAGCCAAAGTAGTTCTTAGCAACAAGAACCATGCAGGAGGTATCACAATACCTGACTTCAAACTCTACTACAAAGCCACAGTAATAAAAACAGCATAGTATTGGCACAAAAACAGACACATAGACCAATGGAGCAGAATAGAAGACTCAGAAACAGACCCACAGGCTTATAGTCAACAGATTTTTGACAAAAGAGCCAAAAATATACACTGGAAAAAAAGATAGCCTCTTTAACAAATGATGTTGGTAAAACTGGTTAACCATATGCAGGAAAATGGAAATAAACCCTACCTTGAGATTTTATCTAACTCCAATCAGAATGGCAATCATAAAAAACACGAACAACAATAACTGCTGGCGAGGGTGTGGAGAAGTGGGAACCCTAATACATTGCTGGTGGGATTGCAAACTAGTGCAACCACTTTGGAAAACAGTATGGAGGATCCTCAGATATATGGGAATGAACCTACCATATGATCCAGCAGTACCACTTCTGGGTATCTACCCAAAAGAATGGAAACCAAACTATCAGACCGATGCATGTGTATCTATGTTTATAGCTACACAATTCACAATAGCCAAACTATGGAAGCAGCCAAGATGTCCATCCACAGATGAATGGATTACAAAAGTATAGGATATGTACACATGAAATTTTACTCAGCTATAAAGAAGAACAAAATCATGTTATTTGCAGGTAAATGAATGCAACTGGAAAACATTATGTTAAGTGAGATTAGCCAGTCACAAAGAGTAAAGAAGCATATGTTCTCCCTGATATGCAGATGCTAGGGAGAAGATGGGGCATAAGAGGGTCCCCAGATGAAAAAGGAGAGACCCTCGATAAGCAAAGAAGTTGATTTAACCGAAGGGGATGGACAGGGGTGGGGGTGGGGATGGGGGACACCCTGATGTATATCAAAGTCACTCACTAGACTGAACTTGAGAGGGAGGCAAGGCAAGGCGAGGGAGTGGGGTGGGAATTGGGGAAGGGGTCAAAGGAGAAATGTGGGCACATAGGTTGTTATCAATTTGTACCTAACAAAGATGTATGTTTATAATGCATGAATAAAAAAAAAAAAGCAATTCCTATAGTAAGTACTTTGTATCCATTTTTATTAATTAAAATACTGAATTTCATTTTGGATTTCAAATTAATGAGGAATTAAACGGGTAAGCATAATCTTTGATGAAAGTTAATATTTTGTTATATTAATATTTAATGTTATTTATCGTAGCAATATGTATTAATTGCATGTTTAAACACATCTTTTTTGTTAGTCTCAGGATAGTTTTGAAACTTGATATATAATATTTAATATTTAATTTTTTGAATTTGATACATAAGTAATGACAGAGTGGGTCACTCCTGTAATCTCAGTACTTGGGAAGCTGAGCCAGGAGGATCTCAGGTATAAAGCTAGCATGCTTACCTTAATGAGATCCTGTTTCAAAACAAAAAATAAAATAAAAATGGGGATGTAGTTGAGGTAGAATGTCCCTGAGTTCAAATGCCAGTATCACCCAAAGAAAATAAGCAAACAAACAAACAAAAACATACATAGGAGAAATGTTGAAATTTTGAAACCTATACTTATGGTTAGGACTTTAGTAAAAACCATAGAAAAGATGTATAATATTTACCCTCAATCAAATTCCAGATGAATAAAAATATCAGTATATTATATGCCTGCAGTAAAGTGATGGAAATAAATCTTTCATTAATAAATGTAAATATTAGTCGGGCGTGGTGGTGCACGCTTGTAATCCCAGCATTTGGAAGGCTGAGACTGGAGGATCCATGTTTGTGGCCAGCCTCAGCTACCTAGTGAGCCACTTCGCAACTTAGTGAGACCCCGTTTCAAAATAAAGAATAAAAAACAGGGCTGGGGGTATAGCTGGGAGGTAGAATGTCCCTGAGTTCAATCTCCAGTACCACAAAAAATTAAAAATATGAAAAAATAAATAAATGTAAATATTGACTACTGAGATGATGATCTAACACTTAGACACTATTTTAATAGCAATATTAGTTTCTTATCTAAAGTGGGTTCAGCAGACTTTTCTGTAAAAAGGCAAAGTTGCATGGTCTCTATCATATTTATCCCAATGTATTCGTAAAGTGAAAGTAACCCTATTTTCCATATTTAAATGAAAGAATGTGGTTGGGCTCCCATGAAACTTTATCTACCAAAAAAAAAAAACCTAAGTCAGACTTGACCTGTAGGCCATAAATTGCTGACTCCTCTGCTGAAGGAACTGTGATGCCTTCAGAGTGGGTTTACTGCTCATAGAAGAGTCATTCCTATGATGCACTAAGCAGTGTCTAAGGGCATGGCACCCAACCACGTTGGAAAGAAGTTTTCAAAGAGGAATTCATATTTATAGTCAAATATTGTCTAATTATAGTTAGCAACAACAGATATGGTTTCCTTAAACACATCAAGAAAATGTTATATTCCTGAAATTACTTCTGATCCATTCTTTTACATCTCGAAGCTTTCTCAATGAGAGAATCACTGTTTTTGAGTATAATAAGACAGTCACCATGTGAATACAACTAAGTATTAGATAAGTACGACAGGTGGTATGCCCCTTATGCACATTACCTTAGTGGTAATAAAGCAAGCACACAAGGACAGATGTCGTATCCCCAGCGTACAGATTAGGAACCTGAAAGTCAGCATGAACATATAAAGTGGCCAAGTTCTCACTGATAGTAAGTTAAACTGGAGCATTGAATATCGATTTTACGTCTGTCTGACTCCAAAACCTAGGATTTTTTATTTAACATACTACTCAACTGGGCACACTGTGCACTACTGCTTTGGTATATTTAAGCTGTGCTTGGGAAAATGACTTGTTATATCCAGCCACTGTAAATTGCACTGAGCCCTCAGAGCAGGTCAGATTTCTCCATATTTTATCTTCTTTGTCTTCTAAACTCAGGTTGTCTTTATGCCTGCCTTAAAAGCACCAAAGCTATTTTCTATTCACTAAATAAGAACATCTTACATAGACTAATATAAATGCACTAATACTCCAAATAGCGCTCTGAAATTTTCATTCCTTGCCCTATTCTGTTATTTTCTCCAAAGTAATATCTCCTCTACTTCACTAAAACAGCCTACTCAATCTTCTTTATTCCATTCTTTCCCACTATTTCCAGAATCATGGTTGATGTAGGATTATATTTCTAATATGATGATTTTAATGTGATGATTTCTAATGTTATGATTTCTAATCCTCAACCTACAATTGTGTCAGATATCTGCTAACCTGATCTTACTTCTCTAATTCCTTAAATTATCTCTAATTGCTTCCTACTTCTTTTGCTGCCAGACCTCTGAGAAACACCGTATGTGCCTCTGAACCACTTTTTCCTCCCACTCATTCAACATAACATCCTGGACTTGAGCTTCTGCCATCATTTGTATGCCCAAAGTTGATCGCTCAAGTTTTCTGCAACTCTGGAAAAAAAAAAAAAACAAAAAAAAAACTCCTGCTGATTGACCTTAGCCCTAGAAATCCAGGGGCAATTTATATTGATAGTGCCAGTCTTTTTAAATTTTAATTGCTTTTTAAAGAATTTTTAATAATTTTCTTGGTGCATTGTAATTATACAACCTAATGAGGTTCAGGGCGATAGGAACACACATGTACACAGCAGTTGGTGTGTCTCCCTCCTGATCTCAGCCTGCTCCATTCCTCTGCCTATGTGTAACATTGAAATTAGTATTGATAACTTCATGTGTGAAAAACTCT
This sequence comes from Graphiurus murinus, assembly GCA_004027655.1. Taxonomy (NCBI): domain Eukaryota; kingdom Metazoa; phylum Chordata; class Mammalia; order Rodentia; family Gliridae; genus Graphiurus; species Graphiurus murinus. The sequence continues at coordinate 269,650 of PVLC010000033.1, read as the reverse complement.
TTCTTGGACTTTTCTTCTACTTTGTCCATTTCCTGGAAGAGTACTTGAGTGACTGTCTCCTAATTTCAGCTTTCCTTAAAGGAAATTCAGATGTGGCTTTATGTCATATTAGTTAGTTTTCAATAATTTTTTCTGTGAGAATTTCACCTACTTTCATATATTCAATAATTATTCTATGAGATTCTATATTCATATAGGCCTCCATAAGATAAGCATTTCTTTCCTTCTCTGCTCAATACATTATTTGGCATCTTTCTCTGAACATACCAGTGATAAGCAAAATGTAAGATGGCCTAAAACAAATAAACTCACCCCACTCACACATACTAATGAAGGCAATGTTTATAATCAGATACAGCTCAATCTCTTTTTTTTTTCTCTCTTTGTGTTTCCCTCTCTATTTTTCTTCCCCCTACTCCTTTATTTTATTTTCCATTACTTCAAATCCTGTAGGCTGTGTCTGTTTACTATCACTTATATCCAATATATATTTTTCCTCTCCTATTCTACTAAGGTTGTGAGCTAGGCCTCATGCCTTCCCCTTTTATTATTGAGTTTATTACCATCCTTACTGCTTTTATATTTTTGAATTCTTAGCCAAATAACATTTTTTTCAGGACTAGATCTCATCATTTAACTCTTTTCTTCAAACATTGTTAATACCTTCCAAGACCATTTAGTTAAATATTCTCTTCCCATCTTGACTTCTGTGGTTGTTTAGCATATGGCCCTGAATTATATATTTGATTTTATTTTCAAGACTTTATACGTACTCTACTTGAATCAGATTGCATAAGTTGAAATCTCCAGCTGAGGCAAACTATACTGCACCACTTTTAAAATGTGTTCACACTATTTCCATTTTCTGAAGTATTCTATGCTCCATTTACAATTTCTAGCATTTGAAATTTTACCTATTCTTCAAGCTTCATCTCAAATGCTAGCTCCTCTGTGACTAGTTTTAATTCCTCATTGGATTCAATCACTTCCTTTCCTGTGCATCTTTCATACCAATTATTCTCAACAGTATTTTTAAATGACCCATCATCAAAAATATGCCTTATTCAACATATATTATATAAACCCATGATATGAATATGTTATACATATTTTTCTTTTCTTGGATACATAAAAACAACTTATTTTACTTTATATTGAACTTGAGTGCTGAATCACATAGAAGACTTAGAAAATGTTTCAATTCTTCAGGTTCAGTCAGAATAAACCTTGGCACATGGTAGCAATACCTATCTTCATATCTGAGTGGATTATAATGAAATGCCTTCTTTCCCATTCACATTGCATTGCCTTCCAATGACACATGTCACATCTCATATTGAATTGGCTGCTACAACTCATTTTCATGACCACTTTAAGCTAGTTAGAGGGGGCAGAGAATATTGGTGAACAGTTAAACCATTGACATAAAGAAGTAACCATATACATGGAGAAAATGGTTCCTAATTAATTAAATGGGCAAATTATAGTTTCTTGAAAACAGAATATATAGATAAGTGAGTACAGGAAATATGACCTTTGTATGACTAAGAATATTTTATTATAAATGTCAGTTATTGCCCTTCTATAGGCCAATTCCAATCTCTTCTATCTCTTTTCTTCTTCTTCTCTTCTCTTCTCTTCCCTTCCCTTCCCTTCCCTTCCCTTCCCTTCCATTATTATTTCTTCTTCTTCTTCTTCTTCTTCTTCTTCTTCTTCTTCTTCTTCTTCTTCTTCCTCTTCCTCTTCCTCTTCCTCTTCCTCTTCCTCTTCCTCTTCCTCTTCCTCTTCCTCTTCCTCTTCCTCTTCCTCTTCCTCTTCCTCTTCCTCTTCCTCTCTCTCTCTCTCTCTCTCTCTCTCTCTCTCTCTCTCTCTCTCTCTCTTCCATCCCTTTGTGGCTGTTTTTACCTTTCCCTGCAACAGGTCCTTCATCAGGCAAGCCAGGATATGCAACACTTGAAATGAAAAGAGACTGCATGGGTAGCCTGTCATCTGGGCTGAGAGCAGCCTATCCAGAACCCAAGAATAATGATCATAATTGCCTAGGTCATGAATCAGTCCCTTCCCAGCCATGCACAATGGTACATCCCTACAACCCCAGCTACTGGGGAAGCTGAAACAAGAGGATCACAAGTTGTAGGCCAGCCTCAACACCTTAATGAGACTCTCTCAAAACAAAAAATAAAAAGGGTCATGGTGCAGATCAGTGATAGAGTGCTTCTGGGTTCAATCCCCATAAGAGGAGAGCAGAAGGAGAAGAGGAGAAAGAGGATAGGATAGGAGAGGAGAGAGAGGAAATAGGGGAGGAGAGAGAGAAGAGAGAAGAGAGAAGAGAGAGAGGAGAGAATATCAATCCTTTTAAATTACGAACTCCAATATATAATGAAGATTAGTGAATTATCATCTGGATGAGAACCAAACAGATCACTAGAAGGAAACTAGTGATTTTTTCCACTGGTTCTGGTTAGAGCTCAATTATAGTCTAAATTTCAATTTCAATCCAGGGGCAGGGAATATTTGCAAAATATATTTATTCTCTTTTTAATAGTCTATATTCAATCTCCCTTCATACAAGTCAAAAGTGTATACCCACTCCTTCACTAAATCAAAGGGATGTTTATCAAGTGCTTAGAGTGTGTAGGTCTACTAATAATTTATATTTTACATATGAACTACATCTATAAAATTGGTACAAATTACTGGCTTAAGCTGCAAAAAAAATGCAAAAGTCATTTCCAGAAAGAAAAACAAACCTGAAAGTGCAATATTTACCCAAATTATTCAATTTTAGAGCAGATAAAATTGACAAAATGTCATCAGTGTAATGGTCCAGTTTAATATCTTTAATATCTTGCACAAGGAAAAAGTAATCATGATTCCTGAAAACTATTATTGTATATTAATGGTAGTAGTAGTAGTAGTAGTAGTAGTAGTAGTAGTAGAAGTAGTGGGGATTGAACCCAGGACATTTTACCTCTAAGCTACTCCCCCCAGCACTATTTCATTTCTTATTTTGAAACAAGGTCTCATTAAGTTCCTGAGGCTTTCCTTAAATCCTTAAACCTGCAATCTTTCTGTCTCAGTCTCCAAAGTACTATGATTACAGCAGGATTGGGACATTGGGACACTGTTTTTTTTTTTTTTTTTTTTTTTTTTTTTTTTTTTTTTTTTTTTTTTTTTTTTTTTTTTTTTTTTTTTTTTTTTTTTTTTTTTTTTTTTTTTTTTTTT
>PVLC010000033.1:48239-266325 GCA_004027655.1 Graphiurus murinus | reverse complement strand
TTATTTTGAAACAGGGTCTCACTAAATTTTTGAGAGCTTCCCTAAATTCCTCAAACCTGTAATCCTTCTGTCTCAGCCTTCCAACTACTGGGATTACAGTAGTGCTCCACAATGTCTGAATTCTGCACATGCTACTGGGGCTTGAATTCAGGGGAATTCTATATTTGAGCTACACCCTCAACCCTTCTTATTTTTTGCTTTTGAAACAGGATCTCACTAGACTGTTGAGAGTCTTGCTAAGCTGCTGAGGCTAGTCTTGAACTTGTGATCCTCCTGTCTCAGTCTCTCCTGTCTTAGTCTCTGTACAGGAACTACAGGTGTGTGTCACCACATCTGGCCTGCAAGTTAAATTATGACATGTACCTACAAAGTTGAAATACAACTGAGATAGTACAATGAAGATGTATTTCTGGCATTGTCAGCTGAAAGGAAACTACCTTGAGTGGTTCTTACTGACAGGTATAGAAAAAAAATTGCTAGATTAATAACTGCATATCAGTTAATAGAGAATGTGTTACTTCTGCTTAAACATGGAAAATATATTTGGTATGATATCTAAAATTGAAGTAAACACCTGGTTAAAGTTACGAGAGTCCATTGTCAGTCACTGGCAGGCTAAGTAGGTAAGTCGAATGAGAGTGTGGGGGCATCACTAGCTCTGTATCTTCCAAGTTCTTGATGATGGCACAAATACCTACAATCCCTCCAGGATGCCACATTGCATTTGGATTACTTTTTTCACATGGTATTTCTAGTGACTTCCAGATGACCTTTTCTACCACAATAACCTGCTGTCACAGGTCAAAGAACTAATATAGGGATTAATGATCATGTCTATTCAAATTATGAATTCCTAAACTGGGGAAATAATCACATTATGGGTTTGGGGACCTGCTGTTACCAATTTTAAAAGGGCCTGAGCTAAAAATTCATTGATGATCTGACTTTCATAAGTTCCTACTCTGATTGGCGGGAGTCTCTTAGAATTAGTGTCAGTTTAGAAATAGTGCTTTAGTTGCTGAAAATTCTTCTAATTTCCTTGTCCCTAATGAACCAATCCTCTGCTAAAAATTCTTAGATCCCTTTGGGGAAAGTTGGAAGAAGCCTAACGATAAAGGTTAGTCAGTGTTCTAAGTTCTTTCCTCAAAGGGGGCCTGGCCTCATCTTCATTCACGAGGTTCTGGTTCTATAAACTGACTCATATTTGGGAATTAATTAAGAGGCCACCACTCTCCGCTTTTAGGATACCGGTTAGAGTTTTGTTTCATTTAACCTAGAACTTTTTTGCTTATACAGAACAAATAAGAATTTAGTAGGCTTCCTATTTCCCTTCTAGAATGTTCATTATGAACTAGTCAATGATGTTGCTGTGATCAAAAGAGACAATTCTGATTATGGCTCCAACTGGGCTGTCCACTTTGGTAACCACACTCACATTGCACATGGTGGTTGAGAACCACTTCATGGCTCCTGCAGTTATGGAACACAATTCTTCTCATTGCATTTAAGTGTCACAACTCAGTGACTATAGTTCCCACTACAAGGCAAGGTCTGGTTTACAGAAAAAAACTGATCACAGAGCTCTTCAAGGATAATGTGGCTTCTCTCACAAATTTATTTCTCATTCAAGCCAAAAGGTATGTCTTCCATACCCTCTCAGTATGGTTGAGTAGATACTAAATTACAAAGACACTCTAAAATTCCAGTTTCCCTAGACCTTTAAATGTCTTCCTGTGCATTAAACCAAGGTAGCTCAGAAATTTATAATTTGCTTATTGCAGGTGATCCTTTGGTCTGTGTTTTGATCAACCAACCACATTGTTAAAGCCCTGTGTAACTCCCTAAGCTGCAATGCAACATTAGATGCAGATTCTTAAAAGCACACTGTAGTTCTCATCTGAGTCTGAGACCCTGAGAAACACAAGAGCTGGTGGTATAGCTCCAGTCTGAAGGGTGGCAAGCTCAAGAGGTGGGGAGAGCTGATGTGTCAGTCTGAGTGAATGGGCAGGAAAATAAAAGCAATGTGCCATCTCAAGGCAATCAGGCTGGAAAAAGTCTGTCTTACTGATGAAAGGGTAGGGCTTTTTGTTCTAGTCAGTTCTTCTGCAGGCTGGATGAAGTTCACTCACATTAGGGAGAGCAATCTACTCTATTTAGTCTACTAATTCAAATGTTAACTTCACCTACATACACTCTCACAGTAGACACACCCAGAATAATGCTTAGCTAAATGTCTGGGCATCCCATAACCCAGTGCTGCTGACAAATGAAATTAATCATCACTGTCCCCTTAAAATGTCAGCAAGACATCAGAGACTTGGCCATCTTTATCTCTGTGCCAAATATCAGTGATGAGAGAGAAAAATTTGTGCTCTACTTTATTGCAAAAACATTATTCTATTCCAGGAGGTAATGGCATCAAAGGGTCAGCATGAAAAGACCTGCTGCAGACTCATAGTCTGTTGACTGTCAAACCTGTCACCTAAAGAAAGTTCTGGGCAACAGCACACTGGGATACCTCAGAGATAAAACGAAACACTAAAGGAATGAAATGAAGCTGTTAGGATTCAAGTTCTCCATCCTCTGTAATAACTGACAATTTTGATTTAGAATTTTGTCACTCTTGCTTTGAATTGTTAGATATGATTAAATAAGATGCAATTTAAAATACTTTCAAGTAAAATTCAAAACACCAAACAATTAAAAAGTCTCTTCTGGCCGGGCGTGTAGTCCCAGCATTTGGGAGACTGAGACCAGAGGATCTGGGTTCGCGGCCAGCCTCAGCTACCTAGTAAGGCACTCCGCAACTTAGTGAGACCCGGTTTCAAAATAAAGAATAAAAAATAGGACTGGGGGTGTAGCTCAGAGATAGAATGCCCCTGAGTTTAATCCCCAGTACTGAGAAAAAAAAAAAAAAAGTCTCTTCTGAAGGATGGGTCTTATAGAAAAGGGATCATTACAGAGATACCACTTTCAAAGTAACTCATATTTATTCTAGGAAGTAGAATTGAAAGAAGAGGTAATGTTAGGAAAATAATAATGAGAGCATATGTTTTTCATTCCATCATATTTTTGCCTCCTCATGTGTTTAAAATCCACATCATCAAGCTTGACAAGTTTTATTTGAAGACATTTGAAAAACTGCCCAGGAAATTATCTTAAAATCCATTAAACTATATTGGCATCAGATATTATTAGAAGGGCAAAGTTTAAAGTAGTCTACTATTTTTCTGAAAGCCTAAACATATTCTTTCTTTGCAGGAATTTGATCCACTAGATATACCAACCTCATTAAAATGCTTGCTTTGCCAAGTTTGGACTTTAAAGTGCAATTTCTATTCTAGTGAGCAATAATAGCTGTATTCAATTTACATTGAACTTTTACAGAAATGGTAGAATGTATTTATTTAGCTATCTTAAAACTAACACCAGAGATGAAAATAATAATATACTTTAAAATTCAAAGTTTTATCACCAGTAACAAAAGTACATTGAGATAACTATACCATTTTAATCTGTACTTGTGCAAATAAACATTAAATAGTTCCATTCAAACTTTTAAATTACTCTCTGCGTTAATCCACAGTCATCTTTATTACTGCTATTAAGAAAATTAACATATTTTCTTATTGCTAAACAGATGCTGTCAATTTTAGCTATAATTTTTCTCAAAAATTATAACGCTCCTCATTAGAGAACTTAAATATTTCTTCTGGAGTCTATTTTATTCATATATACATGCATATCTATGAATATTTTATTTGAATGTATTCATGAGCATATATGCGTATTTATTGGTTAACAATTTTCCCCAAATCCTGAAATTCTTAACCCTCCTCCTTACCATTTTCTCCTGCTTACTGAGAACTTCATAAAGAGTACTGATTATAATATGCTAAAGATAAGTAGTTGCAACAAAATTTTATTTTTAAGTCTAATTATATTATACTTTATATACACATTTTTTAGGAAGCTGGGCTTTTTTTTTTTTTGAGAAAAAGGGGGATGAGGGTTGTTAAAAATGCTATGATACCAAATCATTCAGTGTTCATCTTCTCTTTAATTTTACTCAATGTTTTTCATTTTATATTTCTATAATCTGATGATGCACTAGAAAATAAGCAGCTTAAAAATTATGACAAGAAAACTAATTAATCACACTGCTAATTTTCAAATACTTTGAATCCAAATGTATGTTGTAGTCTCCACATTCATAAATAAATCTATTAAATATTTGGACTTAAGTCCTCAGTACAAATATCTGCAAAACATGTGACATACTTGTCAGAGGGAGGAGGTAAATATCACCTCAAAATTAGAATGTGTGTGTTCTCTAATATATAATGTAACATGCAAAATAGTATGTCCATTAAAATAGTATTTTTATTTAAAAAGTTGTATCTGATTCTTTAATGTTTATTAACCATATAAAATACAGATCCACATAAGAGTAAGAGCTGGGCATGAAGTACTTGGGAGGCTGAGACGGGAGGTTTTCAGGCTGGAGGACAGCCACAGCAGCATGGTGAGACTATCAGCAACCTAGTGAGACTCAGTTTCAAAACAAAAAATAAAAAAGGGATAGGGGTATAGCTCAGAGGTAGAATGCCCCTGAGTTCAATTACCAGTGCTACACACACACACACACACACACACACACACACACACACACAGCCAAGCTTCCGGATTTTTGTAACTTTTTTCACTACCTAAAGTAAAATAGTACTCCACACACACACACATAAGCATAAATATCGATTTTTCAGTTATCTTTTAAATTTTCTACTCTAAAAAAAATCCATGGAATTTCAGTTAATCATTTTGGTATAAACATACACTTATCTCTACTCTTCTGAGGAATCAGTAGGATGATTATTAAATGAAGAAAAAATATATATATATATATTCACAAGGTCACAAAGAACAGAATAGAAATAGAGAATACAATTTGGTACACTAGGAAACAGAAGGAGTAGTGGTAAAGATCTAGCACATGAGAGAAATAAGGTCCAGGTTGTACCAGGTTGCAGACCCATATGCAAGAAAGAAGTCCAACTCACTGAAGAATCCAGAGAAGACTCAAAGACGGACACAACTGCTACCTTCCCGTGTAAGGAAGCACAAAGATTAAAAATAGGAAATTTGACAAAATGTCTGTATCAGAAGGATTAGACCCCAAATTCTCTGCAATCTCCTGTACCTCAGGAAATAACTTCTCCCATGCTGTGATTGACAGCTGCAAGTCACACCTGAAGACTTTGCAGCAGTGTATCTGTATCTGAGGTCACCAGGCAGGGCTAAAGGGCAGACGACATCTGGAGAATAAGTGACATCAAGGGACTCTTTCTAGTACTGCAAAGCTTAGGAAGAAGTTAATATCTCAAGAGCTTTGAAAAGGAAGCCACATGGAGTTGCAGAAATAAGAAACTGAAAATATGAGAAAGGGAAAATGGGAGAAACATCCCCCTGGCTTTCTTGCTCCACAATGCCACAGTCATGTTGTATTTGTGTAATTGATCTATTCTTCCCATGAGGTTTCAAGGCTCTCCATCTCTGTTCATATTAAGGATATTTTGCTTGTAAGACTAAAATACACACAATAGCTGAGTTTAATTTTCTTTGGTATAGATAGTCATGATGGTCAGATGATGGATGTTACATATTTTGTCCTTAAGCAGTAGTTTCAGATTTAAAAAAAAAAAAATACAAAGAAATTCAACAGCATTTTAAAAAGTTTGGGCTCAATCAGATTTATACCTAGGATATCCCATTGTTTGTTTTTTAAGCAGACTTTTTAGAAATTAAAAAGTCATCTATTTAGCTCTAATCTGTGAGTTTAAATTTCTATAGAATTAAACTTGGTTTAACTTCACAGAAAGGTCAGACCTAAATTTAGACCTAGTTCAGACTTTTAAATCTATAGTATGCTGAGTCCTTCTAACATTTAACTTTCTTGATGACTTCTGGTTCATAAAGTCTCAGATGTGAATAGATATTAATATAGCATAGCTAAAACCTGGAGTTGAACCCCAAAAGTGTTAAAATTGATAGAACTAGTAATTATAAAGCTTGAAAAGTACTCAGAGTACGTTTATGTAGATAATGATCTCTGAATAAATAAATAGTCAAAAATTTTAAATATTAAACAATAAGAATATCTTATACATAATGCTATTATTTCACTCAGTAAGGATAAAATGGTATTAAATAAAAATACATGTAAGGATATGTATTATGTATCATGTACATATACATGTATATGTACATGTATCATGTAAGGATAAAATGGTATTAAATAAAAATACAATTGCTATAAACAAAAGACATACACAACAAATAACTATGCTATTTGAAACTTATAAGTACACCTTAAAAATGTCCTTACTATTTAAATTATCAAATAAAGGTTTATTCCCAGATGTTATACTATGCCTCTCTTCCTTTTCTCCATCCACCAGCTGTTTTAAACCCTTTACCTGCTATACTAGTGTTTATCAGATGGGAGAAAGTTTGGTACCCCAAGAGGCTTGACAAAGAATGAAGACAGAAGGAATTCTCATGGCAAAGTATGTGGTTAAACACATTACAGGGTCCAAGAGTGTTCCACCATGATAAAAAGTTACCTGGATCAACATATCCTGAGTTCCAAGTTTCAGAGATCCTGCTTTATGTCTTGTCTTTGTTACATATTTTTCCCTGTATACTTCTGTTATTGTCATATCACACCAATAGTAGGAATGGCAACATTATAGCTCTGAAGAACAAAAATTCAGTCAAGAGATCTTTATATTTCATATAGATTTGCTACTTGACCTTGAATAAATTATTGAGTCCAACAGGGATTTCTCTTCTCCAAGTAAAATTTGTGTGGTTAGTTTTTAATCCATGTTTTTCAGGTAAGTAAATAATTCATAAAGAACCTTCATATGGACAACTCAATAAATAATAGAGATCAAAGCATAGACACACCTACCTTCCAGCCCCCCTCCATGTAGAAATGAAGGCTTAGCTTAGAATTCATGAATATAAGCACTTCGATAACCCAAGAGAAAAGTTCAAGTGTTCTACTAAGCACAGCTGAAAAACTCTGGGACATGAAGATAATTCAAAATTTTGAAAAGGTTAATAAAAGCTAAATAAAAGCTTTAAGAGTTCAATTAAGAGAAGTTTTAGGTGATTCTTTGTGCAGATTAATAGTCACATACCACATAAAGACATTTCAGTCAGTGATGGACCACATGTGAAAAAGTGTTCCCTTAGGACAACAGTGGAACTGGAAAAGTAACAAATAGATGAAGAGGGTCAAGAAAATAGGAAACTGCAGAGGAAAACAAAAGAGAAGAACCCTCAAGAAAATTCATAGTAAAAGCTTCAGCAAAAGCTTTGCAAACCGCATCAAACTCCTTAAACAAATTTGACAACATGGACTCCAACACCAAAGGATATTCATTAATAGAGAGGAATGTTCATGCTGCATTGTCTCCTTACATGCAAATCAGTGAAGAAGAAGGAGAAAGGAGCAGGAGGAGGAAGAGAGGAAGGAACAAGGAGAAAGGAGAGACAAGATGTAAAACCACCATGGATACAGTTTTGAAGAGTACCTCTCTCCTCAGGCAGGTCCCTCAGGAAGTAACTCAGAAGCATGCATTGCTATCATTGAAGATGACAGCTTCATAAGTGTGAGTTGCATCTTAGGGTTTTGTTTGTTTGTTTTTTGGTACTGGGGATTAACTCTTGAAGCATTCTACTTCTGAGCTATCTCCCATCCCTTTTTATTTTTCTGTTGAAACAGGATCCTGCCAGGGTGGTGTCACATCCTTATAATCTCAGCACTTGGGAGGCTGAGACAGGAGGATCCCAGGTTCCAGGACAGTCTCAGCAACCTAGTGAAGCTCTCAATAACTTAACAAGACTTTGTTTCAAAATAAAAGAATGAAATAGGGATTGAGGAAGTTGTTAAAGAATGCCCCTGAGTTCAATTGCAAGTAACACACACAGACACACACACACACACACACACACACACACACACACACACACAAGAGGACAGAAGGAAAAGAGGAAAAGGAAAAACAAAACAAAACAAACCAACAACAAAAAAGCAGGGTCTCAGTAAGTTGCTGAGGTTAGCCTCTCACCTGTCATCCCCCTATCTCAGCTTCCCAAGTACAGGGATTGCAGGTGTGAGTCCCTGTTCCCAGCTAGCTACATTTAGTTTTAACAAAAAAGGTTAAAATTCTAAAAAATAAAAGTTTTAAAATAGCAAGAAGTTTAAAAAATAAGAATTAAAAGAAATAATTTTATTGCTTACCCAATGTATTTGTGTAGAAAGTTATAGTGAACTGATGTTAACTTATTATTGAAGGAATTTTTTTTTTTTTTTTTTTTTTTTTGCGGTACTGGGGATTGAACTCAGGGGCATTCTACCTCTGAGCTACACCCCCAGCCCTATTTTTTTATTCTTTATTTTGAAACCGAGTCTCACTAAGTTGCAGAGTGCCTCACTAGGTAGCTGAGGCTGGCCGCGAACCCGGATCCTGCGGTCTCAGCCTCCCGAATGCTGGGATTACAAGCGTGCGCCACCACGCCCGGCTTGAAGGAATTTTTTTATAAATGTAATATAGCACACATGTCCATTGCTTATAAAGTCGATAGTTATGTAGAGAATTATCCTAGGCCTCACCCTTTCTCATACTCTGGATCACCTAGAGCAGCATCTAGTACTGCAAGGCCCACTCATGGCAAGCGTCCTATAAGTGTGTACCATATTTCATCTTTTATGACATATTTACTTTACTTTTTCAATATTTAGATATGTTTATATAAACAATAATTAGCATTAAGTTACAATTGTATACACATACATTGTTCTGTATAGTAATATGTTATACAGGTTTGCTGTCTAGGAAGAAAACATTATCTCATTCACTCTAAGTGTATAGTAGGCTATACTATCTAGGTTTCTGTACATACACTCTAGGATTCTTCAAAATGATGAAATTACCTAAGGACATATTTCTCAATATAGTCTCATGATTATAGTCATATATCACTTAATGATGGGGCTATGCTAAAATTTAAATATACTTCTTATATTTGAAGTTTTAGAAGTTCTGGTGGTTGTTTTTGTGAGACTTTGTTAGAACTAAGTAGTATTATATAAAACATGCAAAAACAAACAAACCAACCATTGCATGTTTGGTTCTCCTTATTCTTTAAATATGCCCAAGACCATTAAAACATCATTTATAGTTGATTCCAAAATTTGCTCTAAAACACTGAAGAGGTGTATGTACTCTTACATCACAATGAGGAAGCTAGCTCTCTGCCACTCTCTTTGATCAACAGACTGCAGCAAGAGCATACAGTCTGTAGTTCTTCCTCTTGAATATCTGCCATCCACTATGAGAATATCCAAGCTAGACAAATAAATAAGAAGAAACCTCACTGGCTGGGAGAAAAAGGGGAGGGGTGTGTGTGTGTGTGTGTGTGTGTGTGTGTGTGAGAGAGAGAGAGAGAGACAGAGAGACAGAGAGACAGAGAGAGAGAGACAGAGAGAGACTAGAGCATTATAGCATTTCAAGACCCCATGAAGCAGAAAACACATACAGCTGATACTTGCCCATTAAAAATCAATAAATCATTGCTGTTTTAAATCTGCTAACTTTGGAGTTTTTAGAGATCAGAAGATAATTAAAACCAGGGCACACACCCAATGACCCACCGCCGCCAGCCATGCTTCACCTCTGAACCTTGCTGAGCCGAGGACATGCTTTCAACATATGAGCTTTTGGGAGAACATTTCAAATCTAAGCCATAATAGTAGTTTATATGATTGTTGTGCAGATATGAATATAGTAAATGTGAAGAGGTAAAACTAGTGATTAAGATGTGGCATATACTCCACAGAGGTTAGCAGTCATTGTGCTGTTGTTATTGTTTTTTGTGGGGGTGGTATTGCCTCCTTGAGATTTCTCTATTTGTCAGAGATTAGGAATGATGATTTTATAGGCCCCTAACACAGCTATTCAATTATTGACAATTATCTCATACATGGCAATATGTTATACACACATTATCATGTGTGACATTGATAAAATATGACCATACAGATTGTCTTGCCTAAAACTATCTGTCTTCTCTAGAAATTTTATACACCAGGTAACATATTTGAATTTAGAAAAAAAAATGTAGCTAATAATGAAGATCTAAACCCTCTAAAGTAGTGGTCAAAAGCTCAGTTTAGGGACCATGAACTATTTTTTTTTTGTTTATTTATATTGCAGGTTAATTGTATGAACTTTAAACTACATATTCCAATGCTGAGCTCAGCTTTGAATCCACTTGACTGCACAAAGACCTCTCCTTAGTGTTCTTTTTTTTATAGTTTTCCTGATGCAAATGACCCCTTGTGTGACCTATAGAAATAACACTGCATTTTAAAAAGAATATTCAAAATTCATTAAAAAGATTAAAGACCTAACTCTTGGGCTTTGACCCCATCAGAGCTGACACACTGAAGGTTTTTGCTTCCAAATCCTGAAGACCAAATAAGCACCTTTTATTATGACCTTGAGATATAGACATTTTCTTACAATGCTATTAATGGAAAATGAGCATTAAAACAGACTGAAACTTTTAGTAATGGGCACATAAAGCAAAACTTCAAAGACAGTAGGATTAGCTGGGCATGGTGGTGCATGCTTATAATCTCAGCATTTGGGAGGCTGAGACTGGAGGATCAGAGGCCAGCCTCAGCTACCTAGTGAGGCACTCCACAACTTAGGGAGACCCTGTTTCAAAATAAAGAATAAAAAATAGGGCTGGGGGGTATAGCTTGGAGGTAGAATGCCCCTGAGTTCAATCCCCAGTACCACAAAAAAAAGTAGTAGGATTAAACATTGGTAAAGAAATGTTCTTTATATGCAACTATAAACTGGTTCAGAATGTGGCTGCTAAATTATGATGTTCTTAAAAAACAAACTGAAAGTATCTGGAAGAAGAAAAAGAAGCAGACAGGTATACTCCAATATGTATTGGGGAAAAGGTTAATTCTAAATAAAAAGAATATAATTATAAAATGTCAAAGGAATTTCGTATAGAGGTATCACTTCTTTTTTTTCTTTTTAGTATTGAGAATTAAACCCAGGGATATTCTTCCTCTGAGCTTTGCCCCCAAATCTTTCAATTTCTTATTTTGTGAAACAAGTTTCCCCAATAGGTTGCTGAGAGTCTTGCTAAATCACTAAGACTTGTTTCAAACCTATGATCCTCCTGTCTCAGCCTCCCAAGTATTGGATTATAGGTGTGAGCAACCATGGCGGGCTACGGTATCACTTCTTTTTTTTTTTTTTTTTTTTTGCGGTACTGGGGATTGAACTCAGGTGCGATCTACCTCCGAGCTATACCCTCAGCCCTATTTTTTATTCTTTATTTTGAAACCGAGTCTCACTGAGTTGCGGAGTGCCTCACTAGGTAGCTGAGGCTGACCGCGAACCGGGATCCTCCGATCTCAGCCTCCCGAATGCTGGGATTACAAGCGTGCGCCACCACGCCCGGCCACTTCTTAAGGCTGAAATGATTGCAGTGTTTATTAGTCTGCTAGCTAAGGCTCTACTGACACTTTGAGATGAAAAATTATTTGTTGTGAACTGCCTTTATATATAGTAAAAAGTTTAGACACCTGCAAATAAAATCTAAAATCCAGCTGGTCTTTCCCTCCCTCAAGTCACTGCCAGTAGCATGGTCCACCATTAGGGTTTTGTGTGATAGGAAACATAAAACTAATCTTTCTTTACCCTGCACAGTTCAGCTCTATTCATACACTACCATCTATACCCTACTTTTCAAGCCTCATTTTTTTTTTTATCCTTAACTTATTACAACACAGTTTTTCAGCCAGTCTACTTTCTCTAGTCTCATTTCACATTATTTACCTATCAACTCTCCTAAAACTTTTCTCAAGCAAATTCTTCAAAACCTTTTAACAAACTATAGACTATTAGACTAAGTAAGAAAGTTAAGAGTCCTGTGTTTTCTCTCATATGTGAAAACCAGAGACAAAATAAGAAACAAGGGAAACTTCAGATAAATGAGTAGAGAGACCAGCAAAATAGTGGACCCCAAATGTTTCTAACTAGCTTGAAGGCAGGATTGCTGAACACCAAATCTACTGGCATTTTAGAATGGGTAACTTGCTATTGAGGGGGTCTGTGCTGCACACTGTAAATGTTTAACAGAGTCCCTGCCTCTATCAACTCCAGGCCAGAAGCACACTGGCCCAAGGTGATGAACTGAAATGATCTCCAGTCACTGCCAATGTCACCCGGAGAAGGAAGGAAGCAAAATCTCACCCACATGAGAAATATCCCTTGTGTCTATTAAAACTGTCTTTGTTGGAACACCAGTTTTTTTTTGTATCCTAATATTTTTGGAAAAACATTTATCAAAACTGATGCTTAATTTATGTATTTATTACCTGGTGACTTTCAGATGCCAAAATGTTTGAGGAGCAGCTGTGTTCTATGCCCAAACAAAGTAGACCAGATCTAGTCAATAGTTGTTTTAGTATGTTACATAAAAAAGTATAGGGCACCTTTAGATATGACAGCACACGGAGATCTGAACACATATGCAAATAGAACTGGAGAACTGGCATCTGAAAAATGCCAGAGGGCTATTTCAGAAGAGTCAGTAATGCACATACATAGGTTTTGTGTAATACCCCCAAAACATGTCGGCAAATAATATTTACACATGTTTTTTTTTTGTTTGTTTGTTTTTTTTGTTTTTTTTGTTTTTTGCGGTGCTGGAGATTGAACTCAGGGGCATTCTACCTCCAAGCTATACCCTCAGCCCTATTTTTTATTCTTTATTTTTGAAACCGGGTCTCACTAAATTGCGGAGTGCCTCACTAAGTAGCTGAGACTGGCCACGAACCCGGATCCTCCGGTCTCAGCCTCCCAAATGCTGGGATTACAAGCGTGCGCCACCACGCCCAGCATACACATGTATTTTTTTAAGAAGCGGATGAGTGAAGCACATAGAAGCACTATCTTTTGAGTGTGCAAAAGGTATGTGACTTAAGGGAGATACTGCCCTGAGGTGTGGCTACGTAAGAGCAGAGTCCATGTCTGCCAATCACCAAGCAACAGCAGGAGTGTATAGTACCTATTCAATAAATGTGTACTGAGTTAGTGAATAGAGCATCAGCTTTGCTTCTGACATATTGCCAGTTAATAAATAAATGAGTGAATGAATAAAGGATTGAGGAGGTAGGCTTTCCTGAGAAGGGCAGTGAAAAATCTTCCTAGTGTGTGGCAACACAGCAAGACCGATTCCTTCACTTGTCCACAAGCATTGCCCTGTCAAGATGATGCATTGTATGAAAACACATGTCAGAGCTCAGTGTAAATATGTGAAGTTTATAAACAGAGAGACGGATAAGTGGCCAAATAAATGAGGTGGTGTTGAAATTCAATTCCAGACAGGACACAGTTCTCCTATTTGTCCTTGAGGGTGTATATATAAGAGAGTGTGAATGAACAAGTGACCCTTGGGTGTGCAATCGGTGGAGATGCCCCACTTTCCAGAGCTTCAGAGTTGCACCATTTAATCCAAGGAGCACAGTTATAAAAATTGTATCTCTGAAACAGAACTCAATCTTGGTTTTAAATGATTTTATGATGTCAGCTCAACAACTTGATCATATTGCTTGCCTTGTAAAATGTTAAGACAGCCATCAGACTGTTTATAATTTACTTTCTTGGCCTAGATCCACTCTGGTTCTTGCAACATTCTGTCAGCACTATTTCCCTATTGAATGTCAATGAGATCTTCTGCTGTGATTCCTTGTTTTTAATGCAGTATTCCAAATGAACTACAAAATATGTGTTGATTGATGCAGAAAAAAAATTTAGTATATAGCAACTTAATTTTAAATTTAAAAAATCATATAATGTACCTTAAGGATGAATACATCCATGTATCTGATACTTCTGTCAGATGCCATTACATACATAAAGAAATATATAAACATAAATATGTATACACAAAATGAAACTGAAATATGTATGTATATCCATGCATATAAAGATATGTAGATATGCACACATATAGAAGGAGAGAACAGATCCTATGTCACCTCAATAATTAAATATATTCAGGAGAAATCTATAAAAATTCATTAGATATAATTTTTGTGTTTAGTCTAGTTTTCTTGTAATTTAAAATTATTTTTCTTTAGAATTACTAAATTTTTAGAATAAGTATCAGAAAAGAAAGGCTGTACCTATCATGTTTTGAAAACATTTGTCTTTACTATCATGTTTTGAAAGCAGTTGTCTTCACTTTCAGAAGTTTTATAGTAAAAAACAAAACTTCCTGTAAAATCATATTTAATACATAAATCACTAGATTTTTTTTAAAGGTCCATTTATAGAATTCCAATCCAACAGTACCTTAGAAGCAATTGTATATATTAAAAAAAAAAATGACCAAGAGGTAGGGTGGCACACACTATAATCCCAGTATTTGGGAGGCTGAGAAAGGAAAATCACACGTTTGAGGTCAGTCTCAACAACTTGCTATGCAACATAGCAAGACTGTGTCAAAATAACAAATAGAAACTGCTAGGGGTGTAACTCAGAGGTAAAATGCCCCTAAATTAAAATCTCAGTGCCAAAAATAAGTAAATAATAATAAAAAAGTAAAAAGAACAATATGATTCACATAGGATTACTTTTGGTATCCTGTTACTCTGGTGAAATTTAAATATGGTTCCAGCTACAATCAACTTTAAAGAGTATATTTGTAGTGTCAACCAGGGTCATGTGTATAGTCCGTATATCTGTTCACCAAGAGCCTCAACAAAGCTCATTTTATAGAGCCAAAAGTGAATAATAGAAGTGTTAACTCTGCTAAATAAATCTATGTTCTGTGAGTTACACTTCGATGATGCATATATGTATTCATATCTATTTTATACATAGCAATTATTTTCAAAACTTTAACTACCCACACCTGTGTCTTGTGCTGTGTAGTCTCCACATTTTAAATTCTTTTCAGTTGAGATGTAAAATACAACCTTACTCTTTTTAGTGGGTTTGGCTTGGTAAGGGAAAGGAAAGATGGTCTGTCTTTTGCTCTCCCAGGGAAGTATTTGTTTCCTGGTATTTAGGTTTGTATTTTTAGAAGTGACTAACAAGTCCTGGGAATGAACCATTTCTGCCTGGAGGATTAATTGTAGCTATGGTGTCTACTAAACCATCAAAGCCCCCACCTCTGGCTGTGAGGAGACAATGGTGTCAGACACTTGAGTGACATCTCCCTGTCAAAGCCCCATAAAATCCCACCTGGACCAGCTGCTGCTGCAGGGCTTTGGCAGTTTGCCGGGAACCCTTCGTTTCATGCTTTCGCCTCTTAACTTGCACCTGAAGTGAGATGAAGTGCTCAATATTCAGGGAAATGATGCATAGCTCTTGCATCTGAAACAGGCACGATTGCACAATTTGCAAGCCCGTGTGGTGTGAGGCACCATGTTTTATCCAAGATTCCAGGTCCCCAAGTGTCCCGAAGGTGAAAAGATTTGTTGCATGTTTGGCACAGACTCATTTGGTGGCAAAACCTGGTCATATATACGGCAAGGAGTGAGTAAAAGTGTCTCCTTAGTGCATTGATTCATGATGCCCTGTAGAAACAATAAGGTGTTTGATAACAGGGTGCAGGCCCTGGTGATGTCATGAGACTTTCATTGTTGGTAGTCTATTACCATTTTTAATAATAATGATAATAATAACAATAACGATAATAATGATAATAGTTTGAATTCTCAAACCCATTTGACTCCATTCAAATGAGAGGCTGATGGGTTTTTCTTAGACACATACCTGTCAAATTAAGAATTAGTGCGGGGATTTTCCTGACCTCCCATCACTTGAACTTCGTTTTAGCCTCCATAGCTCACTGGTACACTGCTGTAGAACTGAATAGAATTGATGTACTGATTTCTTTTTTGCTCAGTTTTACTACAGAACCATTAAAGATGAAGTTTATTGCTCTAATGTTGTTTTGACAGATTGCTTTTTCTGTGTTTTGAAAGAGGTTGACTGGTTTAGAAAAGAGACTACAGTATTGCCAGATATTATGGTGCATGCCTGTAATCTCAGTGCTTGGGAGGCTGAGACCGGAGGATCACAGGTTCTAGACAGCTGCAGCGATGTAGCCAGACCTCAGAAATCCTAGTGAGACCCTGTTTCAAAGCAAAACATAAAAAGGGCTGGGCTGTAGCTCCTAGGTAGAATGTCCCTGGGTTCAATCCCTGGTACCAACTCACATACACACAAAAAAGTAGTGATTTTGTAGAGTAGTGGAGTGGGATCAGGGGAGGAAAGAGGGGAAAGAAAGGGGAGGTTTGGGGAAAGAAACAGACGGAATAATATTATATACATATATAAACACATTACTGTGAGTCCCACTATCATATGCAATTACAAGTAGTGATTTTATCACATAGTTTTCATTTCTAATATTCAATGTTAACAATTGCAAAATAATTTTTGTCTACCTGTTAGTGTAAAAAAAAGATAATAGTACTACCTTTCCTAGTGTAAGCTCCTGTGTTCTTACTGTATAAACTCTATCTTGTGTTATTGTTGTTGTTGTTTCAGGACTGGGTATTGAGCTAGGAGCACTCTACCACTGAGTAACACCTCAGCCCTTTACATGATTTTGAAAAAGAATCTCATTAATTTGTCCAGGCTGGCCACCCACTTGAGATCCTCCAGTCTCAGCCTCCCCAGTAACTGAGATTATACATGTGTGCCATTATGCCTGGATCTATCTTGTTTTTAAAAGCAAAACACATATAAATTAATAATTGGTACTGGGAATTGAACCCAGGGACATTCTACCTCAAAGCTATACTCTAAGCCTTTTTTATTTTTTGTTTGGAAACAGGGTCTCCCTTGGTTGCTTGACTGTCTTGCTAAGTTGCTGAGGCTGTTCTTGAACCTATGATTTTCCTATCCTCAGCCTCTCAAGTACTGGCATTACAGATGTATGCTATCACACCCATTTTTGCTTTTAATTTTGGTCAGTAAGTATACATGTTGTCATTGAAATACAAAAGATAATTTCTTTTGAAATAATTGGTAAGAAATAACTGTTAAGAAAATGACTCATTTTGCCAAGTGGCTGTTCAACCATGATTTCTGCTAAGTTATTTTAAAGAATATTAGTGCAGCCGTAAACCAATTTTAGTGATTTATAATCACTAGAAGAGTCCCCAGAAGTGGCCCTGAAATTAATGATGAGCTTGTAGTTAAAGTAACCACCTTTAGCAATGGCTTTCTCTAAGTGGAATTTCCTTAAGAGTAGCACTCTGACTTAATTATGGTGACAGTCTGTGTTTATCACCCTTTGGCTGCAGTGGGGATTCTTAAAATGAATTAACATAAATGCGATTCTTTTTTCTCATGAGGTGCAAGAGCAACCAAGCAATGCAAGACAGGAAGAAAAAAATTCTAAAAATAGTAGCACTTGTCAACAGAAACTAGGACATTGAACCTAATTGCTTAAGTTAATGATGCCTATGATACCGATTACAGCACTCCTTGCAAAAGAAAGCCTGGAATTCCCAGATGCTTGGCTTCAGTTTTATGTACTTTGGCACTGATAATTCCTGACAGTAGCATCTAAATCAGCAACCAATAATAAATGTGATTTGTTCACTGGGCATATTCCTGTGTGTATCTTCTATAGTAAAAATATGATTTTGCAGGTAATTTATTTTAAAAGGTCAGAGAAAATACTGGCTACAAGTTCCCATAATTCCTCAAATAAGGGAAAAGAGCAATAAAATTTGAGTCATGGGAATTATGTTCATTCTCATCCGCTTATCTAGTTTACTGTGAGACAAACAGCAAATAACTTATCCCTTAGCCCTTGTTTCTTAAATATAGGTGCTTTTAACCTACAGCATGTGCAACAGAGTTTATAGGATGATCCAGTGAGATAACGCAGTAGTCCTTGCTTATCTTCAGGGTATATGTTCCAAAAACTCCAGTTGGATGCATGAAACCATGGATAGTATCAAACCTCTTAATTCAATGCATTTTCCATCCTAAGAACTTACCACCCACTCTGCCTATGAGGTACAATAGCAAAACTAGCACAAAATTATCTTTCCTTCTCAATTTCATGGATAGATTTTTCCCTATATACTTGCAACCTTAGCATATGATTTTTCTCCTTCTTTATTAAATCCAGAATGTGTTCTTTTCAATTAAAGAAGGTAGTTCTCTTTGTCATATCCCAACTGCCAGCATCACTACTCCTGTGCCTTGGAGCCGTTATTAAGTAAAATAACAATTACTTGAACATAAGGACTGCAGTATTACTGACAGTAGATCTGGTAATATGGGCTAAGTGACTGACAGTCAGGTAGCATAGGAAGTATAGGTATTCTGGAGGAAGGAATTTTCCACCTCCTGCAAAGGATGAAGCAGGACATAGATTTCATCACACTGCTCAGAATGGTGCATAATTTAAAACATATCAATTGTTTATTTCTATAATTTTTCATTTACGGTTTTTGGACTACAGTTGATTCTGATTAACTGAAATCATTGAGAGCAAAATATAGTATAAAGAGAAACTACTCTAAACATGAAACATGTAAGTCATAAACAGACATCTCAAAGTTACTCAAAAATGTAAATTCTTTAACTTAGCAATAACGAAATCCCTGAGTAGATCCTTCCAGTAATATAGTAAGTTCATGCTTCTATTTTTTACATACATATACTTTCATTTTTTTTTGTATTTATTTCATTAGATTCCATAATGTACTTCTTTGTCTACTTATTGCTGATACAAAAAGCCCACCAGAAAATCTGGTAAATTAGGATAATTAATGGATATGGGATCATTGGGGCTCAAAAATTTCCAGTCAATATTAACCAGTTGATGATTGATTTAACAACATTTGAAACCCATTTCAAACAATAATTTGTAGTAATTCAATTTGGCCTAATTAAACTATGACCTCTTAGGTTAATGTCTATTGAATATAAATGCAGGAACCAGCACTGTTTCTAATACTAAGCAAACAAAAGGAAACTAAAAATTAATATTAAAACTATACTCAAGAAGTAAATGTTATTTTCCTCTGTGGTCTAGAAATGCAATTAATAAAATAATTGCAGGCAATCTATTCTGTATTCATACTTCTACTACAAGCCTGCTCCATCACACCAAGCAGGTTTATTGTTCTTGACCTCTGATCCTACATCTCAAATGAAGATGCTGAGGCACATCATTTCCAAGGTTAGCTACAATTCTATGATAAGATAAGCCTTTGGTTCTATGATATTCTGCCTTAGTCTGTCCTCATACCTTAAACATGTCTGAAACTATATGTCTAGTATTTTGAAAATTAAAGTGCATCAAATACTTTAAAGTTCTGTTCTTTTATAAGTAGTTCCTGGTATCCTTGGATGATTTTAGTGCCTTGAGACAAATCTGTAACCTGCCAAAAACTATTCTCCCTTCTTTTATTAAAAAAAAAATCAAAAAAGTATAAAGAGAAAGTGTAACAGGTGTGGTAGTATATGCCTGTAATCTCAGTACTTGGGAGGCTATGAAAGGAGACTCACAGGTTTGAAGACAACCTCAGCAAGTACTGAGACTCTCATCAATTTAGTGAGACTCTGTTTCAAAACAAAATTAAATAGACCTAGGGTATAGCTTGGAGGAAGGATGCCCCTGGGTTTAATCCCCTGTACTACATAGATTAATTAATTAATTAATTAAATATGATATGTACAAATGGTAATTAAAGGCCAGGAACTAGGAGGCTATTTTCTCCTAATTCATCACTAGAACCTTGAATATTGCCACAATGGGAGAACCATTTATCTTCTTTTTGTTTTATTCTATTTGCCTTTATAAATACTTTTATTGGTCCATTGTAATTATATATCATTATGAGGTTCAAAGTAATATAAATTTACATGCACATAGCCCTTGTTGTATTTCCTTCCAGATTCTACTCTACTCTCCCACTTTTCCCTACTAGTGAGATTAATAGTCATACTTTCAGATATGAGCAGAACATTATTTAAACTATGTCCTTCATCAATTCTCTTTTGTCCCCTCCCTAGCTCGTTCCCCCAATCCTATTCTACTGATCTTTCTTCTCATGTATCTGGAGTCCTTTTTGTTTTCTATTTTCTCTCTAGCTTCCACATAGAAAACATTCAACCCTTGACTTTCTGACTGGCTGGTCTCACTTGGAATCATATTTTCTAGTTCCATCCATTCTCATTTAAATTCTTCTCTCTTCTAGGTTGTCTCCAGCAAAACTCAATTGGTTTCCAATGACTCACAGCAGTATGAAATGCAACGATGTACAAAACAGTGACTTCTGTTTACAATCCAATAAAAAACTGAGCATTCAAGAGAAAGGTAGAATGATAATTGGAAAGGAAATATCAGTTTCATACATAATAAATTTAATTATTTGGCAGCAACTACCACTGTAGAAGAGTTTTAAACTCCCTTGCCAGTTCAAGAACTGTCATATTCTGTATAAAGTTTAAGGTAGTATGCATGCAACTGGAGCTTCAGAGCATACAACTTAGCATGAAAAGTAAGTACATTAAAATACCCTGTAATATATCATAAAATATCACCCCCCCACCCCATAATGAAATGCCCTATTTGAAGGAGTGGTTACAAGTGACCTATCTCTCTTTTTAAATTGGAAGAAGCACTGAGTATACTTATATGCTCTCAAGATGTAGTGAGAAATGCTATCTTGATCTACACACATGCTTGCAGAGGTACATCACAATTTGCCACTTAACACGTGATTTATTAATGAGTTTTTATAAGACCTTTTTAGCTGCCTTTGAGGTGGATATATTTTCAGAGAGAGGACAGATTCTAATCCTAAATTGATTAGGTCATTAAGTTGAGACATTTAGAGCAATGTAGTTCAAAGAACTTAAAGAAGCCATCTCCGGTGCTGGCTCAATACCCATCAATGCTGGGGACCACTTTCCTTGTAAAGAATGCTCCTAGGTTTCCCTGTATGTGTAGACAGGATACCACTGCAGCAACAGCATTTAAATCACCTAGAACTATCTTTAGCTTCAGCAACAGCAGGTCATGTTTTTGCCACTTTGAGGCATGAAATTGCTTAAAATTGTGTTTCTAGAATTAATATATCAACACACATGTAGGGTGAGGTATAGACAGATAAAGCTGCTATAATATAGATCCCTAGGTGATTTAGGATAGTCTTGGGAAATAAGAACAGCGAGGTAATAACAAATTCTCTACTAAGATTGAAATAAAGGTGCTAGCACCCATAAATTGCAGTCTCAGACCATATAAGACCATATATTTTTAAATTGTGTTATGTATGTCATAAAATAAAGCTATGTACTGTAAATGGCATATGTGTAATCATTAATAACTATACTTTAATCCACAAGATATTTTATATTTAAATAATATGCATTTTCTATATATGTACACATATTCATATATACATAATCATATTCATATATACATATTCTACATTTAAATAAGTGATATGTAAATGCATTATACTCATTGTTTTGCTCATTTATTTGGCACATTTAAGTTTACCTATATCTGCTAAAGTACAAAGCAGAATTATCTGATAAAAGTGTTTATTGCTAAAAACTTTGTGGAGTATTTCATTTAATATATGCGTGAGTTAATGTCAACAAAACACTGTCTAGACTTATGAGAAAAGTATATATTTACTACATTGTTCAATATATTCATTCTATTCACTTTACAATAAATGAAATTAAGATAAATATCAGTATAAACTATGGAACCCATAGCAACAGTGTATCAGAATAAAAGAAAATGAAAATTTTGTGAAAAATATATTGCATGCTCAGGCAATTTCATTGCTTAAATTTCTAGATGTGAACAAAGCGATGGTTAAATTTCCACATACACAGCCAGTTTAATTTATATGTTAAGTAACATCCTACCTGTAAAATGTTGTGACATCCTGATTACATACCTGGAATAAAGATTGCTCTTTTAGCTTTAAGTAAGTGGTATGCTAAACTCTACCACAAACCAGAGAGCACATACATCAAGCTCTGTTCGGTAACAGCCCAATGTCTCCATTTAGTAAACTCTAACTTCTACATAATCAAGAAGGAAGAAAATGTGATATCTGTGCAAGAGAAGGCAGAGGCCCTAAGATCCATAGGTACACAGGTATTTAATGATACACTTGAAGACTTTTGCATGGTATGTAAAAATGAATTTATTTTCTAAGGCTCCGTTTATAATCTTAACAGTTCTATTTCATGATATAATAAAAATGAAGCTTATTTACCTTTCTCTAACTTCAATACATCTATCTATTGAGTATTTCATCTGAAGTATGTATTTAGAAACAAAGCACAGATCCATCTTGAAAATGGGATTGCAATGTGCATTGGATGGTGGTCCATTGAGAGGAAATTTTTGCATTTTTAAATCATGCTAACATTAGCACCATATGTCTTTTTTTGGGTTGTTTTATGGAGCATATGAAGACAACAGAGTATCCTTAAAAAAGTCCATTTCAGGAAAGCTATAGTAATTGGAGAATTAAACAAAGTCATGTAGCAAAAGCAAATGGGGGAGTACAATGAACATTATTTTTAAAAAGTTACCTTGTGAATGTCTTGTTCATTACTCTCAGCATGTCTATGCAGAACATGAAAACTGTTGTTAGTCACAGGTAGGCTTCAAGTTTGATACTTTGGAAATACATGGGAAAGCAGCTCTTGAAAATCTATGAAAGTGCCTTTGCAATGACTGGCAGGTGATTTTGAGTGCTAACACCATCAAAGCATTAATTAGCTGCCATTCTACTTCCTCCCTGATGAAGAATGGATTTGTTGTTCAAAGAACTATTGTCAGATAATATACTATTCTATTTTCTAAACTGTGCCATTTTCCTTATTGGATAATCTTAGTCAATAGCACTTTTCTCTTCTATTTAAATTGCATTACTAAAATTAAAATGTGTGTTGGCATATTCCAGGGCTGAGATATAACCTATCCAAAAATATATCAGTATGTATTTATAAATCATGCACCAATTAATACATCAAATTGTGTTCAATATGTTTTGATAGTAGTTGAATTAACATCAAGTACTGCTTATTTAGCAGTTAAACATGTAGCTGGTCTGAATTCATTATGAGAATTTATAGAAACAAAGAACCAATTAATAAAACACATGGAGAGGAGGATTGCACTATTGAATGATGTGGTGACTGAAATTCAGTCTCTTGAGCACCATTTTTTTTATACTGGAAAACTTTTCCTCAACCCTGCGCTTAACCTTGCATAGGGCAGGTTTTACATGCTCATAACTATATTAGATCCAAAGGATTAAAAATAGTTTATTTTGATTATCCTGTCAATCAATTTGCATAATTAATTTGATCTCAGATTTGAACTTCCTTTGAGCCCCTTTAATGAATAACGTAGCACCTCTGGATCCATAACTGACTAGAAAAAAATCTACTTGATGAGTCTATTTATTATTTTTTTATTTTAACCTGTCATTCAGTATATTCCAGTAATAACATTATAGGCGTTAGTTACATACAAAATACATAAGTTAACAAAAAGTGTGTTCAATATGGGTTTGGTTACCTTGACTGACAAAGCTTATTTGTGCACATCTGTTGTTCTTATTTTTGGTCCTGCCACTAAAAAATTAATAGATAAGAGTGGCACATGTATAGTATATCATTTTAAGACATTTCTTTTAATGCTTTTGCCACTCTGCCTCCATACTATGCCTTGTTTGTATAACCTGAATCTTTACAGTATATTTCTACATAAATTAGATATATTAAAAAGAGATATATCCAATCCTTTCTAGGTTTAAACACTTTAGAAAATTAGAAAAAAAATTGCAGGTTTTTGCATGTTAGGTAAAAAAAAAAAAAAAAAAAAAAATTCAAGTTCATTGAACCAAGCAATTGAGTCTAAGCCTTTGGCATCTTTCTGTATCCTTGTTATTTCCTCCTTAGGCCACAGGACTCAGTCTCCACAGAAATGAATGTTTCCTGTGTGTACCCCTATATCATATCTGACTACAGATAACTGTTGAGAGGCAAGACAGGGTAGTAACTAGCTCAGGTTCTTCTTCCTTCAGAGAGAAAATTCTGAGGTGAGTTGTACAGTGTATCTTAGAAGTTTGTCAATTGGACTGATTGGCCCTGCTTACTGGTTATGTGCTCAGGGCAGCATGCCTATTACCATCATCCCTGCTCCGTCTCCTTGCCTCCCTTCACAAAACTCTCTGAAATTGCCTCCCCCAAAATTATTTGACTCATTGTCTGTTTTAGCATTGTTTTGGAGAAATCAAAACCTGGACATCTGGGAATTTGGTCTCAATTCTAAAGTAAAAACATCTTCATTTTTTCCAGGAAAACAAAAAGTTTACTTTTTACATTTCTTATACATGGCTATGTATAGCATCTCAAACCCCAATTCATGTGCATTACATGAATGACACAATGTTTTGTGCCAACTGTTTTTTTATATTCTTTAAGAAACTTGAATTGTTTTTTAATTATATAGTGAAATAATGTCATATGAGCATCCATTCTGTATAGTGTGATGATCAGTGAAGAAAAAGGTATTGGTAT
This sequence comes from Graphiurus murinus, assembly GCA_004027655.1. Lineage (NCBI taxonomy): Eukaryota > Metazoa > Chordata > Mammalia > Rodentia > Gliridae > Graphiurus > Graphiurus murinus. Next base: position 241,612 of record PVLC010000033.1, on the reverse strand, counting down.
AGTTAAATAGTTGCACTTTATCAGGAAGATGCTGTGAAAATATTGAAACTTTATAATATAAAAAAACATTTCATAGAATTGTGCTGTTCTTATTGGTATTGTGATTAATTTACAGACTAGAAATCCATTTTGAGATAGTTGAATGTTGATTCCTTAGGTAATATCAAGTATTGATAAAAAAATCTCCAAATTTTTCAAAAGAGCAAACACAGCTTAACTTAAAGGAAAAAATGTTCCATAGTACTTTCTGCTGTTGGTCTCCTATGTGGGTTCCTTATCCAGTGAAGTTCTTGACAGCTCTAACTATACTTTCTGCCTTTACTTTGTTGTCTCTCTCAATCCTATCCTAATTGGATTTACACCTAATCATTTCATTGAAATCACCTTTGAAATAATTCCCCCCACAGCTTCATCTTAGCCAATGTAGCAGTCATGTCTTAATCTTCTTTTCATTCAGCTTTCTCAGCAACATTTTAAATAGTTAATTATCTCTGCTCAAAACCCTTCTTTCCCATGGAATCCATGACTCCATTCACATCTTCTCGGAGAAATTTTTATTTCCTTTCCTGATTTCTCTTCCTCAGATTAACACTATATAGGAAATATTTTACGACTTAGTTTTTGGTGTTCTTCTCTATCTTCAGTCCCTGAATGATTGCTTCTAGTGAAAAAATTTTAAATACAATTTGTATCTCAAGCTCTGGTCTCACTTGAAAACACCTTGGTGTTTGTCATGGTCAGTTTGACAAATCTGAATGTCTAATAAGTAGTGTAAATGTCATATGTCTAACTCTGCAATTATATTTTCTAATGGAAACTTTTTCTTCCCCTATCTCAATAAATGCTAATTAATTCCCCTAAGTTCCCAGGATAAAACCCAATGTATCAGTGTTTCTTGCACCCATATTGAAAGACTGAGGGCAATCAGTGATTTTCAGAATTTACTATTCTATTATCTATCTATCTATCTATCATCTACCATCATCTTCATCAAAACTTGAATCCAAATGACAATTTGATTCTGGTTACACATTGCAACTTAACAGTTTCATTGATGTTACTCTTCCCCTTAAAGACCACTCTCCATCCCACCTGCAGAGTAGTCATTTAACTATTTCAATTTGATTATAACATTCTCCTGCTTAAAGCATTGATTTGGTTTCTTTTGCACTGTAGCAGCAACCAACTTCTTTACAATGGCACACAAAGCTCTAAAGATGAGATCTGCCTCCTCTCACTTCCATATCCCTTATTCTATCCCTTTGACTTTCACTATGGTTCAGCCAGGGTTTTTTCTTCTGCTACAAATGTCCAGAAAAAACAAACGAACAAAAAACAGCTTACATTCAATGGAAGCCCTTGAATAATCTGTGTCTTCCATTATATTATATGACATGGGTCCACTTGCTTGATCTTGTGAAAAAAAGAGATTTATACACTGTAAATTAGGAGTGATCCTCACTATCTTGAATAGTCACTATGAAAATTTTGCTAGTGTGTATGTAAGTATCTGTACTGTAGTAGGCAATTACTTGACGGTGGTCATCAATAAAAGTATTGACAAGCCAATAATATTGACCCAATGAATCTCATACTGGAAATCATTTACATGTCAAGTAACAAATACAAATGCAAAGCAAATAAACAAACAACGTAAATGTATCTCTTACATACAAGTAAATAAAGTTCAGGTGTATAAAAAGTTCAAAATAGTTTCAGGTAATAATTTTACCTATTGATTTGGCTATGTAACACATTTGCATGTAGCTTTGGTCAAATACAAAGCTTGATATCCACATCTATAGAGGCCTCTTTCTTTGCCCACCCACTTGTGTTTTTTTGTTTTGTTTTGTTTTTGTTTTTATGGTACTGGGAATTGAGCAAAGGAGCATTCTACTTCTCAGCTAGATCCCAAGACCTTCTTTATTTTTTTATTTTATTTTGAATCAGGGTCTTAATAAGCCACTGAGGGCCTTGTGAAGTTCCTGAGGATTGTTTTGAACCTGCAATCTTCCTGTTTCCATCTCAACCTCTTAGCAATGCAATGATTTTTGTATAATTAGCAATCAGTTGTAAAGAATAAATATATTTGAATTCTTCAGTTGTATTATTATCTGCAGATTAATTATCTCTTACTTTTGGTGTCAGGTTGTGTGTGTGTGTGTGTGTGTGCATGTGTGTGTTACTAGGGAATCATCCCAGGGGCATTCTAATATCAAACTATACTTCCATCTTTTTTATTTTTCATTTTACAACAGGATGTTGCTAGGTTGCTGAGAGTCTTGCTGCATTGCCGAGGGTGCCTTCGAACTTATGATTCTCCTGTCTCAGCCCCTCAAGTACTGGGATTAGAAGTATATGTTACCATCCCTGTCTGGAATCAGGCATTTTGAAAGCAATAATAGTTTTATTTGTGCATATAATCTTGAATAAGGTATCATAAAGTAGAAGGCATATTGCTTTATGATGTATAGCTATACCTAAGTCTGAACACTTGGTCTAGCACATAAAGAGTACACAAAGAATTTGAAATTAAAAGTACAATATGATTTTCACTCTAATTTCTAAAAATGACATACATAGGTATTAATCTAATCAATAAATACAGATCTATATGAGGAACACTACAAAACACGGATGAAAGAAACAAAGAAGAAGTAAATATATGGAGAGATATTTCAGGATAATGGATCTCTTGGTCGATATTCTCACTGTCATAGTTAACTGACCATACAACTTAGAGGAAGGTAGAATCATTTGCTCACAGTTTTTGGAGATTTCAAGGTTCTTTCCATGTCAGACAACGTGTGAAGAGCTCAGAGTATGAAGGCAGGAAGCAGAGAAAGTTAGCAAGGCTCTACTCTCACGTAAAATAGAGGCCAGAAACAGAGAGAGAGAGAGAGAGAGAGAGAGAGAGAGAGAGAGAGAGAGAGAGAGAGAGAGAGAGAGAGAGAGAGATCAGGAAGGAGAGACCTTATATGGTTCACAAGGCCACACCTCCAGGAACTTCTTCTAAGCAATTAAGCCCCACTTCCATCATTTCTACATTGTTCCTGTGAGGGTTAGTGGAAATTCTAAATCCAAAGCATTACAATGGATAAGAAAAATAAAGATTATCAGGATATTAATACTTCTTGAATTCATCTTTAGTGTCAATACTATTCCAACAAATTATCTGGGCAATGTAGTGAAGAAAACATTATTTTCAACAAATGTTGCTGGAAAAACTAGATTGCCACATATCAAAACACAACAAATACATAATCTAGACATAGACCATATGCCTGACACAAAAAGTAACTCAAAATAGGTTTAAGACCCAAATGTCAAAACTGCAAATGCAAACTTATAATGCTACTAGAAGATAAGTTTTTAGAAAACTTGAATGACACTGGATATGAAACCATTTTTACATACAACATCAAAGGCATGCTGCATGAGAGAAATAATTGATAAATCAGACTGTACTAAATTAAAAAGATGTTTCTCTATAAGATATTGTCAAGAAAATGAAAAGATAAGCCACAAACTTAGAGAAAATATATACAAATATTTATCTGATAAAGGACAAGGGTCCAAACTTTGCAATGTCTTCCTGAAACTCAATAATATGAAAACAAATAATCTTATTATAAAATGAGTCAAAGATCAAAACAGAACTTCACAAAGGAAGATATACAGGTGGCATGTAAGCCTATAGAAAGATGCTTTCTACTATGCCTTAAGAGATACAAGTGAAAACGGCAATGAATCCTACTACATAACTATTAGAACTGACAAAATCTGAGTCACTGAAACACCAAACCTGAAGATTTGGAGAAAGAGTATCTCTAATTTATTGCTTCTGAGGATGTCAAATGGTACACAAAAGACAATTTAGCAGTATTCTTCAGATCCACACAGACTCTTACTATATGTTCCCACAATTATGGTCCTTAAGAATTATCCCAAGGATCTGACAATTTATGACCACTCATATACCTGCACACAGATATTTATTACTAAAACTTGGAAGAAATCAAGGTGCCCTAGACAATGGAATATTATTCAGGTATAAAAAGAAATGAGAGCCGGGCGTGGTGGCACACGCTTGTAATCCCAGCATTTGGAGGCTGAGACCAAAGGATCCAGGTTCGCAGCCAGCCTCAGCTACCTAGTGAGGCCCTCCGCAACTTAGTGAGACCTTGTTTCAAAATAAAGAATAAAAAATAGAGTTGGGGGTATAGCTCGGAGGTAGAATGCCCCTGAGTTCCACCCCCAGTACCACAAAACAACAACAAAAAACCATGAGCTATAAGGTCTTAGAAAGACATAGAATAAACTTACATGAATATTATTACATGAAAGAAGCTAATATGAGATTAGCTATTATATAATTCCAACTAGGCTTTAGGTGATAGTGTATAAAGACAGGTGCATGGTTTATTAAGAAATGTACCATACTAGCATGAGATAGTGACACTGGATGAGACTATTATGGTAGAAGTCACTAAGTAGATGGGAAATTTCTGTATCTCCTGCTCACTTTTGCTGTGAACTAAAAACCTCTCAAAAGATAAAACATAGGTCATGTGTGGTGGCTCGCACCTGTAATCTCAGTGCTTGGGAGGTTGATACAGGAGAATCACAGATTTGAGACAGCCTCAGCAATGCAGCAAGACTCTCAGCAACTTAATGAGACACTGTTTCAAAACAAAAAATAAAATCAGGCTGGGTGTATAGCTCAGAGGGAGAAGGTCTCTGGGATCAATCCTCTATACCACAATAACAAAACATAAGTAAAATTGATTTATATATCATATAGGAATATTTTCTCAATTAATTAATTGTTTGTAGAATGATGGTTATGGAATAAAGGTTATTTCAATATCTAAAAACACTGGACAGTGAGCATCTCATTAAATGTAGCATAGTATTAAGCAGTATGTCTTTGTCTGAGTAAAGGATGTTTCCTACAACAGGCTATTTAACTATGTAATGATGTCTGCTAGCCTAGAGTGAGTTACTATCACTGCTGACTCTGCTTAATTGATGTAGATATTACCTTGTTTATGTTATCTGCCTGAGTTCTGACATGAGCCATATACCATAGTAAAGAGATAAAAACAGAAATGAAATAAAGGCCTTTAAAAATCTATTCAAATAAAGTTAATTGTTGTGAGGTAGCTATTGCTCCCTCAAGAACACTTAATCATATGATAGAGAACTGACTTTATTTATTATTGAATTAAAACACAAAAGCTGCTTATCCACCTAAAGTATATTTTATATTTACTTTGAAATATCTTATGTGGGTGATATATGATTTATCTTATCCAGAATCCTGTTAGGTTAAATAAAAATTACCATTGCCAGTCTGTTAAATTCATGGTGTTATACTTCTTCCTAATCATTTAGTTTAATCTTAAATTTTCTCTCCTTTGTATCCTTAAAAAGAGCGAGATAGAGTGTGTGTGTGTGTGTGTGTGTGTGTGTGTGTGTGTGTGTGTGTGTATGTGTGTGTGGAGAGAGAGAATATCCTATTACCTTGAATGACATAAAAGACACATTTCATATTTTTTGTAAATTAATATATAAGTAGAAAGCAAGTAGAGCCATGAATTTGTTCATAGGGAACAATGAAAGATAAATAAACCTTTTATGTCTAGATTGACTCTTTCTTTGCATACTTCACTTATATGTCTTCCCAATCAAACCAACTACATAATGAACAATGAAAGCAACAGTATGCCTATAGAAAATCTCTCTCTCTCCCTCTCCCCCTTTCTTTTGTGTTACTGGGGATTGAATACAGGTACAGTCGCCTCTGAGCTATATTCTTAGCTCCATTTTATTTTTTTATTTCAAAACAGGGTTTCACTAAGTTGATGAAGCTCCTTGGAACCTGCAGTCCTCCTATCTCAGCCTCCCAACCACTGGGATAACAGGTATATGTCATCACACCTGGCTAAAATGCTCTCTTTTTTCAAAAATCCTCAAAATGAGTTTGTGGGATAAACAGTAAGCCATTTATTTTTCCAGGAGGACAAATTGGTGAAAATTTAAAAAAGAAAAAAGGAAAAATTCAGTGTCATCTTTGGAGGTTCCTTTTTAAAATCATGGGATCTTAGACATAAAATAAGACAGAGATGCAAACTAAAATTTTCAACACTTCAAAATTCTTTCTCACTTAAAGAACGTGACGTGACTTAAGTCATGATGTTTCTTCACTTTCCTGTTATGATGAAGTGTCAGTCTTCCCAGTAAGATTTGTCTATTAGTTTTCCTAAAAAAGTGAGTATCACAATTATTATTTAATAAATTTTTCACTTTCTACTGTGCCAATGCTTAGAATTAACTTTAAATGGCACCCCTACCCTGACTTCCTTAGTTCTAGAAGTCTGTGCCCCATCAACTCTCCCAAACATTGACTTTCACAAGATGTTAATCACCACTCATAAAAGGCACTTGCACTATGTGAGCATCTCCCTGGCTGATTTCATCTATTGCATCCCTCATTTTCCCTGTATTAAGGACATCTTCAATAATTGATTTTTATAAATATTATATGTTTTAAACTCATATCTCAATTCAAGCTTTCCAGAAATATTCATCTACTTAACTATTTGTGTATTTACATTAATATACATCATGATTTAAGTCACCAATGATAATATTTTCTCAAATACTGGTTATGAGTCCCAATAATATAGTGTGTAAGTATCCAGAAACTGTTCAGTTCCAGTCTATGTATTGTTGAGAAAAAACTATAGGGAGTCCATGTTTATGATTACCTGTGGCATTTTAGAATTTTAATTAGATTAACTTCAGACATATTATTTTAAATATTGTTTTAGATCAACTGTAAATTAAATAACTCTTAATTTTACATAAATCATTTATTGATTTCAGATGAGATTATTTAGTGAAGATTTTTTTACCAAAATAGACTTAAGGTTGTCCTTAGCTTGAACACACTTTACGTAGGTTTCTTTCTGACTACAAACCACTGATCTGTCTTTCTTAGAGCGTCTACTTTTGAAAACTTTCCATTGTAAATCTTTCTCTGCCCATTCGAGATGTAAACCTTCTACAACTTGGAAATATCTATTTCAAAGACCTTGGAACAATCATTTGAAAGGTAGCCATCAAGAAAGATAGCTCTCCAGTTTCTCAGTCTGGGCCTGAGAGAGGGTAGAAGCCTAATGTGTATAAAGGACAATTAACAAACATGTATGTGGCCTAATCCCATTGACTAACTTCTCCCTAACATCCTCCAGAACTGGCACACTGGCTCAGCCCAATGCTTGAACACTTTCCTACCTTTTGTCTCAAAGGAGTAAAGTTTATTCTCTCTTCTCTATTGCATTTGTCTGAACAAATTAACCCTTGCCTGTTTAACCTGTACTGTGTAATTATTCTTTGGCAATTGCATTAGTCAGCTCTTCCTTGCTATGACCACAATACTTAGAAGAGGGAAGATTAATTTTTGTCTCATGGTTTCAGAGGACTCAGTCCATGGTTGGTTGGCTTCAAGGCAGAAGAACATCATGGCAGAAGGGCACGGCAGAGGGAGGCTGCTCAGCTCCTGGCAGCCAAAAAGCAGACAGAACTGGAGGGGACAGGTAGAAGATAAGCCCTTCCAGGGATATTCCCCAGTGATCTACTTCTCCCAACTAGGTTGCAACCCCCAGGTGCCCATTCAGCTATCATTGAATGCAGATCAGACCGTGATCGCTGATGACAGCAGAGTCATCATGACCAAATAATTTCCCAGAAGCACCACAGCGGAACCTTGCTACACTGAAGACTATGGTTTCAGTACATGAGCTTTTGGTTAACTTTCCAGATGCAAGCCATTAGGAACAATATACATGCAAATATATGGATATGATTATATTTTTAAATACTAGTATACTTTCAGATATCCTAAGGGAAAAGGAGAAAGTTAAAACTAGGAACCAATAAATTAAAACACAGTTTCCCCACATAAAAATTTATAAATGAAAGAAATGTGAACATAGAATGATCTAATTTCTAAAATAGAACGTTTTTGCTTAGAAAAAGTAAAAGAGCAGCGGGAGAAATCTAACCTACTCTGTTCTAAAAGGCCATGAAATATAATTGAGGGACCTTAACAAATAAAAACTTGACCAGTTGATGTGATTTTTACAAGGGTCTAAACAAGAAGAAGGTATTTGCAGCATTTCTGGCAAAGAGAAGATGTATTGGCAGTGATCATATAAATGAACAGGAAGTAGGGTGTGATGTCTCAGCCTCCCTCAGTACTTGGGAGGCTGAGACAGGAGGATCCCAGGTGCAAGGCCACCCTCAGCAAATGAGAAAGACCCTCAGCACCTTAGGAAGCTGCTGTTTCAAAATTAAAAATAAAAAGCCTGGGAATTCAACTTGGAGATTAGAGCGTCCCTGAATAAATAAACAAACAAAGAGGAAGATGGCCTAAGAAGAATGAGAAAGGAAAAATAACTAAGAATATAAATGCAGTATAAAAATCAATGTCAAGTGAGGAAATGTCTTCAAGAGTGTTCAAACTGAAATTTCATCTGCATTATTTTCCATGGTCCAACTTTGGGCAATCACCTAAAACAAGAAACTTCAATATGTTTTTTCAAGAAGTATTTTAAAAATCATTAAAATACCAAGTTAGCAACCTGTATTATGAAGATTAGCAGAATAATCGAATTAGTCATTAATCATTGAATTAAGAAATGATCCTCAATCTTTTTAGGAAACATAAAATCATTAATGATATTTAAATGTTCAACTTTTGATCTTTCAATTTGAAAAGTAAATATTTTGTCTAACTTATGAATTTCAAAAAAATGATGCTTTAGCCAGTCCTTGTGGTGCATCTTTTGTATACTCCCACTTGGGAGGCTGAGAGAGGAGTATCACAGGTTTAAGACCAGCCTCAGTAAGTTAGGGATATTCTTAGTAACCTAGAGAAATCATGTTCAAAAAAAATACAAAGGACTGGAGGTGTAGCTTGGCAGTACAATGTCTCTGAGTTAAATCCCCAGTACCCGAAAAAAAAAAAGAGAGAGAGATTTCCTTTCACTCCTACAGCTTAACAATAATTACGATAAAGGAAAACTATTGGTATAAAAAGACTCACAGACATGAAGAAAATGAAGAGGAGCCATAAAAGGCTGAGAGATTTCAACAAGCTAAGGAAAGAGAGGAAAAGATTAGTGAGTTGTGAAATTGGCAGCAGAGGCCAGGACCAGGATCATATGCAAAAAAAGAAAAACCCAGAAAAAGTCATTGTGTTGCAAAAGAGAAAATCAGACAGGCTCTTAAATCAGAGGTTGCAGTTACTGAGAGGGGTGAAAATGGTTCTCTTAGGAGACGGTTTAATTGCTTGCGCATGTATAGAAATGCCTTGCCTGTCTCACCTCAGATATCAAGAAGCTTAGAATTTAGAATTTAGTACAGAAGGATGAAAAAGCCAGCCGTTGTGTGGTAGGTAGTACAGTGGAAGGCAGACACACAAAATACATGAAAAGAGATACTTCAGAATAAATAAGTACTTTGTGTGGATTCAGTCATTTATTTCTAGCATTCTGGAAGACTTCCAACAATATGATTTGTTCCTTATCTGCCAAATATAAAGTTCCATGTGTAGGGGCGATCCGCATGCACTCAACATTACCTTATATAGGGCTTTATTCTTAAATATAAAGGGACAACACAGACAGAATGGAGGAAATAAAGAGGAAAAAATGTAAAAAAGAAAAAAAAAAAAAAAGAGAAAGGGGGGGGGAACCTAATATTCAAGAAGCTGATGATAATTTAAGAAACAAGAGAAACTGAAAAATCTCTCATTAATATACTTGGAGGAGTCTTTAAAACCAGAACAGGCAATTAAGGTGTCAAAGGCATGAAAAGGAGAAACTGATGATAAGTTTAGAGATGCTAATTTCCCTGTTTTACAAAATGGCAACAGGAAGCTGCTAGGAAAGAGGGAAGGGGGAGGCCTGAGATAAATCTTTCCTGGGTATCATAGGAAATTAATAGGAAAGGTGTAAAATGACTTTGGAAAATTACTTAAAGAGACTGGATTTACTAGCAGAAAAGTAAACAGTTTTTACTCATTTGTTACTCTCTTATTTTTGGTACTAAAGGTTGAACTTAGAGGCATTCCAGCCCTAAGCTACACTTCCAGCCTCACTTTGTTTTTACTTAAAACAGGGTCTCATGAAGTTGCTGAGGGTCTCACTAAATTTCTGAGGCTGGCCTTGAACGTATGATCCTTCTGTCATTCTTCTAAGTACTGGAATTACAAGCATGCACCACCATGCCTGCCTTGGCTTGTTATTTCTTAAGAGGGTTTCATTCCCTCAGCCTTCCTTATCTCCCCTTTCACACCTCCTAAAATTCTAAAGTCCAGAATGCTGGGAAACTAGCTGTAGATTTGTTGTTCAAATAAAAACAAATAGCTTATTCCTCTACTCCTGATTGTGAAACTGCCAGATAAGTAACTTAACTCCATAAAACAACATAAAGGTCAGAGGAACAAGTAGTTATGCTGTATAAGGAAAAAAAACAGTAAGTTGAGAATCAAATGACAAAAAAAGACAACAGTAAAGTAAAATTTCCTCACATCATTGTATTTTACTCCATGAGCATATATCAGAATTGCACCAAACTGATGAGGTAGCCTAGAAGTGGAATGTTAGGTAGAAGGAGGTGTGGGGAGAATTCATAAAAATATAGTTTTAATACAGCCTTTTAAAAAAATCTGGAGAGTGTTAAGCAAACTCCACCCCCTTGGAAGCTTGTCTTTGTTTCAGCCCAAATGAGATGCACCGCCAAACTCCGGAAGAGCCCAGCACACCTGAGAAGGGAGGATCCAACTTTTCTGTGACCAGCCCCCATCTGAGGAACCCACCTATCTGAGAGAGAGAGAGAGAGGGGTTGGAGAAGAGGACCCCGCCCTCTCTTATAGCCCGATGCAACCCCGTTGTTCGCCCCTTCCCCTTCCTCCGTTTGGGACCTGACCATCGACCTGTCTTTTTCCCCTTATCCCTTCCCTATGGGGACATGCACATGAACTGGTCCAGGGGACCCATTCACTCCCCTTCCCTGTTTTTCCCTTCCTCCCAGTTCTAAAATAAACCTGCCAGATGTTTTTGAATGATATGTGTTAAAATTCTTTTTTTCACAATATCAAGAACCTGAAATCTTCTTTTGGAAAACAAGCGCGCCCCATCACAAAACAGTGTATATTTTCTCTCTTTTTTTTTTTTTGCAGTACTGGGGATTGAACTCAGGGGCATTCTACCTCCAAGCTATACCCCCAGCCCTATTTTTTATTCTTTAATTTGAAACTAGGTCTCACTAAGTTGCGGAGAACCTCACTAGGTAGCTGAGGCTGGCCATGAACCCGATCCTCCGGTCTCAGCCTCCCGAATGCTGGGGTTACAAGCGTGTGCCACCAAGCCCGGTTGGCTTGTGTATGTGTATATTTTCTCTACAAAACTATACAAACTGTTTTAGAGTACTTCTATGAATACATTTATATTTTTGCAAAAAATAGAAATAAAATAAAAGCCAATATATATAAAGCGGAGGCATTTAATTGCTGCTAGTTTTTAATCTCTTTTTAATTGTTTGTAATGTGTAACAAAGATAAATTTCAGTGCTTTCCTCTCAGAGCTTCTGCAAATTTTAACAGTATGAAAGTTAAGACAGCTGTGGGTATGATCACAAAAGGAACATATCAAAGACAAAAGACTAGTGTTTGTTGCTGGAATCTCATTACAGTTTTTGGCAAAGCATTTCTCATTAAGTTTTAGTGACCTTAAATTACAAAGCACCTCTAGGTTATGAATCAAAGTAGCTTTCATATTTTATATAGTACATCATACATGTAGCAACCTGTAAATTTTTGTGAAGCTCCAAAGACATATTTTGTTTTCTGCAGCAATTCCTTTTAGCTTTTTACCTTGTGTTAAAACTGATCTTTGAGATTTAATTTAGACAATTGAGATTGGAGGAACTGATCTACTTAGGTATTAACTTGTTTTTAGTTGCCAGGTAGAGGCTTTAGTAATTATAATAATATATATGAATAAAGGTGAAAATGAAAATGGCACAGGTGTCTGCAAAATTATCTGTTTATAAAGATTTAATTGAAACCTGTTTTCTCCCCATTCACTGTAAGATTAATGTTGAAGCCCGGCGTGGTGGCGCACACTTGTAATCCCAGCATTTGGGAGGCTGAGACCGGAGGATCTGGGTTCTCAGCCAGCCTCAGCTACTTAGTGAGGCTCTCTGCAACTTAGTGAGAACTTGTTTCAAACATAAGAAATAAAAAATAGGACTAGGGGTGTAACTCAGAGATAGAATGACCCTGGGTTCAATCTCCAGTACCGAAAAAAAAAAAAAGATTAATGTTGAAAACAAAAATATTAGCAGAAAAAAATAACGCTGCAAATTTAAAATTATCTGAGAGGCATATGAAATGGCATTAATTCCACCAAGAGTAACCTTAAAATAATGATACTGAGAGCCGGGCATGGTGGTGCATGCTTGTAATCCCAGCATTTGGGAGGCTGAGACCAGAGGATCCGGGTTCACGGCCAGCCTCAGCTACCTAGTGAGGCACTCCGCAATTTAGTGAGACCCTGTTTCAAAATAAAGAACAAAAAACAGGGCTGGGGGTATAACTCGGAGGTAGAATGCCACTGAGTTCAATCCCCACTCCCACAAAACAATAACAACAAACAAACAAAAAGAAAAAACAAATAATGATTCTGAGAAAGTATCAAGTTTTGTGTTCTCTTTCTTATAAAGATGATTAATTTATTTTGTATAAAAATGCCTGAGGAAGCTGCTGATTGCTATATCTTATATAACTGGGATCACTAAGAGTCAGAAAATTGCTTTCTATAGTCTTACAACAGCAAGGTGAATTGTACGCTTGCTAGAGCAGAATGCTATTTTGTGCATAACTAATAGTCTTCAACCTGGTGCACAGAAGGTGAGGATACTTGATATTCAGATGCAGCAAGACACAAAAGATGGTAACACTGCACTTTGTGACACATCTCAAATCATTCTTGTGCATTTAAAAAGAAAGATAACCTCATTCCTGAAAGCTCACTTACTTTCAATTCTTAGGCAGTTTTGGTAAAAAAGAAAGGTTTTCAATGACATTATTCTGTCAATATTTTGTATAATACTTTCAAGTTTCAAATTTACTTCATTAATGTATCATATTTAGAAATATCCAACTTTCAAATATCATTAAAAAAGTATTACAATTGGGCTAAAATTCATGAAAGTCATAAATATCTTACACAAAAGACAGTTAAGAAATCTCTTTCCTTACGGACATAGAGACACAATCCCTATTGTTTAATTATCCCTCTTCTCCTTCATTAAGTCATGAATATTCTAACCTAATAAATGGTTATAATTTACTATAATTTAATTTGAAATAATTCTAATTACATATATAATTAAATTAATTCTGATAAAAGCCAGCACCAGATCTCAAAAAAAGACAATCAAATCTGAAATTTCTTCTTTTTTCCTTTTCATTGAAAGGATTTGAGACTATTTTTTCATCATATTTTTTTCAGCCTGGTGGGAATTACACATTGTAAAAAAGATTTTCCAGAATATGAAAGCTATCTAATATACTCAGGCAAAAATTCACTTTCAATGTTGAGCTAAGCGGGTTACATAGAAAAGCAAGGGTATGATTTTTTTCCAAAGGAAAAAGAAAGCTAAATAAAATCTGAAATGCAGGATATCCAAATTGCACAGAGAGGACAAAATTTCAAGTTAGCCATCTGTCAAATGTGTCATAAGAATCACCTTTATGTGAGTTCTTAAAGGTAAGAAATGGGCCTTATCTTTGAATCATACTATATAGTATCATGAATGAAAAAATTCAGTATTTATTAAAAATATTTGAATGATTAGAAACATAAATGAATTAATATTCTTACTGAAGAGGGTTAAGGAAATGTAGAATTCTAAAATTAAAAATATAAGGCATAATATATAGTCTATTAGGACATTTTATCAATGCAATTTACATGTCCATAGGAGATTATAATACAAAACAAAAGTGCTGAGAGTAAAAAATATACAAAGTTTAGCTATTGCAGTGAATTTGACAAAAGAGGAAACAAAATAAAATTGACATCTCAATTTATTATCTAAAACATAATATTTGCCTTTGTTTCTCGTAATAACCCATTAAACAAACACATAGATTCTCTAACAAACAAAGCCCTTATCTTCAAAGAAAGTGATAGGTTGTTAACATTCTAGAAATTGGAAGCTATAAGGGATTCATTTTTTTCTTACAAAAGTAGCTGTTATGGGGGGAAAAAAATCATCGCAGTAGTCCGAGTTGGTCTTATATTTGATTCATTTGCAGTCAGAAAAGATGCTTAGGAAGAGCCATTTACTGAAACTCTTAATTAATACAATTTGAAAATACACTCTGAAAAGCCTAAAACTAGAAATCTTAAAAATCTTAGAGGATTTTTAAAGCAATGTTTAATTTTATGGAAGTCAGATGGGTATGGCCACCTGTCTGTCAGGTCTTATTTCTCATTATTAAGGTATAGGCAACTTACTCCATTAATCAGTATTTTCCAAATTTCTCCTATCTTTAAGAGCCACACATAGTATAGGGAAGTTGTTTTTTTTGTTTCTTTTTGCAGTGTTAGGGATTGAACCCAAGACCTCCTTTATGCTAGGCAAGTGCTCTACTACTGACCCACAAACCTAACCATAGAGAACATTTTAAGAGTACATCTTTTATTTCTCAAAGCCCAGGCATTATTTGATCAAGTGGAACTTTGTGGGGAGATGACATTTTAATCTTTTAACCTGCTACATTTTAATCGTTTAACCTGCTACATTTTAATCTTTTTGGTTATAATATGCAAAGATAACCTAGCAAAACTTTCCCTTTTTCTTTTGAACAACACAGGTGGAATGTCATCAAGGTTACTTTGGCAAATATTGCACGAGTACATCCTATTTGTCACAGTCTGAATGAGCTTTTGAAAGGTAATTGGTGGCTGGTAAATGTTTATGCACATTTAAACAGATGAAAGTTTAAGGTCAAAATATTTGATGTGTCAGTAAGCATATTTATTGACATGCATGTCCTTATGTCATAGTTGAACTTACTCTTGCCCAGGTCCACTCTGACCTTACGTTGACCTTTCATGAATAACAATTTTCCATTTCTCAATACAAGCTATTACTGCTTAATTTCTTCAGTGTTTACGGCACATATCATTTGGCAAGAGACTTTATTTGTTCTAATTTTATGTGTAAATGTAAAATGAACTGTTTGATATAGTAGTCTTGAATATATTACAAAGCCATGGTGAAAATGCAAAAAAAAAAAAAAAAGAATTTTACTCTAGATTATAATAACCCTTTGAACCTTACATAATTCTTTTAGACCTTAAGACACCTGAAAGCCTACACTAATGGGAGTTTAATACCAGACTGTCAGCATAATATTACAGAAACACAATAAAATGCCTTGCATTTTAATTTTCCTTTTATGCACTGTTTACATTCTTTGATAACATTACATTTATTTGAGACTCAGAATATCATTTGCATGTCCATATATAAACACAGCATACATGTATAGTAAGCAGGAGGACTGAAAGGAATAGTAATTCTGTGCATGTACTTAAAGCTTCTTTGTCTTTAGTCTTCAGCTACACAGGCTTCAAATACTTGTAGGAAATGAAGATGATCCCTCTCACCCTGACATTCCATTTAATTTTATGTGTTAAATGGTAAATGTATCTTCATTCAAATTCAGTAATTCCTAAGGGAGGGTAGTGACAGAAAGTTATATAAAAGGACTTAAGACAAATATTTTCTAACAGATTAAAGAGCATGATTAAACAGTGTGGGAGCACACTGGGTCCCAGTAACATAAAGTGACTAAATAATAAATACTTAGAACTCTAATTTAAATATAACATCTCTCTGAGAAAATAATTCAAGGAAATGTCATATAATATCTTATTGTGCCTGAGATTCAAACTAACTGAACAAAATCAAGTTGCTGAATGGTACTTGAATATGTGGAGAAATGCTTTAGCCAGATGCGGTGGTGCATATCTATAATCCCAGTACTTGAGAGGCTAAAACAGGAGGACTGTAAGTTCAAGGACAGCCTCAGCAATTTAGCAAGCCTCTCAGAAACCTAGTGAAACCATGTTTCAAAACAAAAAATAATAAAAAGGGCTGGGGTTGTAGTTGTGAGGCAGAATACACCTGTGTTCAATCTCCAATACCAAAACAAAACAAACAAAAGCCTTTATTTATTCACTAACATTTAATACTAAAATGACTACTATTGACTCAATATATTTCTTCCTTGAAGGTTAATTTGACAAAAATATGCTAGTATATTCAACATATCAGAGACTTTCTTCATTAATTAAATAAAACATTATTTTATTTCTCTCACCTGAAGCACTTGGTAAAACATACTATGGGCAGGTAGCATTCATTTTTCCTTTAGTTCTTTTCCCCTGAGGATTAAATTTTTCTCAGGTGCTAACAAGGATGTCAAATCTTTTCTCAGAACTCATTTTAAAACTGCGTAAAAAGCAAAGCTTAGTATATTGGATTTGTCGATGTCTCAGGGTAACATCAATTCCTGTTCTATATTAATATATAGGAAAAAAAATACTTCTTTCAACTCAATGTTGGAAGAGCTAAAACTCAGTTTCTATATTATCTGATTTATTTTCTTTTTTTCACCTCATTTTTCCAAAAGAATAAAGGTTGAAAAGGTACCATAACTTATTGAGCATTGTATTAAAAGAAGGTTTTAGGTAAATCTAGAAATCAATCTAAATATTGGCCTCATGCTTCTCAGAGACATAGCATGGGAAACAAGTGTTTGACATCTCAGGACTGTCAACCAGCATCAATCTATTTCATGCCACCTTAAGTGATCCACATAGATTTAAGAACTAAAATGCTCTGTGTTAAAGAAGAAAAGTTGAATAATGAAAATAGAGAGTGTAAAACTGCAATGTTCATTTTGTCGCAAAACACAATATCCCTCCTTAAGATTAAATACCCTCTTTTGCTTACGTACAAAATTCCTTAAATTTGCAGCAGTCCTTCTGGAATTTATTCTAGTAAGCAGGTAGATATTCCCAGATAGGTCATAGCAGATTTATTGCCACTTTATATAAAACTTGGAATTTTCTTCAAAACATTTGAAAAAGTTTTGCAACTTTATATTTTATCATGTATTTATTTACCTAAAGAGTACATATTTATAAATTTTAAATCTAATTTTCAAGATTTCAATGACTTCCTGGGACTTTTTTACCTTTAAGATAAAACTTGAAAGTCGTGAGTTCAACATTTTGTTGTAACATTCCCAAATTGAATGCATTAATTTACAGTGTATTGAGAAATTTTAGATGAAACCATTACTTAAGTTCATGAAATGTGAAATAAACATTTAAAAGGACAAAGAAAGAAAACAAATAAATAAAAACAGGGTTTTTTTTGGATTGGTATGTATTTAATTGCCTTAAGAAATAAATTACGTTACAATTAAATTTTTATTGCAATCATTCAGTTCTTTAATGGTAAAGTTCTATGATTTTATTAGAACATACTATTAAACACTATGCTGTATATCACATATTTGTTAAAATGATCATGTTTGTTCTCTAAGATCTTTGATGAACAAAGTGTTAGATAAGCTTCTTGAATCCGGGGATTATGTCTTCCCTTCCTGAAATCCACAGCATGAACTTGTTATGCTGGACTGCACAGGATCAATAAGTGCTATCAGACATACAGTGTTCCCCTCTAAGCCTCTGAAATAGAGTTTCCCACGGGAAGGAACCAGCGCCCCAGTGAAGGGTCACACAGAGTGACCGATACTGAGCAACACCGAATTTCCTTCAAGTGCAGAAGACTCATTCACTGGGGTCTCCTGTGAAATAATTGATAAATCCTTATAAGCTCTGCATTAACTCTTTGCCCTGGTTACATCCTTTCCCCAAAATTAGAAACAGAAGAATCCTGGAGACTGACCAGGCTTCTGACCTTTCCCCTAACAGGAGAAGCACAAAGTCAGGAACATGAGGCACAGGGAAACTAATTTTTTTCTTTTCAGTCTCAGAAAATCTTCTAGGTAGTAAGGATTAGTTTCCTTGGAGTAAAAAAAAAAAAAAATGTATTAAGAGCTCAGAATTTTTGAATAAAACGTCAATCACAATATAAATCAGTTTCATTTTTCTTAAAACAAATCTCTGTAATATAAATTCCTATACTAACTTTAGGGAATAAGTATTATCCTACATTTATTTGCCTTCAGACTTCTCCTGAAAAATTCAGGGAACTTCCTTTTCATATTTTTGTTTTTCATATAGTAACACATTTTTAAAATTAGTATTTTTTAAATTAATTAATTTATTTTTTCAGCACGGATTTTTTATACATTTCTAGAGTATAACAGGGTTACATAGACATTTATGACATATCAATCATTGTCAGATCACAAATAGCACCAGTTCTTCGTTTTACACATATAGCCCACATTCTTAACATAGCCTGGTAAAGCAAACTTTCTAGAGTCATAAAACCATACTCCTTTAGGGTCATATCTTTACTTTCTAAGAAGTAGGAGGGTCTTTCATCTACGCATCCTAGGGACAATCTCCAGACTGCGAGACGCCAATATAGCCATAGCAGAAGAGTCAGTATAATTGCTCATATATGCAGATAGCAACTGCCAGGGGGGAAAGGGCCCAGCTGGGCTCCCACAACTCCCCCATTTTTATTTTAAAATGCATGAAGGACTGTGCCTGTCTTAGGTCGTTTCCTACCAGGTGCTTAATCTTACCCGTCATGGGGTCTCGATGAGTCATTCAATGAAAATTAGTATTTTTAAAATTAATTTTGTTGTTTATTTTTAGCCATCTTAGAAAATATATGTCTTTCACAGTAATTTAAGCATATTAGAAGAATAAAAAATTTGGGTGGAATTTTTTTATTAGGACATTTGGAAATTTAAACAATTTTTAAAACATCTCTCTGCCATCTTATGAACTGCACTGTATTTAACTTGAGGATTTACTATTACATTAGAAAACATAACCCTGTTCATGATTTTCATTTTCTTTTTTTTTTTTTTTTTTTTTTTTTTTTTTTTTTTTTTTTTTTTTTGAGGTACTGGGGATTGAGCCTAGGGGCATTCTACCTCCAAGCTACACCACCAGTTCTATTTATTTTTTCTTTATTTTTTGAAACAGGGTCTCAGTAAGTTGTGGAGAGACTCACTAAGTAGCTGAGGCTGGCCAAAAACCCAGATCCTCTGGTCTCAGCCTCCCAAGTACTGGTATTACAAGGGTTTGCCACCACATCCAGCTTCATCATTTTCTTTAACAGGGAAATATTTTAAAATATTTCCTACACCTTCCAGCAGATTAGCATATCTAAAAACTTATCAGTATTTGCCTTAGTATCTTGGGTCTGAAACCATTTCTTTCCATTTCTTCCTGTCTTCCTTCCTTATTGTCTTCCTCCTTTCCATTCTTTCATAAATAAGAACTGTTCACCTCTGTTCATTCTGAACTTGGGACAGAATTAGAACTGATGCTCAGCTGGTACCTGGGTGGCACTGAAATACTTATTTATGTTTTGGTAAATAACCACTGTCCAGAATACCCCATAGTTTCCATGCCATTTCTGACCCCTGGGAATCTCCCATGTTCCATGGTATATAAATTTTAAATTAAATCCTATTGGCATCTTGGACTCTTCTTTGATGCTAAAGTCAGGAGACTTAATTTTCATGACAGCCATGGCCAGCCACCCTTTAAATGTTTCTGCCATCTGGCTTCTGAGTTTCACCTCTATTTTCTTCCCCTCACCCCAGAGAGCCAACCCATGCTTATTCCCAAACATCACATTTTCTGGAAGGGATAGGGCCATAAAAGGAAAGAGGGGAGAAGAGGTGACCTTCATGTTGATGTTAGAACCTCAAATGTTGGTCCTAACACCATTATATATTTTAAATAGCACAGCAGGAAATACAAGGAATAAAATAACTAGTGCCCTTGTAGGAGTAGGTAAATATATGAGTTAAAGGATGATTGCTGTGCAGGACAATTTGGGGACACTGAGCAGTATCCCTAACTGCTTTAGTGGTTAATGAATGAGAGTCAGAGGAAATGACTTTTAATCAATGTCTGGAAGGAAGTACAGCCAAGAAAGTCAGAAGTGTCCTATAAGACACTTATAGAGGGCTAGAGAGAACATCTTTTGGAAAAGCTCCAACGAGTCATGGTCCTTACATCATGGGAAAACACAGAAAGTACTTCAATGGGAAAAGAATTAAAATTGCAAAAAGAAATACGGATGTGAGAATTGGAATTACAGAGATCTTAAAGACCAAATGTACCAAGAAAAAAGATGTTTCCTAATCTTTTTCTCCATACCCTTTGTGGAGTATACCCTCTGAAAGCAAAACTGATTGGTCCCATCAGCTTTTGTGTTGCTGGGAATTGAACCCAGAGCCCTGCAGATGCTAGACAGGCAATCTACCACTAAGAGATACCCCCAGCCCAAGACCCTTAAGGTCTTCGCCATAAAGAAGAAGAAAATTATGTAATTTGCAGGAAAATGGTTGAAACTATATTATAGTATGCTAAGTGAGATCAACCAGTTTCAGAAAGTCAAGTTTCAAAAATTGTCTCTCATATGTGGAAGCTAAAGAGAAAGTAGATAACAAAAGAGACTTCAGTCAAATGAGGAGAGAGAACGGTAAAATAGAGGAGAGAACAGGGGGTAAGGGGAGGGGGGTGAGAAGAAGAAACTGATGAAGGAAACAGGTCATATAATGCTATGCCCACTTGTAAAGAGATCACTACTAATCTTACCAATAGGCAAGAGGAGGTGCTTATAGAGGGGTAGGAGCTACAGGGAAACACACCAAAGTTTGTGTGCATGTGTATGTATACCATATAGAATCTTACTACGATGTATAATTACAATGTACCAATAAAGGTTTAAACACACACACACACACACACACACACACATATTCTTTTACTGGTACATTGTACTTATACATCATAGTATCATAGTGAGGTTCAGAGTCAAACAAACAAATACGCACATGGTTATTGGTGCGTTTTCCTCAAGTCCCACGCTGCTACCTACCCCTCTAATTTCTTTCATCAGTTTTCTCTTTTCCCTTCTCTGCTTTCTTCCCCCATGTCCTTCCACTGTTCTGCCGGTCACCCTCCTCAATTATCTAAAGTCTCTTTTGTTTTCTATTTTCTCTTTAACTTCCACATATGAGACAAAACATTCGACCCTTGGCTTTCTAAGACTGGTTGATCTCACAGCATAAAAGAACACAATTATGTCATTTGCAGGAAAATGAATGGAACTAGAGAATTAAAAACAAAACAAAACTGTTTCAATCACTCATTTCTCAAAGGAACAAAAATCCAATTCTTTATCCGTATTTCACTAGAATCATATTTTCAAAATAGAATTGGTATTTCACAAAACAAATGAAAGGCGCTCGGGATAGAGAGATAAAATTAAAATGTGGAAAGATTGCCCCTCCTTCTGCTGGTCCTAACATTTAAAAGGGCACATATTACAGTGTCTGAGAAGATTGACCCTGAAGCCAGGCCACTTGAGAGGACCCAGGGCGGTGTGCCCGATTAGTTATGTGACATTGTAAAAGCTACTCAACCACTCAGCCCTCATCTGCAAAATGAGGATAATTTTGAAACATGCAAAGTGTGCAGGAGATTGTGTGACCCAGAGCAGGCATTCAGTACATGTTAGCTATCACCATTTCACTTGAATTATAGAAGAGATACAGAGAAAATGGTCACAGTTATGAGAAAAAAGCCATAACAATATTTTTCCCCCTTTTTTTTCTCAGTAACTATTGGATCACAGAATAATCTCCCTTTCCAGGTTTTACATAGTTGTAGACAGCCCGGAAGGCAGAAAGTTATAGGGGCTTAATTTAAAGTCATCTCAGTCAAGTAAATTAACATATTTTAATAACTTCCTACATCATAGTAATAAGCCTGAGGCAGTTCCAGAATGTGTAGGCTGAGGTGAGGAGGCAGCTCAGAAAGAAACTAGATAAAGTGTAAACAAATTCAAAGATTATAGGCAGTTAATAGAATGATGAGAATAAGATTGCATCTTCTACTTAAGGGGAAGCCTCAAGATAATTTAGGCAAAGTGAACCGCTAACAACTATCCTGGTAATAGTGAAGTACTGGTACTTTTTTCATTTTTTCTATCCTTTAGAATCATCTAGACAATATTCATTAAAAAGTATAGCTGTATTCATATCAATCTGTGAGAAGTCCTAACATTTTCTTCACTGAAAAACGAATAGACAAAAACAATTGCCTCACGACCTGAATAAAATCACTATCCAAAAGGAACAACTAACCTAAATTACAGATAGGCAACTGCTTCACTAACATAGGTCCAAAATAACCCCTGAAACAGTTTACTGTGCTCAACTAAGACAAGGGATAGAACTCTGAACACATCTAAGAGTGTTAACATTTATCATTACCCAACTAGAGGATGAAAACTGTTTAGGCCAATATTAGGAAAGTTGAAAACTCTACCAAGTTTTCTCAAATATAGATAGTATGTGTCAATTGGGATATGGGAATTGAACCCAGAGGCATTCTACTTCTGAGCTATACTCTCAGCCCTTTTTTGTTTTTTTTTTTTTTGTTTTGAAACAGTGATTTGCTAAGTTGCTGAGGGTCTTGCTAAGTTGCTAAAGCTGGCTAGAACTTGTGATTCACCTGTCTCAGCCTCCTAAGTACTGCAATCTCAGGCGGGCACCACCATGTCCAGCTTCATATCAGTTTTCAATAGCCATAGCTATAATCATCATTTCCCATTAAGATCATGTTTCATGCATCTTTATCTTAAAAGTACTCATGTTCTAGAAAGGATACAAGAATCATATATTTTAAGTATCTTTTTGTCTTTTTCTAAAGCCTTGATGTGAACTAACATTTTTTTCTTGATGAAACCAAGGTATGCTGTCAACATACTAGAACAAGTTAATAATTGAGTCGGTATTGCGCTTTTATGTTGTAGCGATTTACTTTGTAAGCGCTCATCAAACAAGTACCATTCTTCTATGGAATATGGCTTCAAATCATAAATATGCCCAAAGTTTAGCAAATGGAACTTGAATATAAATTTAATTAAAAATAATAAATAAACCAGCTTCTACAGCTTTTCCAGAAAATCAAAATCTTTTTATGCTCCTGAGTTGATATACATTTAGAAGCAAAACAGGGCAGAGCACACTCACAGATCATTCTTTCTCTTCCCCTTCTTCTTTTTTGGTAGAAACATCTGAGTACACATTTCTCCAGAAGGGAAATTAAACTGCTGTTTAATTTGATTTAATCATTTCTGTCTTGAATTGTTCCTTCTCTTGTATTGTTGTATTTTAGGTTCAGAGTTCAATTAGCGAAATTATAGTGTTGTTTTCTCGTGGTGAGTGCCTTTTAAATAAAACGATTTAACCAAGCAACTGCTTTGTGAGTGATTACATCGATCTCAGCATGCATTCTATTTCTCCCTGGTTTGGCCAATTAGAGACATTAAAAAAGGCCTAGGACTTCTTTTAATTCTACAAACTATTGTGTTTAACATCAGCATTAAAACCCCAAACCTAATTTCAGAAAGTGATCTGTATTCTATATACAATTTATAGTTAAGATGTTCATCTAACTCAAAGCATGAAGCTTATGGGTTTGTAGAAGCTTCCCTTGTGCTGCTATGAGTGACTCCCTGGGCTACACTGGCTCTAGTTTCACAAAAACATGTTTTTTTCCTGTACTGGGGATTTACTCAGTGACATTCTACCTCCAAGCTATATCCCTGGCCCTATTTTTTATTCTTTATTATGAAACAGGGTCTCAGTAAGTTTCAGAGGGCCTCACTAGATAGCTAAGGCTATCCTTGAACCTTTGATCCTCCTGTCTCAGCCTCCCAAGTATTGGTATTACAAGCATGCCCCACCACGCCCGGCCAAAAACATTTTTTTAAATGATAAAATTAAATATATTCATACACGTCAGATGTTATGAAGTCAATGATGTATTTTTCTTGTGAAAGGATCATTTTAATTTTATCCAATGGCATTTCTCATTTTATTAGTCAAAATATTGCTTCTTTTACTAAATTATGATGATATTAGTTAGTAGTTCCCTCATTAGTATGGGTTATGTTGGGATTGGCAGCACAAACATTTTAAAAATTTTCTTTATTGTTTATTATTTACATATTCATAAAAATTCATCTATATTTATGTCACTGTTCTAAACCTGAAGAATGTGGTGCAGAGATACTACTGACTGTATTCTTAAGTCATTTTTCTAACCAAATATCAAAAAAGAAAAAAAAATAGGTATACCCTGACACATTTGTATTACATACGTTGTGAGGCAGAACTTTAGCAGGCTTCTCCTTGAACATATTCTTTCAGGGAGCACTGGTGCTCATAGTAAATTTTCTGAGAGCAAAGGTGGGTGATGTCTACCAAGCAACAACTAGAAAAGGAAAAGGACTTACGACATTTTTCACTTATTAAGTCCAATTTATATTCCAGGTAATATTATATGACATATTTCTTATGTAATTCTCATATATTTCTTATATAATTATAAAAATCAACACATAAGTAGTGCTAACTAGAATACTAGTCAATTTTTATTTCCTTTAAAAAAAATTATTCTGATGCTTGCAGTTGCATAGGTAGTCTGCTCAGCTTAATAATTAAGAAAAAGAACATGTGTGTCTACCTTCTGGTCCCTAATAGAATACTCTCCAGGTGTCAGAAGCTCCCAGTGTGCTTTCTTTCACTGCTTCCAAATCTACCTACATCCTCACCATCATTCAATCAATAATAATCTACATTTTAATCTCATATCTATGTATCCTAAAATTCATTATTCAAATCTACATCATTTCACCTTTATATAAATGACATAATACTTTATATATTCTACATCTTTATTTTAGTCATCTTTATATTCTGTTACTGAAATGCATCTGCAGCGATACGGGCAGCAATAATTCACTCGTTAAGTATGTCAAAATGTATTCGTCCATTCTCATGTTAACGGAAATTTAGCTCCTTTCTATGTTTTCCTCTCATTAATGCAGTGAGCTTTCTTCATGTCTCCTGATGAATGTATGAGCACTTAGATTTCTGAACGGTATGAAGCCTACATCTCAACATTACCAGAAAATTCCAAAATGTCCCCACAGGAACTATGAAAGTCTCCATTGTCACACATCTTTAGGAATATGTATCATGATCAAATGCAGAAAATGTGTCTGTTAATGGCAAATGATATTTCCAGACCACATCTTAATTTTAATTTACATTTCCTTCATTATCAATATCTTTTCACTATGAATGTGATTATTGCATAATGTGTTATCCCAAAGAAATTCCCAGCATACTTGTACATTTTGAGTTCAAACAAGCCATTTTCATTCTTTCTTGATATCCTAAGAGACAGGATGGACAAAATGTCACCTGACTTTCTCACACTAGAGGCCAGGAGGCTAGGATATGTCCTCTGGAATTTGGTTATTGGTTATGAGATCACAAAATTAGGTGGTAATGTAACCCCCCTCTGTTTCTAGTTCTCTGTTCAATCAATGGCATTACTGTTACTAAGAAATAACTTCCATAGAAGAGTAACAAACACACTGAAGCACTTACAGGGACACGTAGAAATAATAAAAGGAATTTCAGGGCATCCGAACAGATAATCAACAACATCCTCTATAGGAGATTAATGGGAAGGTTGTTAAGCTGAACAGGGCTCTCAATTTGAAAGATTTTCTTTAACTATCTTTAAGGACTCTTCTATACCCAGTTGTAAAAATTAGTTTGATCAGTCACATTTGTAAACACCTGAACTATATCCAATATAAAAATAATTTTAAACTGAAAAAAAAAATAGCAAAACTAAACTTGGACAGACTTAGTGTCAAATTCTCTCAGACATGATTGGCAATAATTAGATGACAAATGCTAAATATTTTATTTATATTTAAAATTAACTTACATAAATAAATAAAGAATAATTGACCTATGATAAATTGATGGCTTTTCATTGACAACATACCTGGATGAGTCCACACTATGGTGAGATTACTAAAGTAACATAATGAAATAATAGATTTCTTTAATGGAAGAAAGATTTCTAGATGGAATTAACTCAATTGTTCTGTTTATAATGCATTTAGGTGTTTTAGGGTGCTGTCTTTTTTTGAAAGAAAATGCAAAACAAAAATTAGGACAAAGAGGAGCCTCAGGGATTTGAAAAGGGATAAGGCAAGTAAAAGAAGCCAAAGAACCTGAGGATATTTAACCTGGAAAAGAAAATCATTAAGGATGATGCATCAGTAGTTTTCAAAAGGTTTTCAGTCCTTAATTTTTTTCAATGAAATCAATAGGACAATATACTGACATTTAGACTGTAAGATTAAAAAATATGATAAATCAAATACCCTGTATGATCACGTTCTTATTTATGAAATAGAAAAAAATAGTTCCCCTTAGAAGGCATATATGTATGTATATATGTATATAGGAGGCATGTATATATATATATATATATATATATATATATATAAACACAGAACCTTTATAAATATATACAGGTATACCTATATATAAATATATACAAGTATATATACCTGTGTAAATATATACAGGTATACCTGTGTATATAAATATATACAGGTTCTGTGGCTTCTTTTATTTGCCTTATCCCTTTTCAAATCTCTGAGGCTCCTCTTTGTTCTAATTTTTGTTTCGCATTCTCTTTCAAAAAAAGACAGCACCCTAAAACACCTAAATGCATTACACACACACACACACACACACATATATATTTTTTTTTCCCTTGAACAGAATTGCCTCTTTTCTCCTAGAGTGAAGCATACCCTCATACTTTTTTCCTGGCTCTGTACTAATGTATCTATAAATAATATTGCCTAGTTTTTCTTGCTTTAGAATTTTATATAAATGGAATCATACTCTATATCTTTAGGAATCTATTTTTTCACTCTGTTACTCTTTTAAAGGTTATATTTTATTTTGTGTGAAGCTGTAATTCATTCCTTTTTATTGCTATGTGGTTTGCCATTTTAAAAATAAGCCAGCCACAATTTACCTGCACCTATTACTGTGGATTGACATTTGAGTTGTTTTGAGTTTATTGCCCATTATGAACAATGCTGCTGCAGATATTCCTTTATCTGTATCCTGTTCACAGGTGCGTGGAATTCTTTAGCATGTCTGTCTAGGAGCAGAAATGTCAGGTCATTTCACTTTGAGCTTTCAATTTGTTCTGGCTGCTGTGTTTCTCTTAGTCCCCCCCCCCTTCTTTTATGTCTTGATTACTTCATTTGTCATTCTATCCTCTCCTTTCTCTACAGGTTATAGGCTCTGTAACTATTTATTTTAATAGGCAGCCTTAACATGAAAACACACACATTCAACTCATCATAGCTCATTCATCATCAGTCACTTATCCTTCTGACAGAGGCCAAAAGTAACATAGAACTCTTGAACACTATTCTCCTCTTTGATATACATGATAGTCTCATTTTTTTAAGCTAACATTAAAAAACCTTGTAAGAAGTTGAGAGTAGCCAGGTAGGCGTGGTGGCACACGCTTTAAACACAGCATTTGGGAGGCTGAAACCAGAGGATCCAGGTTCGCGGCCAGCCTCAGCGACCTAGTAAGGCACTCCGCAACTTAGTGAGACCCGGTTTCAAAATAAAGAATAAAAAATAGGGCTGGGGGTATAGCTCAGAGGTAGAA
Organism: Graphiurus murinus; assembly: GCA_004027655.1. NCBI lineage: Eukaryota > Metazoa > Chordata > Mammalia > Rodentia > Gliridae > Graphiurus > Graphiurus murinus. Next base: position 213,701 of record PVLC010000033.1, on the reverse strand, counting down.
TGCCCCTGAGTTCAATCCCCAGTACCGAAAAAAAAAAAAAAAAAAAAAAAAAGAAGTAGAAAGTTATACTATCTGGGATAATTTTCATTGCCTTTGCTATTTTCCTTAATTAAAATCTTCTAGCCCGGCGTGGTGTCACTCTTTTGTAATCCCAGTACTTGGGAGACTGAGACCGGAGGATCCGGGTTCACGGCCAGCCTCAGCTACTTGGTGAGGCCCTCCGCAACTTAGTGAGACCCTGTTTCAAAATAAAGAATAAAAAATTGGGCTGGGGGTGTAGCTTGAAGGCAGAATGCCCCTGAGTTCAATCCCCAGTTCTGAAAAACAAAAAAACTTCTGGTAGTGTATGTTTCTCTAATGTTTTTCCTAAAAACTATACACACACACACACACACACACACACAGAGAGACATATATACACACATATATATATATATATTCATTTTGAAAGACTTTTGCTATGGATAGAATTATACATTAGAGGATATTTTCTTTCAGTGTCCTGCCTATTTATTTCAATTACCTGGTAGCCTCTATGGTTGGTTTGGGAATATGAGATGATTCTGTCACACCCTGCTACTATTCAGATTTTCTTTTTGCTGTCAATTTTGTGAAGTTTCATAGTGATTTCTTTTGGTATAGAAGTCTTTTTTGTGTATATTATTTTAAATTTGGTGGGTTTCATAAATCTATGGATCTGTATTGCAAAACAATTCTGGAAAATTATTAAGAATGATTTCTTAAATTACATTCTCCTCCTCTGCCTTCTCCTCTTCTTTTTTTTCCCCAAAACATGTCAGATATTCATATTCCATTTTCTATGTCTCAACTTCGGTGAACATTCATTGTTTTTGTTTCTCTGTGTTGTATTTGTATTCTTTCTTCTTACATATCTTTCAGTTTCTCTATTGTCTCTTCAACTGGGAATAACCTGCTCTTAAACATGTTAAGTGATATTTCCATTACAATGTTTTTTTCAAATTTTTCATTTTGATATTTTCCAAATATCCTTCCTTACTTTTCTTGTGTGTGACTTTTTTGGTCTTTGCGGGAACTTTCATTCAAAATTGTCTTTAAAATGCTTTATTTTTAAACTTAATAAAGTTCCATTTACAAAACCTGTTTACATGATTCAGCTGCAAAAGACATATGGAAACATAAATATTTCTTGAAAATCAAAAGATAATGCAATAATTACATCAAACAATAAATAAACAGACTCTTGACTGCTGAATTTCTTTCATTTACTCCCTCATGCAAATTTTCTATACTTTTTCCATACTGATTTGGAACCCATTTTGACTATACTTTATGTTCACTGACTTTCACTGTATTTGTCCATCCAGGGAGTTTGAAAGGAACTAAGTGGGCAAGATGAGAATGAAGCTGGAAAATTTGTGCTCCTGGCTTTTCCACTTAATTTAATCATGCTCCGGCTGTGATAGTCTTATGATAACCAACACTCTTTCCCAACAGCAATTACCCCTTCATTATTTTGCATTATAATTTCTTCCCTTCTCTGTATAATCACTCTCTAGGATAAAATAATACTATTATAATTTCATTTAAAAAATAAGTTCACTTGATAAAATATCCTTGCATTTGATTTTATTGTATTTTTCATATGAATCTTGAGTACCATCCTCTAGGTTTGGTGGTGTGTATTTCCAAGGCTTACTCAGATTAGCTTTGCCTGTGTGGTCGTCTGGCCTAATGGAATGTCAATAGATATAACATGAGCAGAGTCTTAATAATTGTGTCTATCTTTTGGGTTGTACTTTAAAATGTGCAAGAGAAGCAAAGCATATATGTAACTTCTGGTCTTTCACCCTGCACCCAAGATTGAGGACATGAGAAATACAATTGAAGCAAACTGGAAGCCTACAGTCTCACTAAGACAAACTCTAAATCAGCCAAATACAGCCAATTCTCAGACAGGTTGTTGCAAAAGTAAATGCTTAGCCTTGTAATCCATCCAGATTTTGAGGCTCATTGCTCCTGGACTAAAAGTGTTAACATTGTTCTCTATTCTTGCTGACATTTCACTTTCCATTTTTGTTGTAGATTATATCCACGATTTTCCATGAAACTGCTCATGTCAAGGTAATCAAAGACCAGAGACCTTGGCCTGACAAATCCAGACAAATGTGCTGATCAATCAACTGGACTTCTTTTAATGCATTGAAAGAACTGTACCCTCCTTTGTTAGAACACTATTTTACTTACTCTCAGGACTTTATACTCTCATTATTCTCCTAATTTGAGATCACTGATTTTTATTTTCATTTTAGACTTTCCCCATATATGCTACATTTTTCTTCCTAGGTGACTCATATCCTAAAATGATTTTGTTTTGTCTTATTGTTACCTATCACTTATTTTTAAAGTAATTACCAAATTTACAGATCTAACCTAAACTGCTTTGGTTTTTAACTACAAGCCAACTTCACTTGAAATTCAGATAAGAAATGAAAATTTACTATTAATTCATCAGTTAAGACAAATGCACTATATTTCTGCAATATGTTAATATATGGGATAAGAGTATAGTCTATATGGGAATTCTACTATCTTTACAATGCTCTAAAAAATTATTCAGGAAAAAAGACCTGAACTCTCTTTCATAAGGCATTGAAATAATATTTGCTTCAATACTGGTAAGTACAGTTATATCAGTCTTAGGATGGCAGAGAAGGGCATTTCAATGAGTATATAACCGTATCCTCTTTTAAATGACTGAATGTAGCCAGGTGTAGTGGCACACAACTGTAATCCCAGTACTTGGGGGGCCTGAGACAGAAGGATCACAGGTTTGGTGAGGCCAAATTCAGCAACTTAGCACTTCAGCAACTTAGTGTCTATTTCAAAATAAAATGTAAAAAGGGCTAGGAGTGTAACTCATAGGTAGACATAAGTAGAATGTCCCTGAGTTCAATTCCTAGGACCTCGCGCACACACACACACACACACACACACACACACACACACACACACAAAAAAAAAAAAACACTGAATGATCACAAACACCAAGCATATAAATAAAAAAGAAGAAAAATCTCCACAAACTTTCATATAGCCAATACTTTTAAATCAATATGAATTATACAATGCTACATGAATTTATCACTTATAAACTATGATTTTTTAAACATGTATATTCTGAATCTTTTTTAAAAAATTGTGCTGAGGATGGAATTCAGGGACATTCAACCTCCAGTCTTATTATACTATTTTATTTTGAGACAGAGTCTCACTAAGTTGTAAATGGCCTCACTAAGTTGATGAAGCTGGCCACAAACATATGATCCTCCTGTCTTAGCCTACTAAGTACTGGAATTAGAAGTGTGTGCCACTATTTCCAGCTAAATTCTGTATCTTTTAAAGATTATATTTTTCTTCAATGAAATATGCAAAAATTTAACATAAAACTGATTGCAAAGTTGAAATTGCTAAATACTACATCATAGAAATGTTTTTCTTCTTTCATACTCAAGTGATTGCTAACAAATCTAATATTAGAAAATGTGAAGTTTAATCTTTAAAATGTATTTCAAAAGGTAAAAATTTCAAATATATAATGCATTTATTTATGTGACAAGAATGCTTGTTGAATTATTGTGCTTTGTCTTAGAAATAGTGTTTGCAGTTTTTTAATTAACAATTAATTAAACAACATTCTGATTATAGAATGGCTTCTACATGTTTTTAGCCTATTCCATTCCACTAAGGGCCTATTTATTTGCAGTTTTGCTGAATTGCCTTGTTTGTCCTCCTTTTCTCTTTCTGGATTTTAACTGAGTCTCCCTTTTGTCTCATACATTTCTCTTGACACTAAAGCTATGCATTTTATTCTATTGGCGGCTTGTCCCGAGGATAATTGTAAAATCTGTCTTTTTCCAATTATGAGAGGTGTTCTATAAATTCTTTGGGGTATATTCCTTTTGAAATGTGTGCCCATAACTCCCATTAATGTTGGCCATTTAAACTTGATCTATTGCTTTCCTTTTCTCTCTAAGAGACTCCACCTCCCCTTAATGCAGTTTTGTTTATAATCTCCCAATTCCCCCTTAACTACATGCAGGCTCTCGCCAATGCTTTGCATGCAGGTCATTTATTAAATTGAAACCAAAGCAATATGAGAGCTACTTTTCTGAAAGGTGGAACATTATTCTTTTTCAGATGCCACACTACCACTATATAAAATACAATATTTGAGCACGGTCAACTGAGAAAGAGTAACATTGCATTAAAATAAGCCTTGGTTTACAAATAACTTGCTTGGCGTAATCAATGAAACCATGACTTGTGGGAATTAATAACACAGAATTTACACCCTAGATAATATTAAAAAATGACACACTCCTCATTTTACAGTAGAGAATAGATTACTCGTTTGTAAATCTATTTCTGTGAATACTTGAAAAAAAAAATCTTTTAAATACACGTTCTACTGAGTGTAGCCAATCTGAAAAGTTATTTTTTTATGCCATCTCATTTTCTTTAAGTTTTATCTTCCAATTTTTTAAATGCCTCATGATATCCAAGTTACTAATGCAATACAATGATTCATGATATCCAAGTTTCTAAGGCAATAAAATGGTTCATGATATCTAAGTTACTAATGCAATATCTCTGTCCAGAACACTGCCCCTTCTCTGCCTCCTGCTGTCTGCCAGTTATACTGAAGAATTTAAGCCTGATTCCTTTTGAGTTTTCTATAATATGGATAGCAGCACACATTTCATTCAATATTATTTATCTATAATGCATTGTAATCCAGGATTTTTTTAAAAACTAGACATTGGTGCTATAGTGTCATTACTTGTATGTGATCACCACTCTAGAACCCTGTCCTTTGTTGAACCTCATCTTCTAGTTTATATTCCCCATGAAATTTTATTCTACATCCATGAAATTTTATTCTACAAGGTATTCAGCTTAAATTATGTACTCATGGTGTCAATCATTGTGTCATACCCTTCAGTATCATTTTTCATTTATTTGCTACCATAATTATTATACTTTTATTGGTACATTGTAATTATACATCATAATAAAGTTCAAAGTAATACAAACATACATGCACACAGCACTTGGTGTGTTTCCATCTGGATCTCAACCTGCTTCCCTCTCCCCATACATATTTAGTGAGATGGGTACTGATAACTTCAAACATAGACATAGCATTCTTTGGTCTGTTTCTTCAATATTCCTTTTCCCCTCCCTAATCCCTGCCCCTCAATCCCCTTCCACTCTTCTACTGGTCACTCTCCTCATTTAATTGAAGTCACTTTTGTTTCCTATTTTCTCTCTAGCATCCATACATGAGAGATAACCTATGACCCTTGACTTTTGGAGACTGGCTGATCTCACTTAGCGTACTATTCTATACTTCCATCAAATGACATCATTTTCCTGCAAATGACATCATTGTGTTCTTTATGGCTGAGCAAAATTCCATTGTGTGTATACACCACATATTCATTATCCATGCATCTGTTATAGACAGGTTGGTTCCATAATTTGGCTATTGTGAATTGTGATGCTATAAACTTGGATATGTATATATCACTATAATATTCTGATTTTAATTCTTTCGAAAAATACAAAGGAGTGGTACAGCTGGACCATATGGGGGATTTATTCCTAGTCTTTTGAGGAACCTCCATACTGATTTCCATGTGGTTATACCAATTTATACTCTCACCAACAGTGTATACAAATTTCCATTTCCCAATATCCTCTCCAGCATTTATTGTTGTTTATATTCTTGATGACTGCCACTCAAACAGGATATAGTTGGAATCTCAGTGTAGTTTTTATTTCAATATCCTTGATTGCTAATGCAATTTTCATATATTTATTGGCTACCCTTGTACCATAATCATGGAGTCAATAGAAGCCTTAGCTCCTGCCCTCATATTCCCAAAGATACATTCTTCTCTTTCCTCTGGAACCATGTAAAAATTGGTTTACTTCACTTTCATGTGCTTAATCTTTTATTATGTTTCCTCCTCCTTTGCTTCTATCTCCTTCTTCCATAAATTCATGAAAAAAAATTCTGTGTTTTTAATATTTCTTAAAATTCTATCTGCCATGTTTTCAAGTATCACTCCATAGCTTACCTTCTTTCTCTTGCCAGGTTTATTTTTAGCCTTTACTTGTTCCATTTTTACTCTTCTTCTTTCCAAACTCCACAATAAGATAGTCATTGTTCTTATGATTTTGCAATTCTAGAAAATGATGTTGATGGTTCCAAATGTGCAAGAACCAGTGGTCCTTTACTCACTTTCACCTGCTTGCATTCATTTGGTGCTTCCTTTCCAATGACCTCTATCCCCTTTTTACTGGATACCTCAGTCCTTGATTTCTGAGACATGAGCATATTTTATTCACTTCCAAATATTCTCTCTTGCTCTCTCTCTCAACAATGTTAGCAAACACAAGTTTGTATATTGTGGCATAATCTTCTCCTGTGTTCCAGAATTACATTTCTCATACTTGCTAAAACTTATATTAATTGCAAATACAAAAACTCAAAGGTCCCTGAATTGAAACACTACCCTTTAGTTATCCAGAAGCCTTCCTTCTTTACCATTTTTCCTGTGTTATTCTTTGAGGCAATAATGACTTTTTTCATTTTTTTCTTACCTTTCTTGTCCTTCTAAGTTTATATTTACAATGTGCTCTTATTGTTTTCCTTGGGTAGGTCTTCTCATTTGATGCTTTGGTGTTTCTGCTACTTTTAGGACACTTGTCAATTATCTCTTCCCATAGGATTTTTTTTAAAATTAGTTATGTCTACTTTTGGTTGTACATGGCAAAAACCTAAGTCTACTTGATTTTTCAAATAAAAGAATTCCGGATCAAGAGACTGAAATTACAGAAAAGACTTTGGCTTTAGGCATGGCTGGTTCCCATGTGCACAGATATTCTTAACTCTTCATCTCTCTCCATGTTATACATTTGCTCACTTCTTTGATTCTTACATATCGGGTTCTTTGTTAGCTCTCATTGCAGTGCTCTTAGATATCTTCTATCAATTTAGTAGTATGACCACTATTAAATACCTATTACCTGATAGCTCCAAATAACTGATTATTTCTATTACTTGATTTATCATATACCTTTTGAGAGAGAAATGGCCAGTTCTAAGACATACGCCCATGCAACAACTAAGAGCATATTCAAATCCATTCAATCTAAAAGGACTGAGAATGGAGAGGCCCTGCAATCTAACAATGCAAATATTCAAAAAACAAAATGATGGATCTCTATTACATTTTATAACAGGAAATCTGATACTTGACAGGTCCAGCCCAAACTCTGGAGAATTGCCCTCCCCATACAATGCTTAAATTCCAAATTTCCAACATCTTAATCCTAGCAATGCTGGAATTCTTGGCTCCTCAAGACATCATGACTTTGGTGAGTATGGCTCACATTGTTCTTTGGAAAACCTGTTGTGTGTCCCATTGAATGATAGCACCTTGTTTATCTTATAAGGTGGAACTCATACATTTTTTCTTACTTTCTCTCAAGAGATTTATTTACCTCCAGGTAGGAACTCATTTCTATTGTGACACAATATCAGGCTTGTATGATTCCCTCCCAATCCATCCTTTCTTTATCTTATAGATGTAAGGATCACATATTACTTGCTTTTAAATATGTAGTATTAGGCATAATGCTAAGAAGTATATTGGAAGAATTCCTGACATTGAAGACCAGCTCAGTAAATATTTGTTAATACAAGCCTCAGTAAGCAGCTCATTCTGAGCAGGAAGTAGCTGAAATGAGCTAAATTACTATTACAACTGGGGAGATGAAGGGAGGGGAGACAGCCATGTATTTATATTAACTAAAACTTTATAGGGACAAAAATGGATTGTTTATCGAATTTTGATATTTGATGTTAATTTCAGAAACACATTGCTGGGAAAAAACAAATGCAAAAACAAACCAAGGACTGGCTGTTCTCTATTGTCCAAATGGCTTAGAAATTTTGTGCAAAACATACGCGTCTATCAGCTTTACATCAAATCCATGGCTACCATGGATTTAATTCTCTGTGTAATGCTTTGGCACAGTTTTCAGCTATTCTGAACATAATAATTTTTCCGAACATTAAATAATTGTCTCAGTCATATTTCCAAACATTCGTCCTGAAATCTTAAATATCCACAAATCAAACTTACCCTCTAGAGTTAACCAATTTTGTCCTGTTTAACATAATTTCTTATTTCTTATGTTTTACACTATCTTATATACTACTCTGGTATAAACAACATTACAGACTTAAAAACAAAAAAAAATCTATCTTTAAAAGAAATCCAGGAAAATTTTAATTAGGCTTCATAAACATGCAGTTCATGCAAAAGTTACCTTTCTTTTTTAATTTTTTTTATTAGTACATTGTATCATACATTGTTGTGATAGAGACATACATGCACACAGGTCTCATTTAACCCTTCCCTGATTCCCACCCCATTCCCTCCCCCTCCCCCTTCTCATGTTCAGTCAGTTCAGTCAGTTTAGTGATTGACTTTGATATGTTGGTGAATGTACATCCTGTGTGTTAGGATGTTTACACCTCCTCCCCCTCCCATCACCTTCAGATAGGTCACCTTCTTTGCTCATCTAGGATTTTCCTTCCTTGTTTAGAGCCCCTCCTATGACTCACTTTCTCTCCATATTACACAAATTAGGAAGATCAATATGTGGGATTGCATTAAACTGAAGAGCTTCTGTGCAGCAAAGGAAAATATTAGGAACCTCAACAGAGAGCCCACAGAATGGGAGAAAAGTATTACCAACTGCTCCTTTAGAACGCTGGTATCCGGAATATTCAGAGAACTCAAGAAACTTACGACTAAGAAAACAAATAACCCAATCAAAAAAATGGGCAATTGAACTAAATGGACAGTTCACAAAGGAAGAAATACAAATGACCAAAAAGTGTATGAAGAAATGTTCAACATCATTAGCAATCAGACAGATGCAAATGAAAACTACCTTGAGATTTTACCGAATTCCAATTAGAATGGCAATCACTAAAAACACAACAACAAATATTGGAGAGGGTGTGGAAAGTGGTGTGCATGTATATACTTGTCACTCTGAACCTCACTATGATGTATAATTATGATGCACTATTTTAATAAAAGGAATATGATTATCTTTTTGCCAGCCAATTATTTGTAAGTCATCTACTGAGCATTTTCTCTCAATTTATAATTACACTTAATCCTTACATATCCCAGATGTGGTATTATACCATTATATAGCTGTGAGAAACCAGATGAGGCTAAAGGCTCCAGATATCCTCTCAAAGGCGCAGGTTTTAAAAAGCAAGGATGGAATTCAGAAGCAGACTGGCCTCACTATAATTTAATCTTTTCACCTTTGATAGAAAGATATACTATTCTGAACTCTCTCTCTCTACATATATATATATATATATATATATATATATATATATATATATATATATATTCTCATGTCAGTTGGAAAATCAGTATATAAGATATCTAAGACACATTAAAATGAAAATAACTATATATGCAAATTACCCATTAAGCAAAGACTCAAATTACTTTACTTTTAATATTAGCATTTGAATAAGATGGCCATTGAAAACAAATCCTGATTATTTCCAATTATTAAAGAATTTATAATTTACTGATGTATGGCAAAATAATTAGCTGTCAGGATGGAGAAAAGCCTGTGTTATTCTGTAAAGGGCAAGATTTTTTTCACCTATGACTTGTTTTGATTATGTTGATCCAATAAATGCCAGACAGTTCCATTAAACTAAAAATGTATGTCTCTTGTTCCTACCAAGATGACAGACTCTGTGTTCAGTTAAATCTTGATATTCTGCGGAGATTAACCATATTCAACAAAATAAGCCTGGCATGTCAGAATAATACCACAATTAAGGGAAAGCATCATTAGCTTATAAATAACTAAAACAAGTACTGAACAAAAGGGAAGTAGGAAACTGCAAAATGAATCTTGCTTCTTATTTCAACATTTACTCCAGACTCAAGGTCAAACTGTCAGCTACTCACCATCTTTCTAATGTAATAATCGACACTTGCAGAGGATGAAATAAAGAAAGTCCTGCAGAGGACTCAAGAAAAGACTGGGGTAAGAAAATACTGTGAATAAAATGATCAAATAGGAATTGACCAGAATACTATATTATTTTTCCAATGAGAAAAATGCCCCTTCCAAGATGACAGATAGTACATTCTCATGTCAATAACAATGCATTACAATTACCGCTATCTTAAAAGCACTTGTCAATCATGATATACCACATTATATCTGGCATTTCATGATGCCAGTTCCTTTGGGATTCTAAAAAATAATACCCTCATTAAGAGAGTGATAAGTATTTGAATGTTGTGCCAACACTTAACTCATGTCTGCCAATCGAAAAGGGAAAATGTTCTTTATTGATTGGAGAAAGGATCTTGTTTGAAGATAATTGACTCTGAGTCTTTCATTGACATAATACCACCTCCGGAAGAAACATATGCACATCTTAGAAAACAGAGGTTAGATGTAAGCGGCTGATCACTTTCTCCTTACTCAAACAAAGATCCTATTGACCTGAGTAAAAATTCTGTCTGCCTGTGATTCAAAGGATTATAGATCATTTAGTGCATTTAAGAAGTTAAAAAAAAAATTCTTTAAATAAGAAGCTTGCACTGAAACAGGCACATAAAATATAGAGAACCAAGAACCCTTTACAAGAAAAGATGGAGGTGGAGTGAGGTGGTCAAGGAAAAATTATTGTAGGAACGAACACACACACACACACACACACACATACACACACACACACATACACATACACACTAAGCATTTTACTACTCTAAAAAATGGCTGCTAAGGACTGGGCTAAAATGAAATGTTCAATACTAGAAATGTTAAGTGTGAGATGCCATTGGAATGTCCAAGTGAAAATGTCAAAAGGAAGTAGTTTAAAACCACCCATTACATGGAATTGGGGTGGAATGTGGTGATATACAAACACATATAATACATACACGTGTGTACACACACACACAGTTACAGAAGAGAAAATATCCAGTAATGGAGCACTGATATGCTATAATTTTGACTATCAGGGAAGTCAGAAATATTAGCAATGTAAATGGAGAAAGAATGTGAAGGGAGGCAAAATCCAGAAGCCTAGCAAAGAAATTCTACAAGAAAGGGAAAACCTATTGCTTTAAATGCTGCTGGATGTAAAATAATGGAAACTTGAAACTATCTTTGTGGTTTCACAATGTGACTTTAAGAAAAACTTGTTTGCTAAACTCATGTATATGAAAATACAAGTTTATGGGTGAAAAGAGAATGGGAGATGAACAACTATAGATTTGAGGTGTGGAAAACACTTTTAAGGTGTTTTCCAGTAAGATGGGCAAAGACATAAATTATTTGGACAAAATAAAAATGTGTCCAAAAGAAGGGTTATATGCTAACAGTGACAATCTTTTTCCATTAATAAAGAGTAACATTGATGAGGGAGGAAATAAAAAGAGATTGTAAAAGAGATATCCTTGAATAGATAAAAGATAAGGGAATCTAGTTCACAATTCAGGTTCTAGCCTCCCTTAGAAGCACAAGCAATTCATAGCTTAGAAGGGAATAAGAATATGCCATCCATGTCCTAAACTAGAGAAATTGCAAGGTCTATGGGTTGGACACAGTGGCATCTATCTAGGTTGTTGTAAGGGAGAAAGATGATTATGGAGTCACTGATAGTTTTTACAGGTAGTAAATATCAGCTATTATTTTGGTTTTGTATGCACATTCTGCTTATTGGGGTTCCATATACCTAACACTCATGGATATGAGGACTAGACATGCCAGGTCTCTTCTATCATCACAAATCTATGATTATTAAACTAAGCACTTTTTATCCCTGAACTAACACACTACATACTACTCTGAGCCATGCAGCCAGCTGGAGAAAACCCCAAACCTTCATGAGTGCCTGAGGCTCACTTCCGCAGATAAGCAGTCTATCAGTTAGTGTACTTTAAAAAGGAAAAAATATTTTAAAAACTTGAGGTAGCTGGGCGTGGTGGCGCACGCTTGTAATCCCAGCATTTGGGAGGCTGAGACCTGAGCATCCAGGTTCGCGGCCAACCTCAGCTACCTAGTGAGGCACTCCACAACTTAGTGAGACCCAGTTTCAAAATGAAGAATAAAAAATAGGGCTGGGGGTGTAGCTCGGAGGTAGAATGGCCCTGAGTTCAATCCCCAGTACAGAAAACCAAACAAACAAAAACACCTTGAGGTCCTCCTGTCTCAGCCTCACTTGTACTGGGATTACAAACATGTGCCACCACATTCAGCTTAATATTTTATTTAAAGAATACTAGATAACTTTGGTTTTAGTGATATTTATCTGGGTTCATGGCCAACTTCATCTGCTTAGTGAGGCCCTCCACAACTTAGTGATACACTGTTTCAAAATAAAGAATAAAAATAGGGCTGGAGGTGTACCCTGGAGGTAGAATGCCCCTGTTTTCAATCCCCAGTACTTCAAAAATGGAGAAAGAGAGAAAGAAAGAAAGAAAGAAAGAAAGAAAGAAAGAAAGAAAGAAAGAAAGAAAGAAAGAAAGAAAGAAAGAAAGAAAGAAAGAAAGAAGGAAGGAAGGAAGGAAGGAAGGAAGGAAGGAAGGAAGGAAGGAAGGAAGGGAGGGAGGGAAAAAGAGAGACAGAAAGAAAGAAAGAAAGAAAGAAAGAAAGAAAGAAAGAAAGAAAGAAAGAAAGAAAGAAAGAAAGAAAGAAAGAAAGAGAAAGAGGGAGGGAGGGAGGAAGGGAGGCAGGCAGGCAGAAAATACTAAGTAAAAATATTACACTAAAAATTACACTAAAACCCATTTTAGGAGTATAAAAACAGGTGTTCTCACATTGTGGGCCAGGAGTTTTCCTAGCTTGGTCTGTGGTGCTTTGGGGATTCATGCAGCAGAAGGGTGGGAGCACCCTGTGCCCATCCACCTTGCTGTGCAGGTGCAAATTTAACAAAGTCCTTCATCCCAGGGCCATCATGCACCCAAAAGTCAATATTGCAGGAGGTGTGGTTACTGAACCTGGCCTCTTCTCTGCCACCATCCATGCCGTCCAGTGACACTCATAGGACTGGATGGAGGCTAGGACACTTCTCTCCTAGCTCCTTGGTCACCATCACATAATGGTTGATTCTATGTGTCAACATAGAGGGTATTTCTGGATGAGAGCAGCATTTAAACAGGTGAACTCTCAGTAAGCAGACTGCACTCTATAATGTTGGTTGGCCTTATTCAATCAAATGAAGATCTGAAGAGAAGAAAACACATGGCTACCCTGAGCAGAAAGAAATTATCTGTCATGATGATGCCTTTGGACATCACTAGCCCCGTGGACTCTCCGGGGACTGCAGCCTGCACATCCACCTGGTGGACTTGCACTTGCCAGACTCGTAATTTCATGGTCCCATTATAATAAATCATTTCCTCTCCAGATAGACAGATGATAGATAGCTGATATGTAAAATAATATATAATATTTTCTCTCTAAATATATATTCTACTGATTTTGTTATTCTAGGGAGGCCAGACTGCCCAAACACCAAACTGAAAGACTTTCCCTGGAATTTAGTCTCATTCCCCTGTCTCCCACCTGTGAAGGGCTAGACAATACCAACAGCCAGGAATCATGATGGCCAACATGAAGGCCTGGCCTGGGGTCTGCATGACAGCACATTCCACCCTCAGGTGAATAAGGCCTGGTTAGGGTGCACTGGCCATTGCTCCCCTACTCCCTGCAGGCCAGGTAGGAGCATAGAAAGGCAGAAGATATTGCTTCTCCAGCAGAGAGTCTTGATGACTTGTCTGCATGTGGCCTCTTGACCTCTTTACAGCACACCTCCAGGAGTATCTTTTACCCTCTTTTCATCTTGGGGGCATGCTCTCACTGAAGAGCCATTCTGTGACGCTCTTGCATATGTGATTATGCTTGACCTGAGCTGTGTAAAGCTGCTAGCTCTGGTGCTGCAGCAGGCCTACAGCTGCCCCATGAGACTGATGGCTCTTGCTGCTCAGCGTACAGGGTCAAGGGCATGGCAGTGACCAGATGCAGGCTGGCCATTGTAGATGTTGGCTGCTGAGACATGGTGTATCTGGTTGAGCCTTCTCAGCTCACTAACCAATCTGACACTTTCTTCTGATTGTCCAGAAGCTGAAGGGCATCTCAGTAGCCCTGAAATATAGGAGACTCCCAATACTAGTGCCAGCCATCAGTAGTGAGGTGAGCTGAATGTTACACCCACTCCTGCAAGGCCTGGCATAGTAGTTAAACTTGTATCCTTGTTTCATAGATCTAATTCCTAGGAATGCATATATGGGGCCTGGTCTTTTTCATGGTATACCTTTAGGATCCAGGTTGTATTAGTCAGCATTCTCATAGCTATAATCTAAAAGATTTGGCCAAGTAACTTAGAGCAAGAAAGATTTATAAGCTTACAGTTTCAGGGTTCAATCCAGTGAGGCCAAGGACAGAGGATCTCAGCACATGATGGTAGGAAACAAAGAGAGGGAGAGCATAAATATTTGCTCCTCTCATCATGGAGACCAGATGCAAGAAAGCCAAAAGGGGGAGGAAGACCAAATATAGTCCCCAAGGCTACATCCCCAGGGAACCACATTCTCTAGCCATACCCCACTGACCTAGGCCACCACGCAGATAAATCCATTGTATTTTTGCTGGGATTACAATCTCAATGACTCAATTATATCAACTTCAAACACCAATTTATGAGCTCTGCAAGGGCTCTTCTATATCTAACTGTAATACAGGTGACCATGAGCTATGAAACCCTGTGAGGTAGCCCAGGGCTCATTGTACACATAGCGTCAAACTCCCTGTGGCCTCTGGGTGAGAACTAGGCTTTTTAGGTCATGGCCAAAATTGCACCAAGGCAGGGAAAAGTAAGGGAGCTTGGAAGCTTGGAAGGGCAGGATCACAAGCTCAAGACTGATGGCTGAGCTTTCTACTTTCTGGAAGAACAAAGATATTGTCCCCAAGGCTACGTGTGTGTGTGTGTGTGTGTGTGTGTGTGTGTGTGTGTGTGTGTGTTAGAGTGTGTGCTATTCAGTTTGAAGATGCATCCATCCAGCCCTTACTTTCTCCAAGGCATCAATATCAGCTATTTATAATGGGCTTTTGCATCTCAGCTCACCCAAGCTACTCGCTGAACCCAGACCCTCTCATCCACTTGTTTCTACTTGCACATAATGGATTTAATGCTTCACTCATGTCACTCCTTAAGCTTGGAAAGCTTTTTCCACTTGGTACATCAGGGAATCTCTACTAATATATAAGTTCCCTCTTTGCATTCTTAGAGCACTCATAACACACTTGCATTGTAGCCCTCATAATATAAATTGAAGTTTCTGGTGTAAGTACTTGCTTTTTCTGGTAGACTCTAAGAATAGATGTCATGACTTATGTATCTTCACATCTCCAGTTCTTCTTAACTCAGTGCTTAGAATATAAAAGTTCAAAATTGCCTGAAAAATTCTGCATGTGAATATATATCACTGCTATCCACATACACAGTGAAGAGGAATACTAAATTCTTAGCAACTGAAATGAGAATTCCTTTGGAGAACTGTGAACTGGCCTTTTTTACAAAAATGCTTTGGCTATTTGTTTCTGGATGCAAGGTATGATATTGAGGACGTGAAGGAAAAAGGAAACTGCTTTACTGTTTTTGACTGATGGTTGTTTGTTATCTGAATTTGTGGAAGTCAAAGTAGCTAAATTTTATATGTGATCAAAAGGGGTAAGTATGTGCTAGAGTATAAGATGATTTTTAGACTGAGCTAGTACATGGGTTAAAAAAAAAACAAAAAGGAAACAGTGTGAATGAGAAACCATGTGAATTTCCCAATATCTAGAAAACATTGCTTTATTGTACACTAATTTTATTCCTTTCTTGCCTGGGAAGATTGCTAAATAAATCTTTAAATGCACTTTTGTTGTTGTACAGGAGATTGAACCCAGGCTGAGACAGAAGGATTGCAGATTTGAGGTCAGTGCACGGAACATAGTGAGAACTTTTCAAAATAAGAATTATAAATAAAAATAAGCTCAGTGGTAGAGTGCTCCTGAGAGTTAGAGCCCCAGTACTGGGCACGCATGTGCACGCATGCGTGCGCGCGCACGCACACACACACGCACACATATACATACACCCTAAAAGACAAAAAGCAGTAGTGTAAATTTTCATGCCTGTTTTGGTCAATGTAGACTTCTGAATATGACTCTAATTGTTCCTTGCTTTTGCTGCTTTCCTGCTACAAATAGGCACAGAAAAAATATATGATGATGTAGAACCACATAATGTAGGTTGACAAGGTGCTTGTAATATAGCTTGGAAGACAGTCTCCTACTAAGTGAATACTCATTTTGGAATTTGGGTAAGAAATAACTTCATATTCTATCTGCGTCATCTGTACATTTATAATATTTAGGAAGTTTGGAGGATCTGCAAGATTTCAGCATTAATGCACATTAGGAAAGCAGTCAATCAAAAAGCAAAAATAAAACCAATCTAGTAAAAATGTATCAGATCCTATAAATGTAAGAAAATGCAGTTTTTATACTATTCTTCAGTTACATAAAAATTGTCACATTATCTGTACTTTGCAAGCTCTTTTTTTTTTTTGCAGTACTGGGGATTGAACTCAGGGGCATTCTACCTTCGAGCTACAGTCTACAGCCCCAGCCCTATTTTTTATTCTTTATTTTAAAACCAGGTCTCACTAAGTTGCAGAATGCCTCACTAGGTAGCTGAGGCTGGCCGTGAACCCAGATCCTCAGGTCTCAGCCTCCGCAATGCTGGGATTACAATAGTGTGTCACCACGCCCGGCTGCAGGCTCTTAAGAAATGTGATATGTGTTCTTTTTTTTTTCCCCCCCTACAGTATTGGGGATTGAACTCAGGGGCATTCTACCTCCGAGCTATACCCCCAGCCCTATTTTTTATTCTTTATTTTGAAACAGGGTCTCACTAAGTTGCAGAGTGCTTCACTTGGTAGCTGAGGCTGGCTGTGAACCCGGATCCTCCGGTCTCAGCTTCCTAAATTCTGGGATTACAAGCGTGAGCCACACACCTGGCTATCTATGTTCATTTAAAAGAATAAAGTCTTCTATTTTTCTTGTGCTAACTTAGAATTGAAAACTATATCATCTTTATAAGTGCAGTCATTTCAATTTTGAAATATTAGGGTTTTGTGTACACATGTGAGAGAGCCAGGGCAAAGCTCAACAAGTGCCGTGTGCATATATGTCACAGTTTAACTACAATATGATGTGAGACTAGAGTGTCTCAATAAAAGAATAAAAATTACATTCAGTTTTAATGCCTTATTTTAGTTTTCATTACGGTTTTCACATATATTTTATTGTGCTGGTACAGTGGATGTATCTTTCTAAACTCTGTTAAAAATCAGATGCAAAGGCTGATTGCATAACTCAGTGTTAGAGTATTTGCCTAGTATACATAGGGCCTTGGGTTTGATCTCCAACACCACACCACATACACACAAACAGACACAAACCAGATCCAATTCTTAAGTTTGAAGTGAAGAGAAATTTGAATGTTTTTTATAACATTCTGTTTGTTCAGATACTGTGGTAAGTATGTCCATGTAATATATCATATTAATTATCTTCCATGTAGTATTTGAGATATGAGGCTTTTCAGAAACCATTAATGCTAATTTTCTTAATGTTTCACATAATTAAAACTTCACCTTATTGATTTATACCAAATTCTGTAAATTATAGAATTTATCAGTGAATTCAGTGTCTTCAAATATTGTTATTTATAATATTTATAAATTTTAATTCACAAATTATAAATCTGTAAATTTTTTTGCTCTACTAAATTTCATGCTACAGCCCAACTATGTGAAAAAGTATATTTTATTCTAGATATTTCTTGTATGTTTCAGAATCATTCCTCTGTCTCCTAGATATCAGTATATAGAGGTCCTTACAGCATCACAGACTTACTCTAATGCTGAGCTCATGTATACACACTTAAACTTTCTGTTCATTCTATAATTAACTTTCAGTCAATTGCAAAACCATTCGTTTTGTCAATTAGGTCACAAACTTGGCAATCACCCTGAACTCATCCATTTATTTTGCTGCCTATATTCAATAAGTCAATCTTTTTTAAAAATTAATTAATTTGTGTGTGTGTGTGTGTGTGTGTGTGTGTGTGTGTGTGTGTGTGTGGTACTGGGGATTGAACCCAGGGGCATTCTACCTCTGAGCTACACCCCCAGACCTATTTTTATTCTTTATTTTTGAAACAGGGTTTCACTAAGTTGCAGAGGGCCCTCACTAAGTAGCTGAGACTGGCTACCAACCCTGATCCTCCTGTCTCAGCCTCCCAAGTACTGGAATTACAAGCGAGCCACCACACCCATAGTCAATCTTAGTTCTGAGACCTTTCTTAGTATCTCTCTCATCTTGGTCTTTGCTGCCCAAGGGATCAGCATGCTACAGGAAACTGATGGTTCACTAAATTTCTACATTTGAAAAGGTTTAAGGAAGGTCAGTATTTAGGGAAATTAACAGGGTCAATGTGGAACCCTGGACTTCCCACGTCTCAGACTGAAAAAGGAGAGTAAGAAAGAGGAACCAGAAATAGTATTTGTAAGGAGAGGGCTAACTGACGTGAAATACATTCTTTGAGAATGACACAGAAGGAATATAGCTAAATAAAGTTAACACTTAGCTGACTCCATGTCTATCATCCAGTCTTCTACCACTCCTTCCTGCTGGCTAAATCTAAAATCTAATTGGATACATGAGGGCAGGAGAATGCAATTCATTTAGCTAGACCTACAAGGACAAAGATGAGGACACAAAATGGAATAGTGATGAGGACTATCATGCAGAAAATGAGGCTTTGTTTAAATTCTCTTCATCTCTTTTCCTAACTTTTGCCTTCACATTAAGTTGATACATCAGTTTAAACCAATACATTCTTTCAAAAGGTGAAATCTGGTCTTTCCTTCCCATAGGATTGAATTTTGAATGGATATTGGCATTTTCTGAAATAACTATAGAATAATTAGTAATGTATAAAAAACTTCTTCAAAATATTGCCCCTACTTTTTTGATCTATACCTCTCTTTACTGTTTAAAAGCATGCTATTTTAAATATCCATGCTTTTCTAAGCCCTGTTGCAAACACTGTTTATGGTGAGCTCCCTTCCTTCAATATCTTGCTTAAAATTTATACCTCTGTGGAATTTCTGTTAGTGCTCAACAAAAATAATGTTCAGCATTTGCATTTCTGTAAGTATTTATACAGGTTAGCACTTGTTTTTCTATAATGTAAATAGTTGTATTAATATCCCTGATATCCACACCTTTTACTCTTTGGATCTGGAATATCATTTCAACTTTGTGCAGATATTTTGCATTTGGTACAGAAGACACATTCACAATCATGAATATTGGCTGAAAGTAAGAAAAGGAAGACTTTGTGACAATTATTGATGCTTTACCATCTTTCTAAAACATTAATTTTCATCTACACTTTTATTACTTTTCCTTTTATCTTGGAATCAGGTTATTTTAGAAGTGTATTCAGATGTAAATGTTGTCTTGCTGAGACATATCCCCCTTTTTGTACAATGAAGAAAAGATGCTATGAATATAAGTTATGTGTTCAATGTGAAGTGTCATTTAGCATTTAAATTGAGAGTAGAACTTGGTATTTCTGACTGATTGGTGTGTTCTCCACTACACTATGTTATCTATCTAGATATTTCCCCTTTTTTGCCCTTCTAGTGGCTTATGTGTGAAATTCCCCAGTGCAGCTCAATAACATCCATAGATTTTTCTGCACTCAATCAAGGAATAAAATTTATTCCTCAAACTAGGCATATTCTCTAAAGATTTTATTTAAAAGATTAGATTACCAAGATATTGGCCAGTTTAAGGCAGAGAAATAACTTGAAAGAATTGAAATTTGAACAATCTACAGATAATGAAGATGAAGTAATGCAGGGAACAATTGTTTCTCTATTCACTTTTCCATATTATTCATATTCTTGCAGGTGTTGATGTGGTAAAGAAGGTGAAGAAGGGCCAGCAAGTGATGAGCATCTTAATATGATGACAGCCATAAAATCTACATGTCCCGTTTAATGCAAGAGGTAATCTTCCATTTGAATTATGAACCTCTATAAATAGGAGACAGAAATGCATAGCCTGGAACATTTATCACCCTTGATCCTGGCAGACTAAAATGTGACAACTTCAAACACAAATAAGTTTTAGTTCAGTTCCAAACAGAATCACCAGAAGAATGAATTATAATATTTTAAAAGCACTGAATATAAATATTGATATTGGCTTTAATGTATCCTCATTGAGTCTTATGTATATAAATAGATGCAACTATTATTTTTATATCATTTTAATCCTTTGCAACCACAGAAAGCAGCTACTACAAGATTTTGTAGATGCACTGAATGTCAAAATGCTCAATTGACCTGACAAGGTTGTGATGAATTACGAGACACAACTCTACTTCAGTACAAAGTAAATAAACAAGTGCTTTAACCTACATATTTGAAAATACTCAGTATAGACTTGCAATTGCCAAAAAATCTTTACATGCTGCTTCTAAAGTGCCATATATATATATGCTGGAGTATAGTTTAAAAAATGTTTAGTTCAATATCTTTTGTTAGATTCTTTTATAATTTTAATTTCAAAAGGAATCCATGTCCTGATTTTAAAAAATCTAAAGCAGAAATGTATGAAGTCAGAGTCTGACCTCTCTTCTCCTTTGCTCTCCACATATTTCGCTGAGTACAGATGTCTGGTTTTTAAAGTATAAAATGTACTTATAAAGTACATGTACTCATTTTATAAAACATAAAATGTAGGGCAGGAATCGATGTAGAAGCTCTTAGAAGAGCTGGAGGATCAGATTTCACTGATATATTCAACACATTTATTACATGTCCATAATATATAGGCTCTCTTCTGACCTTCTTATAAAACAGTGATGGAGAATTATCAACATATTCTGCCATTTGAGAACTGACAGAAGAGGCAGCAGTACACTATAAAAATGCACAAACAACTATGCAATCCCACGCTCTGGGTAAATATCATGCAAGAGAATTGTAGACCTTTCATAAAGCTGCAAATCTGACCTGAGAAAGGGATACAAAAAGTGTTCTCTATTTGGAAGTTATCTTGAGCTGAGTAATCATAGCTGAGGAAATAGACTAGGTAAGGAAGACAGTGGGCAGAAAGGCTGATTCTTCTCTTGAAAGAGAGAAAACAGGACTGCAAATGCATTGCAGATGGAATGAGATAAGTTAATTTATAGAAATGTAGTTGGAAAGACATTAGTTAATTTAGGGAAATGTAAAACATGGTAGCATGTGTTAAGTGTGGCACAGAGTGTTCTAGAATGAAATCCACATAGATGGACAGAAGACATGGTCATGAAACAGGAGACCTCATTCTAGGCAATTTGAGCATTTACACCCCCCCTTTCTTGAATAATCCATTATGCAGTTTCATTTGGATAAATGATGAAACTAAGCCTTTAATCATGTGTAGTGATAAGAATTCTAGTACTCACCTCCTTTCTTTTGTTAATCATGTGCCTTTTTCTTCTCTAATTGTGTTAGGCTTAGATGAAATGCTGTTTTCTGGTTCTAAATTATTCTATATCTACCTATTGAACATAACTACTTGGTATAAGAATTACCAAAACTGTTCTCACTTGTATATTGGGAAAAGAATATTTTACAGTTCCTGGTTATTTCTTGTGTACTCACAAGGCATTTACAAATGGGTGCTTGTGTTATTCTTTGAGAAATCTGTTAAACTAAATTTAATTCTTCCAAGAAATGAAGGGAAAGAAATAGTCAGCACAACAAAAACAGAGAAAAATCAAACAAAATTGTTAAGTAAAGTAATAGGAGAGAAAATTTGTCATAATTAAACTATTTTACACATTTATTTAATCCAAAAAAGTATCAAGAGAGTTGTGATTATATTCAAAAATTTTTAGGAAAAATTGATGATGCCTATGTAATAAACACTTTGAAATAAAGGTATATGCATGTATTCATATTTTATATTTATTTTTTCCATTTTTCTTTCTTCAAGGTTTTCAAAATGTTAATATATATATTCACATTTTACAATATATATTTCTTATATAAATGAGTAAATATATATATGCACATATATAAATCTTCAAAGAACCAACAATAAAACTATTCATCATCTGTACGATGTAAAGCAAGAAAGAAAAATAGAAAAGGAAGGGAAGGGTGGGGATGGTGCTGTGATCTGAAGGTTTGATTCCTCCTTCAATGGTATGTTTAGAACCAATGGCCAGGGAGTTGTATAGGAGATGGGATTTTGGGAATGTGATTAGGTCATGAGGATTCCATTCTCATGAATGGAATTAGTGCCCTTAATAAAGAGGTTCCAAAGGCTACTCTACCCCCTTATATTGTGGATAACACAGCAATAAGGTGAGATCTATGAAGCAGTAAGCCTTACCCCACCAGTCAAAATTCAATCAGCTGATCTTAGGCTTCTCACCCTGTAGAACTGGGAGAAATAAATTTCTGTTGTTCATAAGCAACTTAGTCTATGGCATTCTGTTATAGTAGCCCATATGAACTAAGACTAGTATGAAAGGGGATGTGACAAGAGGGAAGGGCAGGAGAGGAAAGAGGAGATCATATATTTAAGGAAAACTTCACACCGCTTTATAATAGTTAGCCTTATTCATGAAGTATTTGTCCTTGATTATTATACATCTTTGTAGGTGAAATGCACCAATCATAAGATTTTTGCTCCATGCCTATGTTTTAACTAGTTGTTCAAGCCTGGTATATATTCTCAGCTCCAGATGCTCTTTCAGAAGTTCCAATTTCAATTTTTTAACTCCTCATTCTCCATAGTGCCTTCTAAATTGAATTTACTCTTGTTTGCTTTTGTCTGAACATAGGATTTGACTAATATGAAGAAAATAATAGTTAGCTTATCCCAAACTAGCTACAGGATAACTTAAAAACTCAGTTGTAATCTGAATTTTTTAAAGCATTTTCTAAAGCTCTGTGGTCAATGATATGGTTTTACAATCAGAGGAAATTCATATTATCAATCACCATAAATTACCAAAAGGAGAATACAGAGATGATAATAACTACTGCTATTCATATGCAGTAAGTGTAATTGATGCTAAGCTGAATGCAAGAGATAAATTATGCTCATTTCGCAGATGTGGAAACAGAATAAGTAAACTACCTTGCCCAAAGTCAATGTGCTAAAAGAAAAATGAATTAAGCTTATATTTTAGATTTCTCTGTCTCGATAATTAATTACAGGGGATTGAAGATTGAACCCAGGGACATTTACCTTTGAGCCACACCCCCAGTCCTATTTTTTTATTCTTTATTTTGAAACAGAGTCTCTCTAAGTTGTGGAGGGCATCACTAAGTAGCTGAATCTGGCCATGAATCCGGTTTCTCCAGTCTCATCCTCCCAAGTACTGGAATTACAAGCATGTGCCACCACGCTTGGCTCTACAGATTGTATTTTAAATTAATTTTTACTTCTTTAGTTTGCAGAAGTCAAAATTACATTTGCCCCATCATTTTCTGTGAAGGCTAATCTCAATATAATATTCTCCAGGCCCTTCCATTTTCTTGCATATGACATTATTTTATTCTTCTTTATTGCTAAGTAGAATTCCATTGTTTATATTTCCCATAGTTTTGTAATTCATTTATCTGTTGATGGACACCTGGGTTCCAAAGGGACTCCAGAAAATGAAGGAGAAACCTCAGTGAAGCCAGGGAAAAGGTCTAAGCAAAGGGGAGGGGGAAAACTGAAGTTCATTATTGGAAATACAAACATTAACCATGTGTAAATATTTGAAAATACCAATGTCAACTTCAGTATTCTCTATTGAAAGGAGGGAGATGGGGAGTTAGGAGGGGCACCAAGTGCTGTGTGCATGTATGTCATTGTCAACATGATTTACATTATGATGTGAGTTTAAAATGCAGCAATAAAAGCATGTAAAATATATATACTGTTTCTCATTAGAATAATGATTATAATACTGATTCATGCTATAGATTTAGTCCTGGTTTACACTTGGGGGCCTTAGGAAGCTCCTGTCACTACCGAGGGCATCCTTTAGAAAGCTTTGTTGCACTGTGCATGAACTTTGAATTGTGTGCTGACCTTAATTGACAGTACCACTCAGCAATGAGCTTTCTGCTTTCTGAAAATCACCATCAGTATTGAGAAGGTCTCACATTTCCTGAATATCTAAGTCAGGGGTCAGTAACTGAGGAGAATTGCTATCATTTATAGATTATTCAAAGACATGTTTTAAAAATCTCTTGGGCATGCAATTCTAAAGCCCTCCTCATCTTCTATTATTATTTTTTTTTTGTTTGTTTGTTTGTATGAGCCAGATTTCTAGTGGTAGACTCAGAACAGTATTTACTTATAGTGCTGATGGCTTTGTTTGTTGTCTGGTTTTCCCTCAGTGGCTTTCAATATTATGTTGGTTTACAGAAAACATACATTTTTCATTTAAGTATTACCAGAAAACTCAGACTAATTGTTTTAAAAAGAGGCATAATTTTGTAAGAACTATCTGAGCTAATTGACAAGAGCACACAGCAAGTTTTACTACTTTGATCCAAATGGATGTCAGTTCCTGCTGGCTTTACATTAAACACGGATTACAGTCCCACTATACGGGTACCTGGCTTTTTAATTGAGCTTTTATGATATTGCCTCTGAATCCCAAATGCACATTTTTGATTTATAACTCTGTGAGTTATATTAACTGACATTTGTAGAATTCCATTTTTTGCTATTTTTAAATCTTTTTTTTCTTTTCTTTTATGGTAATAATACGTGTATTTCCATTCATTTAACTTGTCTAAAAATCCAAATTTTTAACCCTTTTCCCATAATTCTCATCAAAATCTGGGCTTCCATTAGAAGGCTAAAGAGTGAAACCTCCTCTGCTACATTGACTGTGGAGTCAATGGAGTGAAACCTCCTCTAAGTGAAACCTCCTCTGTTACATTGACTCCATAGCAAATTAATTCCATATTTTCTAAACAAAAACGTATCCACTGTTTATTGGCTCTCTGCTTCTCCCAGTGAATATAGGCAGGATTGCCTTATCAGATGTGGCATGTTCTAGAAACAGTAGAATATTTTTTTTTATTCTGTTACAAAAATGGAGAATATTAAATTATTTTTGTTTTACTTTACTGTGTACTTTCCAAATGCAAGCAGAGTAACTTTCTCATTGTCATTTTGTGACAGCGAATACCTCTATTATCTTTTTTTTTTTTTTTTTTCAGTACTGGGGATTGAACCCAGGGGCGTTCTACCTCTGAGCTACACCCCCAACTCTATTTTTAATTCTTTATTTTGAAAAAGGGTCTCATTAAATTGCAGAGTGCCTCACTAAGTAGCTGAGGCTGGCCGCGAACCAGTATCCTCCTGTCTCAGCCTCCCAAGTACTGGGATTACAAGCTTAAGCCACCATGCCCGGCTGGGTTTTGCCAATACTAAAACATCTGTTCTTCAAAGGAAACCATCAAGGGGGGAAAATAGTTTCAGATCATAGAGAATTTTACCAAGAACAAATATAAAGATATGTCCTGGTTTGCTAGGCAAATACTCCATCACTGAGCTCCATCCCTAGCCTTTTGCATAGATATTTCTAAAAAAAAAAAAAAATACATATATGTATATACATATATATGTGTATACACACAAATTATTAGCAAACATTTGGAAACATATTCAATAAAATAATTGTAATTAGATGATCCAAATAAAAACCAAAATGAGATACTATTTCATACTTATTAAGATGATGATAAATAAAAAAGGTAAGGAAAAATGTTGGTAGGGATGTAAAGAAATTGATGGCTTCATGCATTTCTAGAGGTATATGAAATGATATAGTTGCTTTAGGAAATGGTGGAAGTTCCTAATAATATTAAATATAGAGTTACCATATGAGCAATCATTTCCATTCTTAACCATATATGCAAGAGAAATACAAATACATGTATTTATATTCAAACAAAAGCTTGAATATAAATGTTCATGTCAGCATTATTAATAGCCCAAATGTGGAATCTACCAAACATCAGAAAACTGATGAATTGATGAATGTGCCATTGGTTACCCATACACTGAAATATTATTCAGCAAGGAGATTACATATTAATACTTGCTACAGTATAGATGAACTGCAAAAAACATGCTAAGAGAAAGAAGCTAAATTTACAAAAAGGAAGTCATATATTGTAGGAATATATTTCTATGGAATGTCCAGAATTGGAAATCTACGAGCTAAAATAGTTAATAGAGAGGTTAATGAAGTGTCAAATGGGGAGTGATAGCTAGTAAGTATTTTGGAAGGGAGAATGTGTTACAAGTATTATTACTTTATTTTGTGGTGGTTACACAATTCTTTGTATATACCAAAGCACATTAAATTGTACACTTTAAGTATGTGAAATCATTTTATGGCTCACTAAAAATGTTTTAATTAAATAAATACTTTTTAGCATGTGTTACTTTGTCTAACATTGGAAGAAATCAACTTGTATATAAGGAGACATTGAGTAGATATTTCACTAAATTGATATTAGTTCTGTTTAGGATAGAGATGTTTTAGAAATAAGAAAATTTTAATGCCAAGTTATAATTCTTGATTAAATAGTTATAGAAATAAATGCTACTAAGGTAATGTAAACAAAATTGACCTTTTTTTGTACTAGGTTTGAACCCAGGGGTATTTTACCTCTGAGCTATACTCTCAGCCCTTTTAATTTATTATTATTATTATTTAAAAATTTTGAAAGAGGGTCTAGTTAAGTTCCTAAGGCTAGCCTTGAACCTGAAATTCTTCTTTCTCAGCCCCCCAAGTACTAGGATTACAGGGATACAGCACCACATTGGCTTTTTTATGCAACTGCACTAGAAAACAATAAAATATCTATTAATAAACTCTTTAATGCAGTATATTCATATATATACTTTCAGCTTACAACATAAAATAGTATATTCTTTAGATATCCAACAACATTTAAGATAGCACATTTTGTTTCTGTTTTCCTTACAAAATATTGACAAAGTGCCTCTCCTTGAGTATAAAAAAGTTTTATTTCAGCCGGGTGTGGTGGCGCACGCTTGTAATCCCAGTATTTGGGAGGCTGAGACCGGAGGATCCGGGTTCTCGGCCAGCCTCAGCTACCTAGTGAGGCCCTCCGCAACTTAGTGAGACTCGGTTTCAAAATAAAAGAATAAAAAATAGGGCTGGGGGTATAGCTCAGAGTTAGAATGCCTCTGAGTTCAATCCCCAGTACCACAAAAAAAAAAAAAAAAGTTTCATTTCCTTTTATCAAAAAGTCTTTGATACAGGTACCACCATTTACTGAGAGTAAAACAATAAAAGATTGCAGTTATTCCAAAAAGTCCTGAACTTTGCTGTTATAGTAATAATGATGACTCAACTTTTTCTTTTGTCTTTATACTTTTATTGATGTGTTGTGATTATACTACATAATGAGATTCAAATGATTCATCCATACATACATATAGCACTTGGTGTCTTTCCCAACGCAACTTTTCTGTTAAGTGATATTCTCTATAGAATGTGCTCAGAAAACTATGCTGTCCTCGTGTCCAGTCAATATTGACCATCCACTTCCCTCTGAGCAGCTAAATAGTAACCCTGAAAACTCCTTCATTACACTGGTGATGAATCATTTTAAGAAAGGAAAAAAAAACCAGAAGCTGAAACATCAACTATGACAAGTGCCAGATGCTACAAAGTGCTGTGTAAGCACAGGGCAGAAGTATTCTGTTTCACAGGCAGGGAATAAAGTACAGTAAACAGCCCAGTCAAATCAAAATGGCGCAGATTACGCTTTCTCTCTCAGGATCAGCAGTGATTAAGGAGCATGGTCTCATTAAAGCCTCTTGCAACAAATCAACAAGCTGCAAGGCGCTATTTCTTTTCAGTTGACATAAAAGTTGTTCTTCTTCCTAATTGTAATGGGCTAAACATTAAATCATCAGAGCATATTGAGTACATTAATGAAAATATTTTCCTCTCTGATCAGTTACTATGGAATTCAAAAGGAAAAGAAAGACTTAGCAATATCCACTTCATGTGCCAAATGCAATTTCTGTTAGCTTTACTTCCTCAGAGTCCAGAGTGTTAACCATAGACTTACTGAGCTTAGCATTACTTCTTCAACTCTACCTTTTTCATTATTATTGCTGCGATTTTATATTATTTTTCTTGAAAATGCCTTCGGCAGAAAATTTTGTGTTTTAGGAATGAAGAACCCAAGAAAGGATCAAGGATAGGACTCAGATTAAATCACACACAATAATTAAAATAATAATCATCGTAAATTAGTGATCAGTTTCAATATGTCAAGATTTGTAATAACTTCTGGATAAAGAATGGCCACTAATATAATTATCTAGAACCTGAGACCATAGTGAGGGAGTGTGATACATATACACTAATAATATCCACTATTGCTAGGCATATGCTCAGGAAGTTACACAGGTAGAGGTTCTGAGCACTTACCCTGAGTTGTATTAACTTGTAGATTAAAAATGGCCACTGTCTAGAACCTGAGACTAGTAAAAGAGTGTAATACAGATAAACTAATAATATCCATTGTTGCTAGAGGTATGCTTAGGAGATTACAGGAGATGTTCTGAGCACCTACGTTGTCAGAATTGATGGCTGTCAGGCAAGGATGTCCAAGGAAAGAGACCTCTCAGCTAAACTGCCAATGAAATAGTTGGTAGCTATGAAGATGATTAATACAGAGTACATTTCAGGATGTGAGAACAGCATGAACCAAAGTTGAAGGCTGAGAAATACAATGATGAGTGCATAGAGGAATGACAAGCAATCCAGAATCAAGGTAGGAAGCAGAGTGAAGCATGGACAGTAGAAATTGTGCTAATTCTAATTCTAATTTCAGGAGTTATACACATTTGCATAATCTGATTCCTAGTTCCAACTTTTCCAATAATTACTAAAGTGGCAGAACAGATTTTTAAAGCTTTCTAAAATAACTTTTTAAACTTTCCTTCAAAAGGTCATTGATTGAACTGCAAATCATCTCCCTACCACCACCTTGAGCCAATCTTCAGACTGCCCTGAACTGAATTACAACCCAAAGGGGCCAAAACAATGATCAGACTATCAAGTGTTCTGAACATCCTACCTCATGAGGTTTAGAAATCGATTTTTACTCTCCAGTTTTCAAGGACTAAGTACTCTTATTAAGTGAGAAGATCATTTCATTTTTACCTGGAAAACCCATTTTTCTGCTTCTATCCTCACAGATTACTGCCATTCTGCTTAGGTCTCTCACACCTAGTATTATGCATCTCAGTAATAAAACATGAAACATTTTAAACCTAATCCACATCAGTACAGCTGAATCAGGAATTCAAGATACAGCCTTAAATATACATATATGCATATATATAGGCTCTCCAGTAACTCATACATAGTAGTCCACCTAATAATCTGATAGAATCAACTGAGGGCTAACTTGTTTTAAATTTAATTTCTATAAATAAAACCATTTTTATGATCTTACCTCATTGTTTTAAGAAAAAATGAAATTAACAATTTACTAAGTACCAACCATATAACAGGTATAGTTCTTGATTTTAAGAAAATACTTCTGAAAAAAAAAAAAGACAAAATCATCAGTATCTTTTGCTCATATTCTAGTGGAAAGTAGGGAAAAACAGAAAATTAACGATAAAGGAAGTAGCAACTGAACTTTTGAAATTGTACTATTTTGCAACTAATACAGAGACCATATCCCTATTTGATCTTCTGATAAAAATCTTTTCCATCAAATTTTCATTAAGTTCATTACATTTTTGCCAGTTTCCATGATAGTTCCTTTTACTTACCTCTCTTCAATGAGAAGATGTCATTTTTTTTTTGCTCTAGATCCACAGTATGATGCATGAAAGCATACATAAAAAGCCTTAGAAAATGTCAAATAATTACAGAAAATCTAGTATTATTTTTCATATATTACAATAAAGTTAAACACATATACTTTATGTTTGTATTTTCTATAGGATATGTCCAAATTTTTTAGCATGTCTATAATCTGGTTCCAATATTGGTTTTCTCATTTTCCTCTCCTTTGTTCTAATCACAAGCTTGGAGTACTCAGAATTATCTGAGCTTGGTATCTACATCCCTGAATTATTTCTTTACCTATAATCTAATCCTCCATTGTTTTTCTGCCATTGAATGTTTAGTAGTCCAAATGTCATTTGGGAAATGTGTTTTCATTATTCTCATGTAGCATTCACAGATCATTCCTTAGTATACTATTAACATTGGGAAATATTATACTATTTTTTACTTTCCTTTTGCCATATACATCCACATTTTCTAAATGAGCAAAATATGCAAAGCTCATCTACTCCTACTGTTTTCCATTATCTAAACACTGTTACATCTTGCCAGGACAACTGTAGTACTCTGACTCTTCTCTTGCTACTATTCATACATCCTCTACTAGCCCCAATCACCTTTAAAATATAAGTCAATTATTTCACACTCTATTTTAAAGTCTTTTACTAACTTCCATTACAGCTGGATTAAAATATTTCAGTCTTGCTACTGTGTCCCCCACCAAACTCCTCCACCATATTTCACCATCACTTGCTCTGTCCAAACCACACCAAATCCGTTCTTCAAACACACTGGGTATATTCTTGCCTAAGACACTTTTCACTAAGACTTCTGTTAGGATGCTTTTCCCAAGGGCATTCTACCTCTGAGCTACATCTCCAGCCCTATTTTTAGTCTTTTTTTTTTGAAACAGGTTCTCACTAAGTTGCAGAGGGTCTCACTAAGTAGCTGAGGCTGGCCATGAACCCAGATCCTCTAGCCTCAGCCTCCCAAGTACTGGGATTACAAGTGTGCACCACCACTCCAGGCTATTAAAAGTATATTGAAACATGTATTTCTGTTTATCTGTTTCCTCACATTAAAATTTAAACTCTGGGAAAAGGGCCTTTCTCAGCTTTGTTCATTGTTGTGTTTGCAGTTCAGTGAATAATGCTTGATATGGGAGGAACTCAATATAGGTTTTTGGTGAATTAATGGATATTACCTGTTTATATAACTATTTCTCCTGCTGGGTCAGAAATGAATGTGGCTTCCACATGTTTTTCTGTTCCCCAGCTCAGTGAGCAGAAACTTGTATTCTACAAGCTCTCAAATATCCTAGTAAATGAGGTCCTTACAAGAGAAAAAGACAATATAATGCTTACTAATGTATATCAGTACTAGAGTTGAATAATACCAATAATTTCAAATACTACAGAAATGATTATTTGTAGTTTACTCTTCTCCCATTCATAAATAAAGTAGCATATAAAATATGTATTTTAATTTTTTGGCTTACTTCTGCACTAAATTATATGTATATATTTGATCTTATAAACCAAGGATAAAGCATTTGAAGTAGTTTGTTCAGAGTCAGGATCGCAAAGTGCTTTTGCTTTATTCATTCTGATTCACAAATTTTCTTTTTGTCTGACCTTAAGAAGACATACATTTAGAAAAAAGAAATAGAAAACATAAGTTTAGGAATGAAGTCCATGAGCTAAAAAAGGGTTGCTAGTTCAGAAAAGAATAAATTTCATGATATTTGAAGTACCAGGTTAATTTTCTGTGTGTGGACGTAACAGTTATAAAGATAATTATCCCAGAAAGGCAAGATGTAGCAATAAAGTATAGCTAGTTAAAATATCGGGTCAAAATTTGACCATTCTGTTAGATTTCATTTCATTAAAGATATTTTTTGGAATGAAGGTAGATTTACATAATCAAAATATTGCTTTTTAAAGGTCACTATAATGCAACGATTTTCTAAGCAAATGTCTAGAGTTACATGAAACATTCTATAGAAACAAGTAGAATCAAAAATTCTACATTGAAAGGGATAATTTAATGGTTACATGTAATCCAATTTCATTCTCACTTTACTATTTCAGTTTTTGTCTCTAGAATTGACTTTCCTTTTTGTTACTGTGCAAGTGAATGGAACTCTCATTCAAATTTATGTCCAGGATGCCCAATAATTCCCAGAGGTAATAATGAAAAAATAAATCACTTTACTTCACAATGTGCCTATGAAGCTTTTGTATTGATGCTTAAATCAAATTAAAGTAAGGTCACAGAGATACCCGACTCTCCTAGCATTAGAAAAAAATTGCAAGGTATATTGAAAGAGACTGCAAATATTTAATAATATTAAGACTTCATGAAATAGATCTAGCATTTAATGGCAACTCCCAATGGTGTTCTCAGCCCATAAGTCTGTATTGTAATAACGTTGATTGTTCACTCTGAGAAGTCAGCTGATTTCGCATTAATGTCTACTTACTACCATGATTTTTATTTTTAGTTTCAAAGTGAGCTCTTCAAATTTGTGTGATCTTCCTATCATTGATTAAAAAGAAAATTTCCTTCTGTTGCAAACACTATAATTCAGTGAATTGGTAAAATATCTCATAGAAAGGGAAAAATAGAATTATTCTAAATCTATTCTGGCATTTTCCATAAACACATTTTTTGGATAGTCAAGAAATCTAGGTCTTGTTTGGCAAGGAAATGTTGGCAACATCATGCCTGCAACTTAGCACATTCTTGGTGATGTTGTAAACAAACAAGTTAAAGCTAAGTTCTTGCCAAAAGAATTTAAAGTTGAGCACATTAAGCATTCTAAAAATTGAAACAGCTAACACAAACTTGTGAAAGAAAATGGATCAGAGAGCAAAATTAGTCAGCTCCTGAGTTTAAAAGAAGTAAGAAGATTTCCTACAGAGAGAGTCAGACTGTGTAACAGTCAAGGAGGTGACTCCAATGTCCTTATGCACCCAGTGATAACAACAATCATATTACGTTATTAAAGTTGAAAACTTTTAGATAAGTTAAAGATTGTATACCTTTGTTTTGTTTTGTTTTTTTTCCCTCTGAGAAGAGAATAAGTGAAAGCACAACAACTGGAAGTCAACAATCATGTCTTTATTTATTATAAGTGCTCTCAGAATTAAGTGATAGATTAGCACTCAGTCATGAACTGGGTATGTTTTTAATTTCTAAGGAAGAATCGCACGAAATATATAAGAAAGTCCTGAGTTATAACTATGCAATGACAATGATTATTTAGATAAATAAATGAACCAATACTCAGATATCACTTTATTTTTTTCCTTTTCAACAAAAAGGATGAACTACTCAATTTAAAAATTACCTCTCAGAAACCAAATGATAAAATGTATGGAATAACTTTTCTTTTATGATTCATAACAGAATGGAAAATATTTATATAGTATTATAAATATAAAAACAAAGACAGCCGGGCGTGGTGGCGCACGCTTGTAATCCAAGCATTAGGGAGGCTGAGACCGGAGGATCCGGGTTCACGGCCAGCCTCAGCTACCTAGTGAGGCACTCTGCAACTTAGTGAGACCCGGTTTCAAAAAATAAAGAATAAAAAATGGGGCTGGGGGTGTAGCTCAGAGGTAGAATGCCCCTGAGTTCAATCCCCAGTACCGCAAAAAAAAAAAAAAAAAAAAAAAAAAAAAAAAAAAAAAAAAAAAAAAAAGACAAAATACAAAAAATAATGAAATACTTTCAGATGTGGAGCTGAGATCACAAGATTACTGAGAAGAATACAAGACAGTGCATGCACTCTAATTTCTAGTTAGATGACTTTATAACACCCTAAGATTTAAGACATGGAACTTCTCTGCCAGTTGCTTTCATAGTATACTGCTTGAGAAGTTACCATAGCATCTATAACCAAGGTAGTTTATATTCTTAATCAAAAATACCAAATTTAAAAACTAGTCACACACTTAATCTAGTTTTACAAGTAACTGATCATCTAAGATGAGTAATAGAAGTTTCCTTATGCTGTGGCCCATAACTACTCTGAAGATATTGTCTTTTTAATTAACCCAAGAGATGATTCCAAAAAATTTTTCAATTAAACAAAGCATCCCTGGGGAATAACTTCATAACATGAATACTGAAAAGACCCTTACTCATTTTTTTTTTTATATACAGAAAGGTGGTTAGAAACTTAGGAACTTGAGTCAAATTGTCCATTTTATAATCTTGGCTACCCCACATTCCTCAACAGGCAAGTGATTTTGGAAGAGTTCCTATCTTCTCTGTATCTAAGGTACTTCAAGAAGTAAAGTAAATAAAGTAATGGTGTTAACTCAGGTAGGTAGGAACTGGCATGTGAGTAAAATTTAATAATGGTATATGTTATTAATATTTTAAGATGACATTTTTCAGTATATTTTAATTTTATTCTTTCTACATTATATTTATTTTTAAATTAGTTAGATAGGGGTGTCATGACAAAATATATCAACTTGAGCAGCTTAAACAACAAAAATTTATATCTCAGAGTTGTGGAAGCTGGGAAGTCCATGGGCATATTGCCTGTATGGTGTGTTTAGGATGAAAGTTTTCTTCCTAGTTTTCAGATAGCTGCCTCCATACTCCTTCTCACATGTGTATGTGTGTGGAGATAAGTGTGTATTTGTGTGTGTTTGCATGTGTGTATGTCTGGACAGAGAGAGAGAGAGAGAGAGAGAGAGAGAGAGAGAGAGAGAGAGAGAGAGAGAGAGAGAGAGAAGGGAGAGAATAGAAGATAATAGAGAGAGAATAGGAGAGCTCTGCTGTTTCCTCTTCTTATAAAACATTGATCCAATAGAATTAAAGCCCAACATTTATGACCTCACTTCACCTTAATGGACTTATTTACAAGTATAGTTGCAATGGGAGTTAAGGCTTCAATGTTCGAATACTGAGGAACACAATTCAATCCATAGCAATTTTCTACTAAATTTTTTATTGGCAGCCAAGCTTGGTGGAGCAACTTGTAATCCCAGTACTTGGGAGACTGAAACCGGAGGATATGGGTTTGAGACCAGCCTCAGTTACTTAGTGAGACCCTCCACAATTGAGTGAGACTCTGTTTCTAAATAAAGAATAAGAAATAGGACTGGAGGTGTGGCTCAGAGGTAGAATGCCTCTGAGTTCAATCCTCGGTACCACAAAAAAAAAAAAAAAAAAAAAAGAAAAGAAAAAAATATATATAGGGGATATTATTTTATTTTATATTATAATCTGGATATTCATATTTAACTCTGAATAAATTTTCTTCAAAATGGACTAGTATGAGGTACTTAAACTGATATTTTTATAGAATAGGTTGCAAAATAGTTTGTGTTTATGTGTGTGTTGGGAGGGGTGGTAATGGTGATTGAACCCAGGGGCATTCTACCTCTGAGCTACACGAAGACCTTTTTATGCCTTTCAAACAGGGTCTCATTAATTTACTGTGTACTGGCTTCAGATCTGTGATCCACCTGTCTCAGCTTTCCAGGACTGTGATTATAGGAGTGTGCCATGCATCCAGCTTCATAAAATTGACTTATGTATGTTTTCTTTCTTCTTAGTTGAAAGTGAGATAATATATGAAAGTGAACCAATGTGTGTTTGTGTATAATATATATTATATACTTCTATATATAGATAGATAATTATATATATACATATACAGATAGGTAGATAGTAGATTTCATATAGACAATAGATATATATAAATTATATATGTATATACATATAGATAAATAGCTATATAGTAGATTTTAAGATCATGACAATATATTATTAATTAAAATTTTCCAAATCTTGTTAACAATTATGAATTCTTAACTAAATATTTGTAAATTGCCCATAATTCACTTGCCTATGGCTTAGAGTGGTTCTTAAGAAACTTCTATTACCTGATATTCCAATGTAGAAACAAAGGGTACTCTTCGACAAACACTGATGTGAGTAGGTTTTCGGTACCCCAAATCACCCTCCTTAAGTGTCGCTGGGCATTGGGAAGTCAGGCACATCCAACTTAAGCATCTCCCATGCAGTTCCCCAGCCAGTGAGCTCTTCAGTTGGGTTTCTGTCATCACACTCTCTCCTGCTGTTTCAGATCAGAGCTTGACTTCCTGAAGACTTGAAAACTGCAGACGAATCTCTACTACGATGATTTTCTGATTGAGTCTACAGCTTCTTATATGTTTCTTGGTCACCTACCTTTCCTTATAACCTAAGCAGGCAGTGAAGGGGCTGGGACATAGAACTGACTACCTACAATATCTCTTCCATCACTGGTGATGATTAAATATATTTAAGCTCAATCCATAGGGTTTAGGAAAAAATGGCTGCATTTACTTCTAAAAAATCTCTGGGTCCTGGGCAAATATCCCTTTCACAACATTGTCTGTTTTTCATATATGATTATGTTTGACTGAATCCTATCTATTAGAATGATTTTTCTATAGACATAAGTGGAAATATATAATTTGAGTCAAACAAAATGTTTAACATATACTCATGCTATTTATTATTTAGTTTTTCTTGAAAAACTTACGTATTGTGCAATGATAAAAGATAAATTCTAATAATTTCCTTTATGCCTTTAAAAAATTACATGTTCATCCATGTTATTTTTCTCAATAAATAAATAAAATTAAAATGGGAATTTTTTAACATATCAATTATCTCAAATTTTACAAAAGTATCTAGTGTGATTAGGGAAAAGACAGAAAAAAAGTGAAATTATTGGGATTTATAGCAAAATCTATTTCAAAGATATAATAATACATTTTTAAATCTTTAAAATGAAAATATATCCAATTATAAACCTATTTGTAAAAGAATAAAAACAAATTAGTTTCTAAAAAAGAACACTGAGAAATGAGGTTGTCAAAAATGGTAGGAGAGTAAAATGAAGATTTTGGAATATGAAGTCCTCATAATAAAGATATTAACTACTTTTATTAACTGACTGAACCAGGCACTCTGCCAGACTCAAGAATACAGTATTTTCAGTGTTTATAATAAGCATTATTATTAATAGACTTGGGTACAGTCCCTTTTCTTTACCTTTCCAGAGCTGGCGGAGTTAATGAAAGGTTGGTGACTTGCCCAAGGCTAGTAGAACTTTGACTCAGATGGATGTTTTTCTCCAATGTCAATTTTATTTTCATGCATTGTGATACCACCCATGTGAGAGTGTGTGAGCAGAGAGACTCATATTTCTTTACAGGGTAATCTAAGTGGAATAGTAGAAATAAAGGGAAGGGGAATGACAGGAAGTCTAGAAATTTGGTTTAAAAAAACCCTATCAATTTAGCACTATGAAAACTAAGATATGACATTTTGATTATTTGACATTTCACTGAATAATATGATATAAGTTATCATAAATAACAAAGTGGTTAGACTTATTTACAAATGACACAAGACCAAAGTATAAAGAGTAATATACATCTGATACATTGCTGATGGTACAAATTGGTCTAATTGCTTTGAAAAACATTTTTTGGCATTATCAAGTAAATCTGAAGAAGCATATGATAAAATTCAGATAATCATTCTTTGAGGACTTAAATTCTATACCAAAAATATGCAGAAGACTGTTTACACCAAGAATATGCACAAGGCTATTTATAGGAGGATTATTTGAAGGTACAAAGTTAAATATATATTTAAGGGAATATAAATATAAATTATATATACTCATTTAATTTATTTTATTGCATATATATGTGCATGAGTAATTTCAAATGTTTTTATATAATATATAAGTGTAAAACATTAATGTGTACAAAACTAAATCATAAAATTATATGGATTATGAATAATTATGTAAGAATTAAAACCAGGAAAAATTAAGCAATATATTGCTTAGTGATACCCCTATATGATAAGAATTATTAAAATGATGGAAAATGATTAATAAACACTTAGATTAGTGGCTATAATAAAAGGGTACCAGGAAAGCAAAATTATTGTGAATAGCTATACAAAAACCATCAAAGGGAATGGTTTCTTTCATTTTCTAAACTTAGTTGATGGGCATATGCCTGTTCTTAGTTTTTTTTACTCTACCCAGAATCTAGTACTTGCTTGCCGTTTGTGGCAACATTGTTTAAACAATACCACAGTATTTGGAAGTATTAGAGACAATTGAACTGTACTTAAAGTAAGCACAGTTACAAGTTACTTTATAGGGACAAGTACTTATCAATTTCTTATTCCTTCAGAAATGATCTTTGCATATAAAATCGTATGCACACATTTGTGAGACAATTAGAAAGAGAACATAATTGCTACAAGCATTTAAAAGCAAGGAGAGGAGTACTCTGCTCATTACACACTGGATTACATTTGCCAGGGCGGTTTCACCCGGTTAACCTCTTTCATCTTGTGTACTCTATCAGGGAGAGAGAGAGAGAAGTGCAAGATGATCTGGGGTAGTGAAGCATTATCTCTGCCTGCTACCCATCTCCGAGACACATGTACAACATAAAATTAGAGGCTACCGAAAAGGGAGATGTCACGTTCTCATCTGTCACTGCAAGCGGATTTACAAGCAGAAGGAGCATTGTGACATTAGTCTATTTAAATGGGAATGTTCACATGGTGTGTTCAGGGTTTTTGGAGAAAAATATAAGGGCAATAAACGATGCTCTATTGTTACTATGCCATTAATATTAGTGATAATGCTAGTGGAGTTCCATAGTATCAGAAAAAAATCTTTCTAGAGGAGAAAATTCCAATTAGAAGATACCTTACTCAAAGTATCAGGAGAAAGTCCCTTTTTATCATCAAGAGTCCAAACCCCCAAAATATTTTTAAAAGATGACTAAAGAGGGCTTTAAAATTTTATTTTGCTATTTTAAAAAAAATCCACAACTAGCTCACTTCTCTTATCTTCACTTAAATACTACTTTGCCAGCCTTCTCTAGCTAAGTTATATATAATTCAAACTGCCTCCTCCCTCCTCCAAATCCACACATTTGGTTTTTTTTGGGGGGGAAGGGGTACTGGGGATTGAACTCGGGGGCATTCTACTTCCGAGCTATACCCCCAGCCCTATTTTTTATTCTTTATTTTGAAACCGAGTCTCACTAAGTTGCAGAGGGCCTCACTAGGTAGCTGAGGCTGGCCTCGAACCTGGATCCTCTGGCCTCAGCCTCCCGAATGCTGGGATTACAAGCGTGTACCACCACGAACCTAAATCCACACATTTGTATCCCTTCTCTGTTTTATTTTTCTCCTATTTAAATTACCAGACAGCACAAGGCATGGAGGAACACACCTGTAATCTCAGCTACTTGGGAGGCTGATGCAGGAGGATTGCAAGTTTGAGGCCAGCCTGGGCAACTTAGTGAAACCTTGTCACAAAGTTAAGTTAAAAACCAGCTGGGATGGCCTTAGTGATGCATCTTGTAATTCCAGTACTTAGGAGGCTTAAACAGGAGGATCACAGATTTGAAGCCAGCCTCAGCAATTTAGTGAGGCTGTCAGCAACTTAGTGAGACTCTGTTTCCAAACAATAAAATAAAAAGGGTTGGGCGTGTAGTAGTTGTAAGGTAGAATGCCCCTGTGTTTAATTCCCAATACCACACACAAAAACAACAACAATAAACAAACAAACAAACAAATGGGCTGGGGATGTCACAGTACCAAATAATAATAATAATAATAATAATAATAATAATAATAATAATAATAGTTAGCTAAGGAGTACTATTAGTTTAGCTAAGTGTTCCTATGGGGGAAATGAATATATTCTAAAATTAATTGAGATGGATACATAACCCTGAAAATATATTCAAAGCAATTGAATTATACAATTAAATGAGTAAGTTGTTTAGTATAGGAAGTATACCATAATAAATCTAAGAAATGAAAGATAAGGAAGGACTAAATGTTTTCAAGTTCAAGTCCCAAAACTGATGGTTGTAGGTGTATATTCTAACACTGAAGTATTAGGATTCTAAAAATTAATAACAAATAGAACTACAACACTGGAAGTAGATAGAGGATAAATATGGCCAATGGATAAAACATAGGCTCTGAATGACTATTAAATACTTCATGGATGGACTTCATATACACAATAACTGTGAATGGAGAAGACTGTGATGTGAAGTATGACCAAGGTAATGAAGACAGGATACAGCAGACATTCCAATCAAGAGGATAGCAATGTAACAATATAGTAAAAACTCACAGTGTGTCAAGAGATGAATTCATTATGTCAGTGATTACCTACCCTCCACTTAAGATATCAAAACAATGACATACAACCTCAGAGCACAATGGCAACCATCACCAATGATTTCCAGAATTACCATTGCATATGATATTTTGAAGAGGGAGCCACCTTCTTAACATTCTTTAGCCTACTATTATCAGAGTAAGTGAAGTGTATTATCAGAAGCATCAAATTGGATTAGTCACTATAAATCTAGGTATCCAATGATGGAACAGTGTTTGTGCAGTTTCATTTCAGATCAGCTCTTCTTGGACAAATGAATTCATAAAACTTCGCTTGCCTTTTGATTATTTATTTTGTTCACTGTTTATTATATTCATTTTGCCCCAATCCCTAAATGCATTAAATAATAGTTAAAATAACCCTATATTTAATTTTTAGATTTTACATGCCACTTATATAGTTGATAACAAAGATACCATTTCAAAATATAAATTAGAAGAAAATTATGTGTATATTTAGCTGAAATCTTTGTTTGAAATGTGCACACATTCCACAAAATATGCCTGTTTGCCCGGAATGATTAGATAAGCTGCTTCCAGTGGGAAAAGAGATTTCAAGGGAGTAAATAACTGATAGTAAATAACTAGTGAGAAATTTCAATCTTCCTGAAAATTACCTAGAAGCCTCTGCATGCAAGAGGGAGACTGGTTATTTCATGGTAGAAGAGACAATGGGGAAGAGCCAAATGGTTGTGTGCACAAACAGGAAAGTAGAAACAAACCCTACATGGAGATTTTATGGAGAAATACATCGCAACATAGTCATTTTCTATATACCCACAGACATTCAGCAAATATACCTTAATCAAAGACACTAAAAGTGGTCATACTGATAGAATATTTCCAATATCCTGCATGTGAAAGACATTGTTGTAACAATCATGATTCTCTTCACCAGAACTCTGCATGCCTTTCTCGTTTCTATACACATTCATTATCTGGGTCACCTTGCCCAAACCCACAACTTTAAATAAACTTTAATATGGTTCCCAATTAATATGCTCAGCCTTGAGCTCTTCATTAGGTCCCAGATTTATCTAGTCAACTATGTTTTTAAAATCTTCACTTTGGTGAAAAGTCATGAATTTCAAATTCCTATTTTTGATTACTCTTCCTTTTCACATATCCTCTTTGGAAGGGTCACAGTGCAACCACCATTTATGTAGTAGCTCAAATGAAAAAGATAAAAAACCCAGAATTCACTAATATCAGAAAAACTGTCTCAGCAAGTCTTATTAGCATGACCTTTCTAATATATTCTCCAGTTCACATCATGCTCAATACTAAACCCTCACACTCCATTGCCATCCCTCCCCTGAGATACAGTGACACTATCCTAATATAGCTGCCTACTTTCAAGGCAGCCCACTGCTGCCCATGCTTCACAAAGATGCCATAGCCAGGATAACTGCTTAAAAATGCAAAGTAGACCCTGTCAGAAGTCTGCTTCCAGTCCTCCTGCAGCTTCCTGTAACACCCCCTGGAAAAAGTCCAAAATGCCTACCAGGGTTTAAAAGTAGCTACGTGATCAGGTAGAATTCCACCTGTTGAAGCTTGTGGCTCGATTTATACACTGCTTTCATTCTGATATTGCTTTCTTCAGTATGCTGGATTTATTCCCAATCCAGTGTCATTGTGTACTAAGCACATGCATGCATGCAAGCCTGTCCTGGATGTTATTATCTATTCTTGCAATACGAAATATCATCAATATATTATTTCCAAGCTTTTATTTCCACTGTATACATCTCAAGGCCAAGACTGTAATATTTAATCAGTTAAGAAGCAACTGTTCTTGAACACTTCAATAATATAACTCATCTTGTCAAAAGTTCTCAGCCTTCATTTACTAGTATCACTATTAATCTAAAAGCTGTCAGTTGGCATTATCCAATCAAACACTCATTATTTTTGGTGAATTTTAAATCATAAATACATTAAAACTTAATCTAGTTCTTTCCAACTTAATTGGTAGTGTGCTGGAGTAATTCAACTTTGTATATTACTTAGAGGTTGGCAATAGCTTCCACACTTGTTTCCTTACCTCAAGATCTGTTGCCAATGTGTCAAGCCATTCCAATGGCTTCATTCTCAAATGTAATTCCCAGACTGTCACTTCCATGTTAAAAAAAAGCCTTCAATGTTCTCTTTTACACTTCTCCCTTCTAAAAATATTTAAATGCATCTAACATAGTACTCAAAGTTTTCATTATTTAACACTCAATTCTTTCACATAGAATACCCTCATTATATTTAATTAATAACTTGCCACACAAAATTACCTATAGTTTTCAAAGCAAACAAGATCTATGTTTTATTTGTAGATGTTGCTTCATCTTTCAAGAAAGAAAAATCCTTCCACATTTTTTTCATT
The DNA here is from genome assembly GCA_004027655.1 of Graphiurus murinus. NCBI lineage: Eukaryota > Metazoa > Chordata > Mammalia > Rodentia > Gliridae > Graphiurus > Graphiurus murinus. The sequence continues at coordinate 170,952 of PVLC010000033.1, read as the reverse complement.
TTTGACAGAGAAATTTTACCTAAAATCCTCAATGTGGTTTATGCAACCTACATGATTTGTAATTTGCCTTTTATAATGCTGTCTCATCTCTCAACAGAATTCTTTCTTCTCACCCCACTAATGTCCTTAAAAATACTCTTCATATGGAAACCAGAATCTTAACTGTGATCACAGATGCTTTTCTGAATATTGAATTAATATTCAATTAATGTTATTAATTGCATTTATTCATACATCCATATGATGAGTATATCAATCACAGAGACATCAAAGATAACTTTGGAAAATTTTACAGAGTTGCTATGGTAGAAGAGCAGTTGGAACTTCCCTTCAGACTTTAACCAAATCAAGTCAAATTTACTTATATTGTTTGTGTTGGAGTTTAATGTAAAATCTATGCTGGTATATATGTATGCATATGTGATTTTTTTCTATAATCTGTGTTTCTTCTATACTTTGTGGTGTTTTGTAATAAAATATTTGTATTTCAAGAGTTGTCCATTTATTATAAAAATCTGTGTTATCTTTTGTGTATGTGATCTGCAAAATTGTAAGCTAAAATAGTGCATATTCATATAGTTTCTTGTAATTTGGAGAGAAGAAAACTGATTTCAGATTAGATAGTTTTTAATAGTATACAAGATAGTCCTTCCACTGTAAAAATACAAAATACATGGATAAGTATTTCACAAAAGACAATTTATAAATGGCTAATAAGTATGTGAATATGTGCCCATCATCCTTGAATCATCAAAGAAATACAAATTAGAATAGATTCTACTACAGTACCATAAGAATAGCTAATATTAAAAAATTTAAAGTGACTGTCAATATTCAATGTTAGAAAACATACAGACAACCAGAACTTGCACATATTGTTAATGGAAGTGTAAAACGATAAAAAAACAAATCACTTTGTGAAAATACTTGGTAGTATCTACCAAAGCTAACCTACATCTTCTCTATATATAACTCAACAATCCAACTCCTAATATTAATTCAAAAGAATTCAGTGCCTATATGTTCATATATAAAAATATTCATAGAAGTTATAATTATAGTTGATAAAACAAAAAAATACCAAGGTCCATTAAAAATGTAGACTGAATAAATACATTTTTTTATTTCTGAACAAGTTACTACTACACTGGGACTAAAAAAAGAAAGCTAAAATTTTAGCTGGGCATGGAAGAGCTCACTTGTAATCATGGTACTTGTGAAGCTGAGACAGGAGAATAACAGGTTTGAGGCCAGCCTCAGCAAATTACTGAGAGCCTGTTTCAAATTGAAAACAATAGCAACAGTAATAAAAAGGCTGGGTATGTAGGTCAGTGTCAGAGCACCTCTGAGTTCAATCCCTAGTATCACACACACACACACACACACACACACACACAAAAAAAACAAAAAACAAAAAACAAAAAAAACAAATTGTTTCTAGATAGACATCATTAGCAATCAGAGATGCAAATAAAAACTACCTTGATATTTCACCTAACCCCAATCATAATGACAATCATCAAAAACACAAACAACAACAAATGCTGGCGAGGGTGTGGAGGAGTAAGAACACTAATACATTGTTGGCGGGATTGCAAATTAGTGCAACCACATTGGAGAATAGTATGGAGGATCCTCAGATGAATGGGAATGAACCTACCATATGCTCCAACAATACCACTTCTTAGTATTTACCCCAAAGAATGAAAATCAAACTATCAGACCGATGCTTGTATATCTATATTTATAGCTGCACAGTTCACAATTGCCAAACTATCGAACCAGGCAAGATGTCCATCAACAGATGAATGAATTATAAAACTAAGGGATACGTACAATGGAAGTTTACTCAGCCATAAAGAAGAACAAAATCATGCTATTTGCAGGGAAATGGATGGAACTGGAAAACATTATGTTAAGTGAGATTAGTCAGTCACAAAAAGTAAAAAAAAAATCGTATGTTCTCCCTAATATGCAGAAGCTAGGGAGAAAATGGGGCATAAGTTAAGTCAACTTCTCTAGATGAAGAAGGAGAAACCTTAGCTGAGCAAAGAAGTTGACCTAACTGAAGGTGATTGGGGGGGACACCCTAATGCACATGATGTACTTTCACAAACATATCAAAGTCAACCACTAAACTGAACCTGAGATGGAGGGAGGGCAAGGGAATGGGGCGGAAATTGGGGAAGGGTTAAATGAGAAATGTGTGCATGTATGCCTTTATCAGCTTGTACCTAACAAAAATGTATGATTACAATGCACCAATTAAAAAAATAAAATTAAAAAAAGATATAGATGACACTACTAAGCAAAAGTGAGAAAGAAAATTAGTATGATTTGAATTTATGTGAAATTCAAACAAAATTAGAAGAGTGGTTATATTTGGAAGTGGGGAGGTACAAATATTGACAGAAAGCAGGCATGAGAAGTGCTTCAGGATGAAAAACATTACATACTAATCTGAGGGCTGATCACATGGATTTCTATTTATGTAATGATCATCCGGGGTTCATTTAGGATTTATGAACTTTATTGTATATGATAGAAACCTTAAAACTAATACAGAGCAAAAATGAAAGAAAAGAAAAACTATTTTAATGCACAGAAAGCAGTGGTTTTCCTTGTAGCACACAATTTTACATTACTACTGAAGCCCTTCATGGCTTCCAGTTAATTACCACAGGTACATGAATTTTTATTACCCTATTATTCACAGTATTATGATTTAGCTAGTCCACATTTTTAAACTAATTTGATAGAGAAATATTTCTATGGTGACATTTACTACCATCAAATGAATTATAATTCTAAATTTATTTCTAGTGCATTTTAACAGAATTTCCTAAACCATAAACACAAATTCATTCAAAATAAAGATGAAAATGAAGATGAGAAAAAATAATAATTTGGTCATAGACAGTAATGATGATTGAAGTAAAAGGAAGAAAACTTATGTCTTATTTATCTCCTAATATCTCCATTAAGCAGAATTACTTTTAGATTTAAAAAGGAGAGGACATTGATTAACTGAAAATCAGAGGAGTATATCTCGCTTACAAATTGAAAAGTATAAACGTAAACTGATGTCTCATTGAACTTAGAGTCATGATTAAGGAACTGGATAGTGTAGCCAGCTTCTATAACGAAATACAAATATTTTGAACTAAAAACAATAAACAAAAATGTATTTTTCCATGTAGTAATACATTCTGAAAAGGAGTCACTTGACCTGGCTGTGTCAAGTAGAGACCTGTGGGCAAGGTTTTATTTAATGTACCATACACATTTTCTATAACTATCATAATAAGTTAGTATAAACGTAGTGAATTAAAATATTTGAGTTTATTATCATGGCATTCTGGACAGGAGAAAATCAAAACGATTCTCCCACTTTCTCTTCCTAAGGCTCTAGGTAAGAATCAGCTTTCTAGACTAGTCTGACTTCAGGAGGCCACCTTTATGCTGTGACTTACGGCTCCTTCATTGACTTTAGATCTAGCAATACTTCATCTTTCTGACTATTCATTTTTTTTTTATCTTTTACTGATGCATTGTACTTGTACAAAATAGTGAGATTCATCGTGAAAATATACCCTGCACACAAACTTACTTGCTCTGTTTTCCTTCCAACACCACTTCCTCCCCTCTCCCTCTCCATACACGATAGTGAGATTCATAGTGAGACATTCATATATAGCTACTCTTAACTGTTCACATCTCCCCGAGGCTGGGAAAAGTTTTACACCTTTAAGGAACCATATGACTCTACAGTACTCAAATTATCCAGAATAATCTTCCCATTGAGGTCTTTAATCTCACCTGGAAAAATCACTTGGCTATGTAAAGTAACATATTCACAGGTTCTAGATTAAGACTTGAACTATTATTATTCTGCCTACAACACATACTAACTTTGAAGTGTTTCTTTTTCACCTAGTGATAATGTACATAGCCATTCACCTAAAACGTTGAAGTTCATGTTTGACATGATAGTTGGTGATGCAGACCTAAGATTTATCCAGGTAAGATGCTATTTAAAGTCTGAAGCCCAGATCACCAATGAAGAAAGTATAGATTGAAGATGAAGATGAAGAAGAAGAAGAAGAAGAAGAGAAGGATGATGATGATGATGATGATGATGAGGAGGAGGAGGAGGAGGAGGAGGAGGAGGAGAAGGAGGAGGAGGAGAAGGAGGAGGAGGAGAAGGAGGAGGAGGAGAAGGAGGAGGAGGACAAGAAGAAGGAAGACTGAGATCTAAGGCATTATCACATTAGTGAATCATGGAGAAGAAGGTGTAGATGTAAAGATTAGAGAGCTCAGAAAACTGTCATAAATGAAACCAAGAAGCTTCAGTGTCCTGGATGCAAGTGAAAAATGTAAGTCAAGATGTGTGGTCAAATGTTCCTGAGCTCAGGGAAAATGAATGTTGAGAGCTAATTGACTATGAGATTTACTGAGAAATTATGATGTATTTAAAGGAACAATTACTAGAGATGAGGGTAGAAAGCTGACTAAAAGTGATTTGAGGAAGTTAGAGGAGAAAAGTTGAAGTTAATATATATAAACAACTCTGTTCGAGGAGTTTTACTACTGGAAGAAATATGGTGGCAGAAAGAAATGTGAGCAGATAGTAGGGAAAAAAGGTTTATGTTATTGATCTTATTTTTTAAAAATAAAGGAATAATGGCTTGTAAGCATACCAGTGGAGTCATTTAGCAGAGACAGAAAACTTAAGGAAAAAGGGAATTGTCAGAAGAACACTGCAGACTATGTGAAAATGTTGGGGTTTTAAGCAATATGGAGGAGTCAGCCTGAGATGAATGCTAAGGAAATTCTCCTGTGGTAATGAGAGAAAATGGAGTATTCAGATACATTACTGATAAATGGGTAGATGTGTCAATCTTCAATGGTAACTTTAATTTCTACAATAAAGTAGCCAGTAAAGGAATTGCCCTAGGGTAGAAACAGAAAATGAGGAACTGGAAATTTCAGAAGAGTGATGATGGTGTAGAATGGTTGTCAAGGTGAACAGGAGACTGCAGGGAAATGTTGAAAAATTTCTAGGCAGCATTATGTGCCCAGTTGAAATTCAGTAAATTACATAAGCAATGTGAAGAGACAGATCTTATGTATATTCAAGCATTTACACATACATAGATATTTTAGTCTCTAAGGCCTGAAATAAGCTTGGAATTCAATGTGCCTTCCAAAAGAGCTAACTTTATCTTGAGCTGCCATCATTAGGAATACAGTTATGCAGAGCAGGAGTGATGGTCTATTTTGCTCAGTTCAGCACCACACTTCAAAAGCATGAGAACTTAAAAGGGATGCAAAGAAGTAGGAACAGGCTCCTGCTTTAAAAGAAGAGTAGGTGGGATGAGAATGGAAGTAATGCAAACCCTGTGGCAGATTCAAAACTGATATGTTACTTCCCCATAAGTCCAAAATTGATAAAATTTAAAGGATCAGAAAATCTGAGTGGAAAATTACAATGGATATAACTAAGTGAAAACTTCCATTCAAAACAGGGAGCTGAGAGACTCTGGAAGAGAGAATTTTGGAATAGGAAGTGTACTTTTAACTCCAGTCTGGTCAGTGACTTGCACCTAGGTTAAAGGGGCTGCCTATAATTTTCCATATGATCTGATCCCAGTGTGTTTTATGTTGTACTTTCAAGTGAAAAAGAAAAAGAAAAATCCTGAATCTCTATGTAATATCTAGGGACCTCAGCTATTCTTTTTCTTATTTAATAAGACAGAATAATATATGATGCTTTATCTACATTGTAGATCTTTTGTGAGAATATTGTTGATAGAAAAATTATTAGTATAAATGTTTCTAAAGATAATATTATATTTTTATTTAGTCTTCAGTGTTTATTTTTCATTAACTTAAGTTTGAGGCTCTATCCTCTAAGATAATGATCATATTCTCTTTCATAAGTAGAAACTTCTAGTCTCGTTGTTAATTTGGTAAAATCTTATAACTGCCAACAGAAATGAAAACCTTTTAGGAAGTTCCCCAAATTTCTTGTTTAGAAAGACATTACCAGTCAGGAGTGATGGTGGCACATGCCAGTAATCCCTGTATTTGGGATGCTGTGACAGGCAGATCACAGACTTAAGGCCAGTACATACTAACTTACAGAGTTGCTTCAAAATAAAATAAAATAAAAGTAAAGTAAAGTAAAATAAAATAAAATAGAGCTAGGAGTATAGCTCAGAAGTTGAACACACATGTATTCAATCCCCAGTACCACACACACACACACACACACAAAAAAAAAAAACTTTACTAATTTGTTTTCCATATTTTAATCACATCCAAAATATGATTTTAAAAAATCTCTTTAAAAATATGAAAATTCTATGTTCTCTTCTCAACATTGAATTTATAGAGCAAATAACACAAATTTCTTTTCTTGAGTTCCTTTCCATAGAGACTCAAATAAGATTTTAAACAAAACCTTAGATATAGACATGTAAACAGTTCAGTCATAACAGCAAGCAGTGTTCTAGAAATGCCTTTGGTGCAGTGGACCCCTGGGAAACAAGCTCCTTCTTTCATGATTTCCTATTTATGTGTGGGTTATTAAAGAGTAAGAGTGCTCTTGCTGGATATTTTGGTTTATTTGTACTGCCCTTAGATTTATGTCCCTGAATCAGGTGTTTTGAACCACTGACATAGAGCAAGCATAGCTTATCCCATATACTTGTTCTGCAAATGTCATTTTATTCTACAATTTCATTGTAAAAAGGTACAGTTTCTCCTCTGTGGTAAGTACAGAGGAAGTTGATATATTACAGATGCCTACTTAAATTCAATGGAATTTACAAGTCTGACTAAAAGGGAGTATGATAAGAAATCAACTATAGTAAAACAAGTGTCCTTATTCTAGAAAAAAAGTACAACAATCCTTACCAATCTTTCACTTCAGTTTATGCTTGTCTTGAAGGTAATGCGAATGCAGCAAATATAATAATCCCAGTTGGTCAGTCTCTAAGAAAAAGGACATCCTCCCATATAAGAAAAAAAAATCATGTCTCAAGAGTTCTATTGAATCTTTATTGCCCAGCCCCTTAATAAAACTCCTTCCTAATTCTGTCAAGATGTGCTGAAAGAGTCAGAGTCAGAAATAAAGTAAAAAAAAAATCCTGCAATGTAGCAAAAGTTAAAACTGCTTTTCTCCATAAATTAGGTACATTTCACTGGAGAAAATTGTCTTCTGTCATGTTATTTTCTCCAAAGCAAAGGCTTTTATCTCAGATTTTTCATTTAGAATTCAACACTTTAAATTTATCTTTATTAATAAAATCATCAATTGGGGTAATAGGAGAACTTATCTATCTGCTTAGTACCCAATGGGGCAATTTTCACATTATGGGCTGGAATTAAAACCTCAATAGGAATAAAAATTGTATGATAGATTTAATCAAAGATCTAAATCTATCTAATTTTCTGTGTATTATGAAATAGATATTTTTCTGTATATTGAGTGGAACAAAGCATAGCCACATTTTAATAGTACATTTAAAGAGAAAATTTGATAGTTTTCACACATAGAATAGCAAAAAACAAAGACATAGGGTTTGGAAACCTATGATTTCTTCCAAATCTGTTCCTAATATATGTTAGCTTAGAGAAATTACCTACATCTCATAGTTTGTGCTACTGCATGTGACTAGGAGATATAATACCTGACTCACAGGTTGTATAGAAAACACTTAGCAAATTAGATAATACTATGATAGTGGAGATTTTATCTGATGTTAATGAAATGAATTTTTAATATTGGGAAAAATGTCCAAGTTGAATTTGATAGCTATTTGCATAAATTATTTGAATCCCTGAGCCAGCATAAAAGCTATATATAATATTATATATAATATTATATTATATCTTATATACACATATGTATTATATACATATATATTATATTATATACATATTTTTTATAATTTCACAAGTAAACAAAACATTACTTGTTTGGAACAAAAACATCTGTACCCATTATCATTTTGTGTATTTTCACCAAATGCTAATATTTTATGCAGTTGCTTTACTATATTATCTCTCTCTCATGTGTTTTCCTACACACAGGTACATATATATGCATTTTTTTCATGTATTCATGCACACATACATACAAATGCATATGCACAGACACAATTTTGTAGAGTTAAAATATCTTCTTCTGAGAAGATGATGAGTAAGGGAAGCAGCACTTCTCAGTCATGCTGACACTCAAAACTGAGTTGCCATGAAGGCAGCATCTTGACAAGAGAAAAAAGCAGCAAAAATTGAACAAAGCAATGAAAAATTGAAAGCAAGCAGAAACAAAGACAGAAAACAGAACAGAGAACAGCAAAATACCCTGGGGATAAGGTACAGAGCCACCCAAGTCCCCAGCCTGGAACTGTGGAATCTCTCCCTACCAGAGACGGGGCCTTGGGCAGAGGGCAGCAGTGCCATTTAGAGGAGACCATTCCAAGAGGCCTGGGACCCCTACAGATTATCACTTGATCCCAGCTGCAAGATAGGAATTCAATACTCTCTCTACTACCAGAGTTTGTACCTGGTGTGCATGTATGCTAGTGACTGAAAGTACATCGCATGACCATAACAAGCAGATCTGGAGGGGTGTCCCAGGGGCCATCAAAGGTCAGCACTCTGCTGTATTATCAGCTCATAATCAGCAGAGCAGCAGTGGTCTCTAGGGTGCATTAAGTTCTAACCAGCAGGTGGCAGGCTCTGACTAGAACATCATAGTCTCAGGCCCTGCAGAGTTTGGGCCAGGAGAAAACAGTGGTCTGCAGCCAATCAGATACTCCTGTTTGCTTGCACTAAGAACTGTATCTACTTAAAGAGGCTCTGGGGGAAAATCAGATTGGTAGGGTGTAGATATACCTCCAGCATAGAAATTTTTATAAAGGCATAACAAATAAACACAGAACTCACATACAAATAGCAAGAAGATGCCAAGATAACAGAATCACAAACCTGAGTACTCTGAAAATATGAGAACAAGGAATAGTGGAGAAATAATAAGCTCCCACAACTCAATAGCAAAGGATATCATCATTACTGATTTGTAAGAAAAGCAAGAATAAGAATTCTGAACTTTGATCTTCAATATGATGAAAGGCCTCAAAGAAAGTATATGGGAAATGAAGGAGAAAATTGAGGCTTTAAGAATGAGCCAGAAAGAGGCTCTGCATGATATGAAGGAATCAATAAATGAATTGAAGATAGTAATAAAAACCAACTCTGGAAGGCTAGATCACATGGAAAACAGGTTATCACTTTTGGAAGACAATTCATTAAAAATCAAAAGCACAGTCAACATTATACAGAAGACATTACAATAACACAACAAAAAAAATAATGGGACAATAAGAAACATCCTAACTTACATATGGAAGGCATTGAAGGAAGTCTAGAAGCACAGACCAAGGGTATCAGAAATCTCTTCAGAGAAATAATTTCAGAGAATTATCCATAGAAAAAGACTTGGGCATCCATGTGCAGGTGACATACAGAACACCATTAAGACAAGATCAAAGAAGGACTTCCCCACACCATGTAATAGAATGACTAACATAGAGGCCAAGGAAAGAATGTTAAAAGCAGAGAGAACAAAGTAATACATGACATTCAGGGGCAATACAATAAAAAAATCACTCCAGACTTCACAACACAAGTCCAAGATAAACAGAATCTTAAAAAATTCATGACTACCAAGCCAGCACTAAAAAAAACAAAAAAAACTTAAATAAATAAACTAAAAAGAATAAAAAAGAAGTAAATTGCAGAACCAGAGAAAAGGTGAACTTCACCACACCAGGTGGGCAACAAAGCAAAGGAGAAATAACACAATTTCAAACACAATATAGAACACAAAATGACAGGAAACAGAAATCATATTTCAGTAATAACACTGAACATCAAAGGTCTTAATTCCCCAATTAAAAGACATAGATTGGCAATATAGATTTCAAAGTATAATCCAATTATATGTTGCTTGCAAGAAACTCACCTTACAGCCAAAGATATCAATGTACTGAAGGTGAAAGCATGGAAAAAGATATACCATGCAAATGGAGACTGAAAACATGCAGGGGTATCAATGCTCATATCCAACAAAACAGACTTTAAGCTAAAACACACCAGGAGAGACAAATTGGGGCACTTCTTATTAACAGAAGAAAAGTTTATGCCACATTTGCAAAACAAACTCTTCTGGATATAGGGTCTCAAATAGACCCAAATGCAATAATATTGGGAGAATTCAACAAACCGCTCACTCCACTAGATCAATCTTCCAGACAAAAAATGAATACAACCCTTCAGACCTAAAGAACACCATAAACCAAATGGAGCCAATAGACATATACAGAATATTTCAACCAGCAACAGTTCAATACACATTCTTCTCAGCTGCCCATGGGTCATTCTCCAAAATAGACCACATCCTGGGCCAGAAAAGTCATAAGCTGTAATATGATTCCCTGCATCTTTTCAGATCACAATGGAACAAAAGCAGAAATCAAAAACAGGAAGATCAAAAGAAATTACATAAATACATGGAGACTGAATGACTCATTCTTGAATGAGGAATGGATCAGCAGAGAAATAAGGGAGAAATTTAAAAATTCCTGTAATTAAACAAAAACAGACATATACAAATATCTATGGGACACTTTAAAGGTGGTGCTAAGAGGAAAAGTGGCCATATAAGAAAAACAGAAAGTCACCAAATAAACAACCTAATAACACGATTCAAAGACCTAGAAAAACATGAACAATTCAATCTGAAAGCCAGCAGAAGGCAGAAAATAATTAAAATCAGAGCAGAAATAAATGAAATAGAAAATTTAAAAAATAATACATAGGATCAACAAATAAAAAAGCTGGTTCTTTGAAAAAATTAACAAGATTGACAAACCCCTAGCCATCCTAACCAAAAGAAAGAGTGAATCAACCCAGTTTATTAAAATCAGAAATGAAAAAAGAGACACCACCACTGACAGTGGGGACACTAGAGGATCTTCAGAAACTATTTTGAAAATTTATATTCCAATAAACTGGAAAACATGGAAGAAATCAACAGATTTTTAAATGTATATGACCTACCTAAATTGAATCAAGAGAATATAGAAAACCTAAACTGATCAATAGTGAGCAAAGAAATAGAAACCGCAATAAAAATTCTGTCATCAAAGAAAAACCCAGGTCCAAATGGGTTTCCAGCTGAATTCTACAAAACCTTTATGAAAGAACTATTCCCAATACTTCACAAGTTATTCAGTGAAATTGATGAAATTCTTCCAAACTCTTTATGTAAGGCCGGTATCATTTTAATATCAAAACCAAATGAAGATTCCTCAATAAAAGAAAATTATAGACCAATATCAATGACGAATATAGATACAAAAATTCTAAACAAAATACTAGTCGTGCACATTCAAAACCATATAAGAAGATTATACACCATGACCAAGTTGGTTTCATCCCAGGAAAGTAAGACTGGTTCAACATATGCAAATCAATACATGTTATTCACCACATAAATAGAACTAACAACAAAAACCATATGATTATATCAATAGATGCTGAAAAAGCATTTGAGAAAATCCAACACCAATTCATCTTAAAAACATTGCAGGAAACTGGAGTAGAAGGAACATATCTCAACATCATTAAGGCCGTATATAATAAATCCAAAGCCAACATCATTTTGAGTGGAGAAAAACTGCAGGAATTCCCTTTAAAGTCAGAAACAAAACAAGGATGCCTACTATCAGCACTCATTTTCAATATAGTCCTTGAGACTCTTGCCAGAGTAATAAAACAAGAGAAGGATATGAAAAAAAACTCAAATAGGAAAAGAAGAATTAAAATTATCTTTATTTGCAGATTACATGATCCTATATCCAGAAACCCAAAAACTCAACCAAAAGACTACTAGAGTTGATTGACAAATTCAGCAAAGTAGCAGGATACAAAATAAACCTTAAAAAAAAATCAGTAGCTTTTTTTTGCCAATCATGAATTCATGGAGAAAGAAATACAGAAAACAATTCCATTCACAATAAGCTCAAAACCAATAAAATACCTAAGAATAAATGTAGCCAAAGAGGTAAATGACCTTTACAATAAAAATTGTAAAAGAATACAGAAAAAAATTGAAGATCTTGGAAGATGGAAAGATCTCCCTTGCTCTTGGATAGGCATAATAAATATCATCAAAATGATCTTTCTACCAAAAATGATCTACAGAATCAATGCAATTCCTATCAAAATACCAATGTCATTCTTCATAAACCTAGAAAAATCAGTCATAAATTTCATATGGAGAAACAAAAGACCCAGAATTGCCAAAGCAATTCTCAGTAATAAGAACTATGCAGGAGATATCACAATTCCTGACTTCAAATTGTACTATCGGGGTATAGTAATTAAAACAGAATGGTATTCACACAAAACAGGCATATAGACCAGTGGAACAGAATAGAAGATACAGAAATAAATCTACACATTTATAGTCAATTGATCTTCAACAAAGGGGCCGAACAAATACCCTGTTTTAAAGAAAACTTTTTCAAAAAATGTTGGGAAATCTGGTTATCAATTTGTAGAAAAATGGAACTAAATCCATACCTCTCACCCTGTACAGGAATCAATTCAAAGTGGATCAAAGATCAGGAAGTTAGACCAGAGATGGTAAAGCTAGTAGAAGAGGGCATAAACTCAACACTCCAATATATAGGCACAGGTAGAAACTTCCTCAGCAAGACTCCCAAAGATCAGGAAGTGGGATGGCATTAAACTAAGAAACTTCTTCACATCAAAGGAAACCATCAAGAGTATAAAGAGAAAGCCTACAGAATGGGAGAACATGTTTACCAGCTATCCCTCTGACAAAGGATTAATATCTAGAATACACAAAGAACTTAAAAGACTTTACACTTAGAAAAAACAAATAACCTAATCAAAAATGAGCAACTGAATTAAAAAGACACTTCACAAAAGAAGAGATAACAAATGGCAAATAGATACATGAAAAAAATGTTCAACATCATTAGCAATTAAGGAGATGCAAATCAAAACTACCCTGAGATTCCATCTAATCTGAATCAGAATGGAAATCATCAAGAAGTCAAATAGAAATAATTGTTGGCAAGGATGTGAGGAAATAGAAATTCTTCTACACTGTTGGTGGGATTGCAAACTAGTTCAGCTGCTCTGGATATCAGTATGGAGATTTCTTAGAAAATTGGGAAAGAATCTACCATATGAGCCAGCTATACCACTTCTGGGTATTTTTCCAAATGGACTTAAATCAGTAAATTATAATAATACATATAATACAGATCCATGTTTATAGCAGCATAATTCACAATAGCCAAATTTATGGAATCAACCCAGGTGTCCATCAACAGATGAATGAATTACAAAACTATGGAAAATACACACAATGGAAATCTATTCAGCAATAAAGAATAAAATAATGTCATTTGCAAGAAAATGGAAGGACCTGGAGAACATTATGCTAAGTGAGATTAGCCAGTTACAGAAAATGAAGGGCATATGTTTTCTTTAATATGCATAAACTAGGTAGTAACTGGGATACCAGGGGGACTCCAGGTAATGGAGGAGAAAACTTAGTGGAGCCAGGGAAGTAGTCTAAGGGAAGAGGAGGGAGAATACTGAGGTTAATTATTGGAAATACTAACATTGACTATGTGTATACATGTGAAAATAAAAATGTAAATCTCAGGACTCTGTATGAGAAGTGGGGAGATGCGGAAGACGGGGTAACCAAGTGTGTGTGCATGAATGTCATTGTCAATATGATTTAAATTATGATGTGAGACCATAATGCATAAATAAAGGTACATAAAATATTTTAGGTTCAAATATCACTTTTATCCTTAAAGAACTTAGTCAATTTTCTAAAAATAGAACTGTTATTTTATATAAGTACAATGCACTTATAAAAATTTGAAAATTCAATATGCTATTACACTTATATCTACATTGCCATCAATATTTAAATTTCACCATCTGTTCCCATATTCCAATAATGTTCTTTATAGCAACTTATTGCAGTTCAGGATCTAATTCAGTGTCAATGTAAAGAAGAAAATACATTGGAGTTAAATGGGTTCAAATTTTTTTTTTTTTTTTTTCATACTTTCAAGGATCTCATCTATTTGAGAGGTATGTATTCCAAAATGTCCCATGGAAGGATGAATCTGCAAATGGTGCTAAACCCTAAATATACTTGTTTTCTTTACATATGTATGTATAATAAATTAATTGATAAATTAGGCACACAAAGAGATTAATAATACTACTACTAATAAAATTGAGTAATTATAGCAATGTACTATAATAAAATTTATTCAACACTGATGAATCATTTATTTCTGAAGTTTTCCATTAAGTAATTTTTTTAAAATCTTAGTTGAGGATCATGTAACCAAAACTGCAGAAAGAAAGAAAGAAACAAAAAACAAAACAACATGGGCAAGGCAGTCCATCCTACTATAATCAAAATACTAGATAAATTTTTCAAGAGCATTGAAAAGCAGACTTTTGAAATTCAATTTATGACCACTCACACCAAAACTGGATAAACAAATCTAGCTCCTATTTATGTGTGAACACATATACTCTATGTCACGTTAGATATAGAATGTCCCCTGAAGAGCTCATGTATTAATGTGCAGAGTTGATATAATTAAGTCATGAAGGTTGTAACCTCATCAGTAGTAAATCCATTGTAATGGATTTGCCATGGCCTGGGTGGTAACCTAGGCAGGTGAGGTGTGGGTGGAGAATGTGTATGTCTGGGGGTATGGCCTTAGGGATTAACTACTTTTGTTTTTGAATCCCTTGCACTCTCTCTTGCTCTTGCTTTTGATATCTCTTGATTCAGCCTTCATAATATGAGAGTAGAGTCTTGCTCTCTCCATTTCTCTGTGCCCACTGCAATGCCCTGAGATTGATAGTCCATGCCTCATATGAACTGAACCAAGAATCTCAAAGAAACTAAGCAAATAAATCTTCATTCCTCTAAATTGTGTGGCCAGTTGTTTTTATTATCACAGTGAGACTGTTGGTTGAGACACTTTACAAGCCAAAAATATATGCATAGTGTATTGTGAAGTGTTGCTCTATTTCTAAGTGCACAGTTTGACATAGACCTCATCACTTATGCAGTTGCAATGAATTTATAGAACAGGATACATAATCAGCGAAGACTTCATGCTCCTCATACATTAAAATTTCAACCCAGTTTATTATTTGGAGATTGATACTAAGGAGGTAAGGAGGGAAAAAAAAGTAGGTAGATAGGGCCAAGGACCATGGTAGAAAAAAAAATGTTATTTCCTAAGAGGTAACCTATGCTAACTAACTTCCAAAACTCCTAAAAAGATCAGACCTACCAAATATGAAGTAACAATGATATCAGAAGCTTCCTGAGAGTGACCAGAGCTTCAAAAATCTCCAGTTGTTCCTACTGATAATCCCAAGAGATTTCCCAGAGAGTCCAGGAAATAGCATCTGGAATCCCAACTGAGAAAAAGAGACTCAAAGAAGGATACTGTGCAAATACACTGTGCAAATCCCAGAAAACTGAGACTCCAACTGAAAAAGGACTCAGATAGTATATAAACCCCTAGTCCAGCTACTCCAAATAGTTACCAACTCTGCAAACTCCTCACATTTTGGAGCTTTTTTCTATTATATGGATCACGTTGGCTTTGAGAGAAAGTAGGGTGTAATTGACAGCACTTGGCCTGGGCAATTCTCAGGTGGTGACCTGAACCTCCACTGGACATCAAGTCAACCACGGTCCCTAGGCATGGCCTGCATTTCTTGTCTGGCAGATTGTTTAGACTCTGGGAGAAATCAGTTTGCAACCGGCCGCACTTGGCTTGGGCTCCTCCTAAGTAGTGTCCAGAAGGCAGCTTCCAGATACCAGCATTCCCACTGACCATAAAGATCATCTGACTCTTTCACCTTCACCATTATCTTTACAATAAACTCTCTACTTGCTTTTCTATTATCTGTGAGTATAAATCTTACACACATCTAGAACCCAGTAAGAAAAACGTCCATTTCAATACCTGACAGTAATTATTACTTTTAATTCTCTCATAAGCTTGTTAGAAATTGCATGTAACAATTACAAAACATATTGACCAATTTTGACCAGGTACCATCTGCCAAGATACTGGAAGTTCTAAGATAATATTTTCAGAGGGACACTCGTATTAAGTAATAGAAAAAATTAATAATATTGCTCTTTTAAAATGTAGATGGAGAAAATGTTTCTGCTTCACTACTGCCACTGTGTTATCTAATTTCCATCACTGCGACAAATACCTGAGTAAAACAACATTAAGGAGAATTGATTAATTTGGCTGGTAGTATCAGTCCATGGTCATCTTGGCTCCATTGCTATCTACCCATGTTGTGTCAGGATATCATTACAGGGAATGTATGCTAGAGCAAAGCTGCTCATTTTATCGAGGTCAAGAAGCTGAGAAAATAGAGGGGCCAGGAAGAAGATACTGACCCCAAGGGCATGCCCTCCAAAGACCCAATCTCTCCAACCAGTCTCTACCTCCCACAATTTCTACCACCTCTAAATAATCCATTTAACTATAAATACCCAATGAGTCCCTCCATTGATGAGGTCAGAACCCCATGATTTAGTCACATTTCCTGATCCCACCTTTGAACACTGCTGCATTTGGGACTAAGCCTTTCACACATGAGCCTTTGTGGGACTTTCCAGATTAAACCCGGTCTCCAATACTGCATTGCACATTACATTCCTGTTTTTATTAGTTGATTTAATATTTAAACATATTTTGCACCTTATTTATTCATGATTTTAAATATGATGTTTCCATTTAGATGTTTTTTAAGTGTGGAGTTTTTAATAGTATCAGTCATTTGCACTGGTCTCCTAAGAATTAAAATTGATATTGATGTAGTAATAGCTATTTAAAATTCATTGATTAAAATGCGCTTTGTTTTTCCAGAGGGAAGTACACAAACACACAAACAAAAACAACTAGCTGAAAGTTTCATTACTTTACACCAAGGAGTTGAGGGGTGCGAATTGGACAATATTCTAAATTCTTTGAAATTGCATCTCTGTGCACCTTTTATTAGATTTGAATTTCTTTCTCTCAGTAGAGTCTGATACTTCTAATGTGCAATTAGAGGAAGCAAAGAAATCTTGTTTGTACAAATAGAAAGCTAATGAGATGGTACAATCAATGAGGATACATGATCATTTCAGAGCTACAACCACAGAGTGCTCCACCACTTAATCTAATTCCTAGCAAAGAAGTAGCTGCTGCCCAGTGAATATCCTCAATGAAATTAGCTTCTCTCTTGTTTGTCTTGTTATGATCTGAATTGAATGCAAGAACCTCATTATCAGCGCCGATCCCTATTTTAACACCATCTACTTTGTTTACTTTAAAGTTTTTAGCAGGTTATTTTGTCTAGTGACACAACTCCAATGTAGAATTTTTAGAAAATTCTCAAATAAATATATTCTTTCTGAGTGTAGAAAATATTTTTATGAGATTTTTAGATGTCATTGTCAATTTCTCAATAGTAAATACTGTTTTTTTACTTTAAAAAACATGAGACATATTTTGAATTCAAACATACTGTAGCCATAGTATTAAGATCTTTAATTAATTATTAGAAATCCTGTAGCCTCTTATCTCAACTTAGAGATTAAGGAATAAGATATAGATTTAGCCCACTCTGTTATTTAGTGTAGGAACACTGGATAGAAATAATAGTCCTAGTCTCATTTCCATGACTACATGCTGCTCCTCTACATCTTTCCTTAAGCTTAATTATTACTGTTAGTAAATTGCTCCTATTTGTACAAGACATGAATATTTAAAATAAAGTGGTATTTAATAATTTACAATTAAAATACAATTTATAATACCTTTTCCCATTTGTTTGTTTTCACATATGAGTTTCTTTAGTTTTATCCTGAATGTGAATTGTAGGAAAATCTGGAAAGCACCAAGGACTCAGAGGTGCACTAACATGTAAATAGCAAAGTGGGTGAAAGTCTCCCAGGGTGGACAGAACACATCTGTAGTAAGTTCATCAGAACTGTCCATATACTCATTTCTTTGCTTTCTGGAATTATAGGTTGTCTTTTAAATATTTAAACTAAGCTGGGAGTGGTAGTGCATGCTTGTAATCCCAGTACTTAAAAGGCTGAGACAAAAGGATCACAAGTTTGTAGACAGTCTCAGCAACTTGTGAGGCCTGCTGCAATTTAGTGAGACCCTGTTTCAAATTAAAGAATAAAATAGGGCTGGGGGTGTAGCTCAGAGGTAGAATTCCACTGGGTTCAATCCCTAGTAACACACACACACACACACACACACACACACACACACACACACAAACACACACACGAATGTAAAAAGTGATGACCTGAAATTAGGAAAGGTGAAGGATAGAAAGCAATAAAATAAGAACACAAAAACACAGAAAGAAATTAGCTGTTTAACTGTGTAAAATAATCTAGACCTTATTACAAAATGATTAGAAGAATATGAAATTTCTAACACATAAGTAAAATTATAAAATTTTAAAGATTATAATGCTTATTACTCAGAATTATTATTGCACACTGTGTACATATATCAAATAATTGTGTACCCCACAAACATGTACAAAATTATATCTCACTTAAAAGAATTTAAACAAGGAGAAATGCGCAACCATGTCTCACTATTATCATATAGAAAGAAATAGTTTGGGAGCTCAGAAAAACCAGCACTTCAAGGGATATGTCGGGAATCCACCGTTCGCCCTTTCACCCGGATTGCCCCTCACCCCTGGGAAATGCCCACTGGCCAGTCCCTGGGAAACGGAAGGCTGTGCTGAGCCCGCCTCCCAAATGAGCCACTACTGGGACAAAGTATCCAGAGCTCTTCCGTTTATTGTCCCGCAAAGCAGGGTTTACATAAGGTGTCTCAGCCTATCAGCATAAAGGTCAAGCAGTCCACACCAGCAAGACCCAATCCTCGCAGTGATCATGCAGAACAGTGCCAATCAGGAGCCTGAAAACACGCTGTCCATGCATGTGGAAGTGTAAGCATCCAATCAGCTCATCTTTAACCAAATTAAGTCTCCGCCCTCCCCTCCTCCTCTCACCACCATCTTTGCTGTGCCTCCTGGTGGTGGGTGTGGCCACCCCCCTTCTTTCCCCCACAGGGATAAAAGCATAAGAATCCCAGGTTTAAGAGAGTGGAGTAAAATTGCCTGGAAAATGTCATGTGAAAGAAACACCTGAAAAAAGG
This sequence comes from Graphiurus murinus, assembly GCA_004027655.1. NCBI lineage: Eukaryota > Metazoa > Chordata > Mammalia > Rodentia > Gliridae > Graphiurus > Graphiurus murinus. Next base: position 151,579 of record PVLC010000033.1, on the reverse strand, counting down.
GAAAAGGGGAATGTGTTTTTGTAGCAGTGGAAGGTATAAACAAGGACATATGCAAAATAAAAGGGAAAGCAGATATCCATGCTTTTACATTGAGTTCTGTCCAAAAAAGCAATGGGATGTTTGACCAAGTCATTGTTTAAAAAGTAAATTGCAAGAAGGAGGAAGAATAAATAAAATCACTTGTTCTACACTAATATTTCATTCATGTAGCACTGGCACAGAGCCAGGATATAAATAGATTACTTAAATGCTGCCAATTAGTAGTAAGCCTCACAAAAGTTTTGATGAAATAGATCGTCAGCTGTTTCATTCCCTAAAGATGTAGTTCTGGCACAGGCTTGCATATCTTTTTATTGGGAAGTGTTTGCTAATATATTGCAAGTGGCTTGCTGGGCAGAGAAGGAAAAACAACCTTGATTGCTGCCAATATTTGTATAATTATAACTCAATAGTCACTCTTCCCCAACAGTGAGAACATGCATATTTTAAAACTCTTTGCAAGGTCATGAAAAACAATAGCAATTACAAAAACTTGGATTTGCTCTAAATTTTAATAATTATAGCCCCTTGTCCATTAATACATGACATAAAATTTATAATTATGTTAAAAATCCTAAAAATGTTTGTACTCTATGTTCAGAGTTTTACTCTGTGTAAGTAGTCAGAGAAGTTTTCCATGTAGAAGAAAATTATTTTTACAAACCTATGTGAATTTAAACTTTACCTGAATAAAAACCTGGAGATAATGTAAATAAAATTTACATAGTGTTTATACTATGCCAACCTGTTAAAAGTCACAAAGTTAGAAGAGAAAAATAATATTTCTCAGCGAGTCATACAAATAAATGGTAGGTAACTTTCAAATCATTCCATTTTAGGCACCAGGATTTCACGTGCTCTGAATAATTACCTGAGCACTAGTGTTTTCCATTTGACAACTAAGACTACAGCCCTGAGTTTCTGAAGAAAATGTCTTTCAGCCACTGATGGTAAGAAATCACTTATATCATAAAAATAACGATATAATTATTTTTGAAGTTCACTATTTCATATTGCTGCATATTGTTTATCAGGAATTTGAACATCCTTTATGTTGCCATAAGATATAAGGAATCCAAAAAATCTACCTTCTTTAAAACAAATTGCTCTTAAAAACTACTTATATTTAAAATCAATTTTATGTCTTACAGATCAGAAATTATAATAATGCTCTATTTCATTTTAATATCCCTTGATGATTTAAAATATTCAAGAAAATGTCAGTTTATAAATACTTTGGTGTAGTGAAATATTTGCAAATTTCTTCAAAACTTAGTGTATACATTTGTTGAACTCAAATTTTATCTATGCAGATTTTTGGATCATATATAATATGCTGCATTATGATAGCATTATAATAGCATTTGCTTATTAACTCAGCAACTGATATCATTATGAAATTATACAAATTACAGTTCTGGTGATGGTAGAGTCCTTGCTTCATACGTGTGCGACACAAAAAAATTTATAATCAGACATGTCCAGTGTTGTGGACAGATAGAGAATGTCCCCTAAAAAGTTCAGGGTTAATACAGATAAGTCATAAGGGTTGAATCTCATCATAAATAACCTAGGCCTGTGGATGTTGCTGGAGAAGGTGGGACCCTGAGGATGGAATCTTAGGTATTGTGCTTCTATCTTGGAATCCTCTTACTTGTTCTCTCTCTACTTCCAGTCTCCATAATGTGGGGAATAGAACCTTGAGAACTCAGTTACTTCATGCTTCCAGCTTCCACAATATAAGAGCAGAGATTTGAGTGCTCTCTCCCTCTCTACTTTCTGCCATCATGCCCTGAATGTCTCACCCTGGTCTCAGATAGACTGAACCCAGAATCTCCAAAACACTGTGAGCAAGTAAATGTTTCTTCCTCTAAATTGTGTGGTCATATCTTTTGGATAATAGCAGTGAGAATGTTTTCTGAGATACTCAGATGAAAATGTGACAACCTTGAAAAAGAGATGATTCAAAAAGACAGGAAAGAGAGAGAAAACACTAAAGAGTAGAATTAGAAATATCAAATATAAAGTATACATAGTACATTATGTCAGTACAAAAATGCCATTAAAAGGGAATTATTATTTATATTAGTATCTAAAGAAAAATTATTTCAGTTGACACATGCATTCCCTCACAGTGAAATGTCTTTGCACTCAGGCAACCATTAACTCATATGTCTAAATATCATAAGCATTCTTTTTCCTTATTTATCTCCATTTCTACTAGCAAATTTTTCCCACCTGAACCTTCTGTTTTCTTTTTGCCAATTACTTCTATTTTACCCAGCACTTTTGCTTTGCCTAAATTTTTCAGATAGTACATTCTCACTCTTCATTCCTTCTTAATAATTTTTTAATGCTGAGTTTTCTCACAGCTGAATCTTTGAGCTGTGTCTCTTTTGTCATCTATAGTCTGCTTAGGTGATGTCATTTCCCTAGTTGACTCCATTTTAAACCTCTAACCCAGATGTCTCCTGACTCATGTATCTAATTTTACACTCCACGCTCCTTTGTGAATATCCTAAATGTACCTCAAAGCCAGCAGTTCAAGAACTAACCCTACAGCAATCTGGCCAAAGATGATATTTGCTTATTATTTCTTTTCTTAGGAAATGACCAAACACCAGTGCTATTGTGCAGATCCCAAGTGGGACTAATTTGAAACAGGTCTTTTATAGTCAATAGCCATGTGTTAATATTCCCATTGTCTAATCAAATTATGCTCTTTATAACATTATGAGCTTTCTAGACCTCTATTACTATTCTCATCCTTGGTGTATCAGTCAGCATTCTTACAACTATAATCTAAAAGATTGACCAGTTTCCTAGAGGTCAATTTCTACTAACTTAGAGTAAATAAGTTTTATTCTCTCACACTTTCTGTTTCAGTCCATGTTGAGGCTGGTGACTACAGATCTCAGGGCATGGTGGTGGGAGAAGAGAGGGAGAGCACATAACATTTGCTCCTCACATAATGGAAGCCAGAAGCAAGAGAGAGATCATGGGGGAAGGAATCATATATAATCCCCAAGGCCACATGCCCAGGTACCCGTCTTCTGCAGTGGTGTATATACCACCCAGTGTATTCCACTGCTGGAATTGCAACACTTATGGCTTAACATCAACTCCAATCACTAATTATTGAGCTTTTCAAGGAGCCATTCTATATCTAACTAGAGCATACTGCCCCTGGCTCCTAAGGAGCAGCTGCCCACTCAGAATGCAAATGAATTTAGTCTATTTCCAAGAATTCCCACAGTCTTACCAGTTCCAGCATCACTGAAAATTCCCAAAGTGCAATCTCCTGAGTCTCAATGGGAACTCTTGTAAAAGAAAATAAAGATCAAAATAAAAAGCAACAAGTGCCTGCTTCCCAGGCCTTCTTTTGAAATCTGTGGGGAAGACTTTATGGCCCCCTTTCTCAAGATAAGCCAGTATTACATGGGCTCTGTGATGGACCACCAACAGAAAAGGTAGTCACAGCCTCCTTAATCATTGCCCCTGGGCTTGCTACCATCTTAATCACAGCAGAGCCCTTACCCATCATGGGCTATGCTGGGTTTGTCTCCATGTTTACCTAGGCAGAGTTCCCCCCGCCCCCCTCCAGCAAGGCCACATTGCTCTTCTTATTCCTATTCAGAACATTCAACCTCCTTTCATCCAACCTACTTTCTTTCACAGCACCATCTCTCTGGACCTTCTTTATACATGCTTTTCCAGCCAAACTGCAAATCTATAAAGCCTCATTGTATTACTTTTCACCTCAAAATTCAGTGTACAGTTTGCTGAACACAGATATTAGTATCCATAATGCAGTTTGAATATTTTGCTCTTCTGATATTTACTCTGTTAGTTTCTTCAACCCATCATCTTTAAATTCAACCTCATAGAAGGTTTCAGGACAAAGGCAAAATGTTCTTCTTTGCCAATGTGTAACATGAGTGTCCTCCATTCCATTTCCCTATGGAGTCCTCTTTGCCCTCTCAAATCTCCTGAGCAGAATCTCTACTGTCTGTCTGTCTAGTCACATTCTTGCATTTCCAATTTCCTCTCACAAACCAGTTCCAATATCTCATAATCCACATGGTCAGACTTAGATATAGCAGCAATCCCACTTCCCTAGTACCAAATTCTGTTCTGGTCAACATTCTTAGAGCTATGATGTAAAAGGTCAACCACATAACTTAGAGGAAAGAAGGTTTATTTTCTTGTGTTTTCTGGTTCTGTCCATGTGAGGCCAGGGACCATGGATTTCAGCTCATGATAGTAGGGAGGAGGAGAAAGGGAAAGCACATAGACTATGCTTATCACATCATGAAGGACAGGAGCAAGAGAGTGATTGTGGGGTGGAGGAACTATATATTATTCCCAAGGCCACACTCTCCAGAGACCCACCTTCTTCAGCTACACCCTACTGGCCTGGGTCACCACCTGGATAAATAAATTACAATGGATGTATCCACTGCTAGAAGTACAGCCCTCATGACTCAGTTACATCAACTCCAATATGAATTTATCACTCTATACCCAAGTATAACACTTGGTTTACCACAGTTGTTTCTTATTTTGGTTACTGCAAGGGTCTCCTAGTTGGTTTTTTATTCTTATTCACCTTCAATATGTTCAACAAACATCACCAAGAATAACATTATTATAACAAAATTTTGGCTCTATAAACTATCTAAAACCCTTATTGGCAAATAAATACATACATACATACATACATACTTACATAAATACATGAATAAATAAACACATACTAGTTTGTTTAAAGTTATATATGTGAGTACATGCACATTAAATCCTTGTAATGTTAAGAAAAAAAGACATTTTTTTTTCCTAGCTCTTTAAGAGAGAGAACAGAATGCTTAATATGACCTATATGACTTTGCGTATGCTATTCTTACCTCTGATTCCAGCCACCTTGGACATCCTACATTAATTTGCATTTCAGCTACATGGCTTTAGTGTGCAGAGGTCATGCCATGCCCTCTCCTCTCACCAATATCAGAATCTTTGCACATATTGGTTCTTCTACATAGAATGGACAATTAAAACTTGACTTAAATTATATGCATATTCTGGGTTAATATAGAATTGTGAGTTCTGAATGAACAACTGCTCATAATCCTCAATTTTTTCTTTAAATTCTAGCTTTTGTGTATACATACAAGAGTTAAAGATATATATATATAAAATTAAAAATGTATTCTAAGTAAAATCAGTGTTAAGGTTAATTGTTAGGGGCTTATTTTGAGATGCTTCTTGGTAATCACATTTACATCCACGATAGAAACCAGCAGCCTGATAGAGACACCCTGTTATCCCAAAGAGACACTAGGCTCTTTCTGAACATTTAGAAATACAACACATGCATTCAGAGTTATTTACTCTGATTTATATTACTGTGGCTTCTGCATTAAAGATCTAAGTGAAGGTGTTTACATGGGTGATCCAGTATTTACCTTCATAGTCAGATGGAGTGACACTGTGTCCAGAATGAATTGATTGTTACCAAAATCACCAACGTAACAGTTAAAAGCCTCATGGAATTTTAAGAAAGTATTCACTTACTAGCTTTGAAGACTTGTAGTATGTTCTAAGGACAAATATGCCCCACATCTGATTTACATGTTGACAGTAACCACTACCAGTAATTCACTTCCTTTGCTTTTGCTTCTTTTCCAATTTAAATGTACCTTCAGGTTATATCAAGAAATTAGAAAAAATGAATTTAATATCCAAGTGACTATTCTGTGTATTATAAAAAGAGAGACCATTTAGATCATATTAGGAAAAAAACATAATAATTCCTCAAATCATCCATGATTTTATAAAACTCATAATGGTTTAGCTAATATGAAATTACTACTTTGCTTTTTTTATAATAAAAATTGGACATTTTCCCTTTTACTCCTCATTTGAATTGTACTATTTAGTCTTTCTAATTTATTTTATTATTAGCCTATATTTTTATTATATAAAAGGTAAATTTTTGCAGCTGATCTTTTTAACTTTAGCTATTTAATAGACATTATATTCTTCACCATTGAAGAATCTTTCTCATAATCTTCTCATCTCCATGATGTCTCTGTTGACTTTTTCATCTCTCTCTATCAGCTTGGCTGTATCTGTACTCTCTCATCTCCTCTTTTTAAGCATTTTTTCCTCTTTCTTATAGTTTGATTTTATGTTCAGATTTTAAGGTATCTCCATATTTTTCAATACTATAAGCATTTAGCTTTACTTGAAGTACCACAATCCATTAATGGTATAGGTCTTCAAATGTACCATAACATTTGAATGCAGTATACTAATAGACACCCTCCTTAATCAGATTGATGGACTGTTTAAATTACAATTAATTTTATACCCTGTGAAATAAAGCGTCAAGCCACAAACTAGTGCTAGGGAACTAACTAATGTGGCTTTCCCTTTCATTCAAAGCGGAAGGAAAACTTACTAGATTTAAGTGTCTAAATAAAGATTAAATTAAAAAGTAGAGTCACTGTAAGGGTAGAGGTAGACAAAATGACTGCTGGGAAATGTCAGACACATGTTGTTTCCCATCTAATATATATTCTTTTCTTCCTTACTAAGGAATGGGGCCAACAATCATTGCTCAGGCTAGTCTCGAACCTGTAATCCTCCTGTCTCATTCTCCCAAGTACTGATATTACAGCCATTTGCCACCATACCTGGTTGAAAAAAAGCCACTTCTACTACTTAGAAATAATCCACTGTTCTCTGCTTCGAATAAGTATCCTTTCTGGCTCACTATTATATATTACTCTATAATGTAATATCATGTTTCAAAATATCAATGATATTTCATGATGGAAAATACTTCATTATATTAATATATGCCACAGAGGGTTAGTAAACTATTTTATTTTTGGAATTTGTGGCACTTTATGGTCCTTCCCTGTGGTAAATATTAGTATGATTGAGTTCATAAATGTTCCCTGAAAATCAATTCCAAGTGGACTAAGCATTTGTAAGCATCTTTTCTATTTATTCCTAAGATAAAAATCTAAGCTGTTCTTTTTATTTGCACTTTCCTTAGTAATGTGGATGTTTATTTTCTTCAACTTCTCATTAAAACTATCTAAATGTTTTTAAGATGAAATTTTTCAATCTTACAAATGAAATAAAATTTTTATTTTTCATAGTATTTAAAATTATTTTTAGAAAATTTTCCTCTGAGCCACCTTCACTATATGGATTATCTTATATTTATTTTTTTAGTTAAATTAGGGCTACTATAATAATATATATGTACATATATAAATATGTATACATATGTATATACACATATACATATATAATGAACATAACAAAAATTTACTTTATAATCATAAATGTCTCTGTTTATAGATTTATGATATACAAGGATTAGGTTTAGGTTATGCAAGTAACTGTATATTTCATATACTGTATACAGTTTCATTTGTTTGGGCACCTGCACATACTTGTGATATCATTACCATAATCATAGTAATAAATGTACACATCACCCTCTCCCCCTATTTTTTCCTGAGTCTCTTTGCTTTTGTGTGTGTTAAGAACACTTATCATAAAATTTGTCCTGTTAAACTTCTCAGAGCACAATATAGTATTCAATACTTTGATAGCAGAGCTCTAGTTCCAGCTTATTTTTCTTTTAATTTTTATTCATATATTGTAAGCATATATCTTTGTTAGGTACAAATTGATAATGATATATGTGTTCACAATTCTCATTTGACCCCTTCCCCAAATTCCCACCCCGCTCTCTCGCCCTCCCTCCCTCTCAAGTTCAGTTTAGTGAGTAACCTTGGTATACATTAGTGTCCCCCCACCCCCCCCATCCAACCCCTTCAGTTAAATCAACTTCTTTGCTTTCTAGGGTCTCTCCTTTTCATCTGGAGACCCTCTTATACCCCATCTTCTCCCTAGCATCCTAATATTAGGGAGAATATATGCTTCTTTACTCTTTGTGACTGGCTAATCTCACTTAACATAATGTTTTCCAGTTCCTTCCATTTCCCTGCAAATAACATGATTTCGTTCTTCTTTATGGCTGAGTAAAATTCCATTGTGTACATATCCCACAGTTTTGTAATCCATTCATCTCTCAATGGACATCTTGGCTGCTTCCATAGTTTGGCTATTGTGAATTGTGCAGCTATAAACATAGATACACATACATCGGTCTGATAGTTTGGTTTCCATTCTTTTGGGTAGATACCCAGTAGTGGTATTGCTGGATCATATGGCAGGTTCATTCCCATACATCTGAGGATCCTCCATACTGTTTTCCAAAGTGGTTGCACTAGTTTGCAATCCCACCAACAGTGTATTAGAGTTCCCACTTCTCCAGATTATTGTAAACAGTAAATATGTAGGCAGCAAGGGCAAAATAGAACAGAGCAGGGATTCTCAACCTCAGCACTACCAGCTTTTAGATTAAGCTACTCTTGAAAGTGTGAGACTTTTCTGTCTTTTTCTTTTTTCTTGGATGTTTAGCATTCATACCTGACCTGTACCCAGTGGATACAGTAGCTCACACTCCAGGATAACAACTCAAAATGTTTGGTATTGTCAAGTGTTTCCTAAGGAACATAATCCTTCCCCATTGAGAATCAATGAGATATGAGGAGACGTTTGTGGGCCAAATTGGATGCAGAGCTTATCATTTTTTAGATTGCTGAAAGCTCAGCCATATCTACAGAAAGGAATCTGGGAAAAAAATGTGTTTGGCAAAAACATGAAGTCTCAGTGGCTATTACACCATGTGCTTACTTTTCAAAGTTCTTTTTCTATTTCCAGGTACATGTTGGAATTTCTTTGGGGAAACAATGCATTCTCCACTTTGTTTCAGTTTTTCTCATAATCATTGTCTCTCCCCCTTTATAGGCTCTTTCTAGCAGGATTCTCCTATAGTACTTTCTCTGAACATTTTCATATACATAGTTAGATCTATGTGTTTCCCTCCCAAAAAGTGAACCTAGATAACTGATTACTGCTAATGTTTATTTCATTTCTTGCTATTAAAAAACTGGTCATTTCTCTGCATCGTGCCATAACCACATATTGTCCCTAGCCATTCCATCATCTGTTGGAAGGCAGACATAATAAATTGGGGATTACTGAATCAGTGTCCAGTTTAAACTCATAAAGGTCCTGAATTTTGCCATATTCCTTTAATATCTTACTAAAACATATATTTCTAAGGCCTATGAATAAAGTCTAAATTTCCCAAGTCATCAAGGTGTTCCAAAACCTTACATCATAGTTTAGCCCTAATTTCTTTGCTAAGTATCACCTAAAATACTTCCTTATTTGCAACTTCTTTCCTACATAGCTGTAATATTTATTTTTCTGACTCTTGGTGTAGTTATTTTCCCTCTTGGATATTTAATGTTTAATACACTTTTCACAACAAAAGCCAATTATCAATACTCCAGTATTGTGCTACCTCCAGTTCTTGTGAAATCATAACTGTATTAAGAGCTCATTTTATGCAATACATAATTTAATTTTACACTGTCAGTTGGATGATTACTTTTTAAGAACATTTCATAGAATTTGTGTTAAAACAAACTTGATTGTTTTTTAAAAAAACACAATTATATTGTTCCCAAATGTCTATTATAATTTTAAGTAGAATAACAACTTTTGGCAACACAAAGGTTCTTTCTAGAATACTTAATGAATATAAATTATTTGCACTTAATTCTTTTCTTGTTGGTTTGTAAAAGAATGTGGTCTTAAAAAGCTTGCCCTTGGTTGATACAGTTCCTGTACTAGTACTTACATGATTAATGTTAACTGTGTATCTTTTTTATTTCTTCATTGTATCATGGCATATTTTACATGCAAGAGAAATCTAAATATACATTTTATATTAATGTACTTTTTTTTTTTTTTCGGTACTGGGGAATTGAACTCAGGGGCGTTCTACCTCTGAGCTACAGCCCCAGCCCTATTTTTTTATTCTTTATTTTGAAACTGAGTCTCACTAAGTTGCGGAGTGCCTCACCAGGTAGCTGAGGCTGGCCACAAACCCGGATCCTCCGGTCTCAGCCTCCCGAATGCTGGGATTACAAGTGTGCGCCACCATGCCCGGCTTAATAAAGTTGATTTTACTGTAAATAATAGGCCTGACAGAATATTTATTTATTTCTAACTCTAAGAAAATATTCCTACATTCCTATCTTCTCAAACCATAGATAATATGTTCTTATTTAGAGTACCTTCAGAAATAATTTATGTATGACCTCAGTCTTCAAAGTTCCTGTATCGTTCCTCTATCAATGAACATGGACACATGCTTATAAAGATACTTTTGAAATTTAATGATGAGAAGGAAAACAGTCACTGCACACTAACACTCTAATGAAAGTAACAACAAAAAATATAAACTGTAGTATAGATACCTCTAATAATGTACTTAACTGAGCACACAAGTTCATGTTAAAAAAAAAATTAAATATACGATCCTTGGTAAAGGTCCTGGAGAATAAACCCCGAGGAACTTTAGCACTGAGCATGTTACATATCTAGCTCTTTTTATTAATTTATTTATTGTATTTTAAGACAAAGTCTTGCTAAGTTTCCCAGACTGGCGTTGAATTGGGGATTCCGCTGCCTCAGCTTCCTGAGTAGCTAGAATTACATGTGTGTTCTACTACACCCAGTTACAATACATGATCTTTTAAATCAGAATGTTATGGAATGCCAGGTCTGTGAGAAGACATATAGGTAGCAGAAGACAATCTTGAGAAGTCTTCTTCTTGTAGAAGATTAACAAAATTATAGACTGAATCTGTGAGATTCTAGGATCATAGAGAGACTAATATCTGTGAACTATTAAGAACTTATTTCCTTGTGATCAGTTAAGAGTAATGCTAAAGTTGTGCTGGGCTGCGAATGTTGCTCAGTGTACTCTACCTGCCTAGCATGTATGAGGCCCTGGATTTGATAACCAACATTACAAATTTATAAATAAATAAGCATATAAAATCAAACCAGGAATTTAAATGTATATTTATATATACATGTTTATCATAACACATAGATTTTTGTATGTTTATATGCTTTTGGGACATTGAGATGATATACTTTTAATTTTTCTTAATTTTATATTTTGCAATTTTTTTTGTGGTACTGGGAATTGAACCCAGGTGTATTCTACCTCTCTGCTTTACTCCCACTACTTTTTAATTTTTTGTTTTGAAACAGGGTCTCACTAGGTAGCTGCGAGTCTTACAATATTGCCGAAGCTGTCCTCCAATCTGTGATCTTCTTGTCTCAGCCTCCCAACTAATGGAATTACAGGCATGTACCACCAGAACTGACACATCTTGTAATTTATTATCATAATAATATGACCATATATATTAAAACACATAGAGCAGGATAACAACATAACTTATCAAATAAACTAATTTAGCTATATCATGATTTTCATAAATTATCTTACACCAAACTAAATTGGTAATTATTCCCAACAAAGGCACATACCCTTAAAATAGGCTGTTCATTAGTACTATCTTAGCTTTATTCTTGTAACCCTAGGTATGCAATTTTTATAATATGAAATAAATGAGGTAATATGCTATTGCCAATAAGTATTATAGAGACAAACCTCACTGGAAAATTAAATTGCTATAAACATGCTTTTTATTGTCAGAAAATCATTGGATTACAACCATAAATATCCTGTCTTAATGCTCATGATATATGGTGTCTTTTATTCAGAGACCTTAAAATAATTCTAATTTCCTACCCTATAGAAATATGTGTTCTTTATGAACCCCACTGGACTTTATGCACAGGCTTTATAAATTTGTGCCACATTTTTTTTCCTTAAGCAGTATCTCACTCACATATGTCTCTCAAACTATTGTTATGAATAAAGAACATCCCATTTGATGATAATTTGGGTCAGAAATGTGTCATTTAGACACTAAACTTTCAACAACAGAATAGGATTCTACTTCATTGACAAGCACTTTTCCATGTGGTAGTAATATAAAGAAGAGCTGGGCATGGTGGCGCACACCTGTAATCCCAGTTTTGGGAGGCAGAGACAGGAGGATCACAGGTCTGAGGCCAGATTCAGCAATATAGTTAAACTCTCAGCGACCTAGTGAGCCTTTCCTTCCAAAAGAAAAAATAAATAAAAAATAAAAAGTTTGGGAGTATACCTTAGAGGTAGAATGACCCAGGTTCAATCTGTAGTATCACCAAACAATAACAAAATAAATAAACAAAAAATAAGTAAGATACACAGTGTTGAAAAAGTAAGACCAGTTTTACAACTTAAGTGGAAACCATCCACATCCACATCTGCAGTGTAGTAATTAATTGCTATAAGAGATTGTGCATATTATGAGGATACATATATATAGTACTGGTGACTGAACCATATATATTACTGGGGACTGAACCCAGGGGCTTTTTACTACCGAGCTACATTCCCAAGTCTTTTTATTTAATTCTGAGACAGGGTCTCACTAAATTTTACAGGCTGGTCTTGAAATTGTAGTCCTCCTGCCTCAGTCTCCCAAATACTAGAAATACAGGCATATGCCACCACATCCAAAAACAATATATTTTTCATTGAAAAAAAGGAAAATAAGAGTACATGACTTATTTCAGTAGACAAAATATTATGATTTATTGACTATGTGTTATTTAAATTTCATGACATTTAATAACACTGAGAGATTAGACTCAACTACAGTAATGCTTTGTGTAACTATATGGGCTATCTCACATCCTGATACACACTGGACAATCAATGGATCTTAGTTCCCTCCCCCCTTATAATATTGAAGTGTCTTGGGGTTCTGATTAAAAATAGATATTGTGACCAAAAAACGTGGAAATTGTAGTTGAATGCTTCTGGCTGAAACAAACAGAAAAACAGAAATTAGATTGGGTGACAGATACATACTGACTTTTGCCTTGGTTTTATTGATGATAATGATCCTGTTCCCCACCATAAATATCTAAGCTGAAAGGTCAGACTCTGCCTCAAGTCAGTTATTTTATTCTGTTCTTGCTGTTATAAGATAATATTTTATACTAGGTAAGTTAGTAACAACAGAATTTTTTTAACATGCTTCTAAAATCTGGGAAGTCTAAGTTCCAGATGCCAACAGATTCAGTGTTGGGTGAGAACTCACTCCACATAGACGGCTTCTCTATGTACCTGCATGAAAAGGGACAAATTGATTCCTTTTTTATAGAAGCACTAATCTCATTTGTGAGAGAGAGGCCCTCATGATCTAATCACTTCTTAAAATTATCACATGGAGGTTTAAGTTTTGACATGACTTGTGAGGAAACAAAAATGTTCAGACAATCACACTATGATAATTAGGGTTAGGGAAACCTTCAATAGTGTTACATAAATAAGAAAAGAGAAAACAATGTGAAGAGGCCCCAACAGAATTTGCTGATGTGCTGCCAGAAGCTATCCCTCCCAAATACTGGGGGATAACCCCCTCTTCATTCCTACAAATGCTCTCTGTGTCACTGTCTTTGTCAGTTTGAATTATTATAATAATTCCATAGATGGGGCAGCTTAGACAATAGAAATGTCTCACAATTCTGGAGGCTGGGATATCCAAGCCAGAAACCAGCAAGATCATGTTCTGCTGAAGGTTCTCTTTCTGTTTATGTTCTTATGTGGTGTTCCTTGGACACAGAGAATAAGAGTGAGCTCTCATAGTATTTCTCTTTTAATAGATACAAACATTAATTCCATCATGAGATCCCTAATCTCATAACCTCATCTAAACCTGAATATTTTCCAAACGTTCTACTGCCTAACACCATCTTATGGGGGATTAGTGCTTCACTCTAAGAATCTTGAAGAACACAAATATGTAACATAATACTTTGCTTTTCAATTAACCACAGCTACAAAGCATTATTGTTTACTCCTAAGCCAATATTCACTGATCAATAGACCTTTTTTAGAAAAATCCTCAGCAAACCAATGTTTATTATATAAAATTTTAAAGAAATTCTTTAAGTGCTAAACTCGTAATGTTCTCACAAGATACATGCATAGAAATTTTCTTTGGAGAGCTTGTAGTAATGAAATATAACGAGCCAGGCACGGTGGCGCAGACTTGTAATCCCAGCAATTGGGAGGCTGAGACTGGAAGATTCAGGTCCATGGCCAGCCTCAACTACCTAGTGAGGCCCTCCACAACTTAGTGAGACCCTGTTTCAAAATAAAGAATAAAAAATAGAGCTGGGAGCATAGCTTGGAGGTAGAATGCCCCTGAGTTCAATCCCCAGTACTGAAAAAAAAAAAAAGAAAAGAAATATAACTGAATAGCCTAATGAAGCTTTGTTTTTTATTGTAAAAAGAATTGTAAAAAGAAGAAATAGTAAACCTAGTCATTATATAAAACTAAGATAAGGATAAAATTTTCCAGGATCAGAAGTGCTGTTTTAAATATTAAACCCATCCTCTTCTCTTCTCCACTCTATAGGTCATGTGTACTTATAATTCATAAAGAATAAAATTATGATATATCATGAGAAGATTGTTTCTGTCCCCTGAAAGCCTATGCTCATTTAGGTGTTGCTGGAAGATTGGATAAAAATTAAACCAAATCTACTTTGCAGTTACCTTAGAAGCACCCACTTCATGCTAAAAGCACTGCAGAGAATCGGAATAGAAGGAACATACCTCAACATCATAGAGGCAATATACAATAGGCCCACAGCCAACATCATATTAAATGGATAAAAACTGAAAGAGTTCCCATTTAAAATAGGAACAAGACAAGGATGTCCATTATCACTGCTTCTGTACAATATAGTACTTGAGACTCTAGCCAGAGCCATAAGGCAAGAGAAGGAAATCAAAGGGGTAAAAATAGAGAAAGAAGAACTAAAACTATCCCATTTGGCAGATGACATGATACTATACTTAGAAGACCCAACAAACTCAACCAAAAAACTTATGGAACTGATCAACAAATTCAGCAAAGTGTCTGGATACAAAATCAATCTTTATAAAACCAGAAGCTTTCCTGTTTATCAACCATAAATCCACTGAAAAAGAAATCCAGAAAACAAGTCCACTCACAATAGCACCCCAAAAAATCAAATACTTAGGGATAAATCTAACCAAAGAGGTAAAAGATCTCTATAAGGAAAACAATAAAAAGTTGAAAAAAGAAATCGATGAAGACCTTAGAAGATGGAATGATCTTCCATGCTCTTGGATAGGCAGAAAAAATATCAAAATGGCCATCCTCCCAAAAGTGATCTATAGATTCAATTCAATACTCATGAAATTACCAAGGTCACTACTCACAGACAGAAAAATCAGTCCTTAAATTCATTTGGAACAACAAAAAGCCCAGGATAGCCATAGTAGTTCTTAGCAACAAGAACCATGCAGGAGGTATCACAATACCGGACTTCAAACTCTACCACAAAAATATACACATAGACACACAGACCAATGGAGCAGAATAGAAGATTCAGGAACACACCCACGTGCTTACAGTCAATTAATTTTTGACAAAGGAGCCAAAAACATACACTGGAAAAAAAATAGCCTCTTTAACAAATGGTGTTGGCAAAACTGGTTAACCATATGCATGAAAATGGAAATAAACCCCACTTTCTCACCCTGCAGAAGAGTCAACTCAAGGTGGATCAAAGACCCGAAAGGTAGGCTGGAGACCTTGCAGCTACTTGAAGAGGGCATAGGACCAACACTTCAACACATAGGCACAGGTAAAAACTTGCTCAACGAGACCTCAAAAGCACAAGCTACTCAAAGGAAGATCAATACATGGGATTACATTAAACTGAAGAGTTTCTTTGCAGCTAAGGAAACTATCAAGAACCTCAACAGAGAGCCCACAAAGTGGGAGAAAATTTTTGCCAGCTACTCTTCTGATAGAGGTCTAATATCTAGGATATACAGAGAGCTCAAGAAAATCACAGCTAAGAAAACAAATAACCCAATCAAAAAATGGGCAAAGGATCTAAATAGACACCTCACAAAAGAAGAAATACAAATGGCCAATAAATGTATAAGGAAATGTTCTACATCATTAGCAATCAGAGATATGCAAATCAAAACTACCTTGAGACTTCACCTAACTCCAATCAGAATGACAATCATAAAAAACACAAACAACAACAAGTGCTGGCAAGAGTGTGGAGAAGTGGGAACTCTAATACACTGTTGGTGTGATTCCAAATTAGTGCAACCACTTTGGAAAACAGTATGGAGCATCCTCAGATGAATGGGAATGAACCTACCATATGATACCAGCAATACCACTTCTGGGTATCTACTCAAAAGAATGGAAATCAAACTATCATACTGACGTATGTTTATCTATGTTTATAGCTGCACAATTCACAATTGCCAAACTATGGAAACAGCAAGATGTCCATCAACAGATGAATGGATTACAAAACTATGGGATGTCTACACAATGGAATTTTACTCAGCCATAAAGAATAACAAAATCATGTTCTTTGCAGGGAAATGGATGCAACTGGAAAACATTATATTAATTGAGATTAGTCTGTCACAAAGTTAAGAAAAGCATATATTCTCCCTAATATGTGGATGCTAGGGAGAAGATGGGGCATAATGGAACTCCAGATGAAAAAGGAGAAACCCTAGATAGGCAAAGAAGTTGACTTAACAGATGGTGATGGACAGGGGTGGGAGGAGACACCCAAATGCACATGATGTACTTTCTCAAATATGTCAAGGTCAATCAATAAACTGAACTTGAGAAGGAGGGAGGACGAGGGAGTGGGGTGGGAATTGAGGAAGGGGTTAAATGAGAAATGTGTGCATATATGCCTTTATCAGCTTGTACCTAACAAATTGTATGATTACAATGCACCAGTTAATAAAAATAAATTTAAAAAAGAAATCTCTATTTTATACTTTGTAATAGGAGGAAATGCCAAAGTAATGGTCGAAAGAGTTTTCCACCCCTGTGTTTAAACTTAGACCTTGATATCTTCAAATTAAAAAGAAAAAAATGCTAAGAATTCGCTTGTATGTTTTTGCTACTTAGGAATTCCAAAAGAAAAGAGCAAATTTTTTTTTTTTACAATGATACATTTAGCAAAATTGCCTTTACCTCTTGTTTGATCTTTCTCACTTACATATGCATAATGCATGTGTTTTAGAGATCTGTATCTTTAAACGTAACTATATTAAATTAATGTTTTACTTTATATTACAGTCATTTTCCATTAAATTAAGAAATCAATATTTCTCTGTTAAACTTCCAGTTTAATGGAGTCTATTTGAGGTTATCCATAGGACAATCAGATAAGGCACATTTGCATTAATCACCAGCTATGTATTGTAATTAAAATACACATCACAGGAACAGGGATGAAAGCTCCGGTAGTAGAGGTAAAGCATTTGTCTAATGCATGCAAAGTCCTGTTTGATTCCTCAATACCACACACAGAAAAAAATTGCATGAAAACCATAACTATGGTGCCTTAAAACATATTCAATAAATTAGTTTTCCAAATGAATACAATAATGTCACCATTCTTATTACTACTCTCAAGTATAATGTTAGGAAAGTTGAAGGAAATAATATTATTGGGGAAGAACATTGGAAAGTTAGAATCATTATTACTTTGTATGTACATTCCTACTGTGATAAAATCTCAGATTATAAAAATAATTAGAAATTTCACACAGAACAAAGAAATTTTCTTTCTTCTAAAGGGGAATGAAGTTTGAAAAAATTTAATACTCTTTTACTATATATTTATAACTGCACACATGATTTCACACTTGAATTTTTCTTTTAGAAGACTCTTAATTAAAGAAAAAAACATTATAACTGGGACATAATTTCTTATGCAAATTATCTACCACACTAAATAACTGCCAATATATTAATTATATTTCTGTATTCATGGTAATCATGCTGCTTTTGCCACAGGGAGATCTCCTGGGCATCTTATTAAATATGAAAAATATTACTAATAGATCATTTCATTTAAATTTTAGTTATATTAATAATTATAACAACTTAAAATCATGTAGATGTATGAAGAATAAACTATTTCCCTTCTATTCCTTAATTATTACAGATTGAAATGTACCACCCAGATGCCAACTGTCTAGAAAACACTGCATAAAGATGTTAATGCAGGTAAAATTAAAAAGACCTAATCATCTAATATAAAAATTAAAATAAATAAAGAAATATTTCTGACAATTAAATTGTGTACATTTACAATGAGGTCACATTTATCCACATCTTCTATGTAAGTAAACAGTGAAACATCAGAACACATACTTGTTTAGGTTCTGAGCATCCTAACTCATGTATTCTGCTTGATACTATTTGTTATAGTTAGATAACAAATGTCCCATAAGGAGCTCATCTATTCATGTTTGGAGCTGATGTAATTGAGTAATGAAGGTTGTAATCCCATTACAATGGGTTGGTGGCCTAGGTAGATAGAGTGTGGCTGGAGGGGGAGGATTCCTGGTGGTGCAGCCTTGGAGATTATATGTGGTTCCTTCTCCCTCACTTGCTTCAGGCTGCCATAATGTGAGGAGCACAGCCCAGGTGCTCTTCCTTTCTCTGCCTCCCACTGCTATGCCCTGAGATCCACAGTCCCTAGCCTCACATGGACTGAACCTGAAACCTTAAGAAAATAAATCTTTGCTCTTAATTACACCATCAACTCTTTAGATTTTGACTGGGAGAATGCTGACCAGAACACTACTGAACACTGAACCAGAAAACAAACTCCTTCAGGAGCTAACAATAAACAGACAACAAAAACATTCTAGGATAAATTCTATCCAGGAAGTATGTAAACAATACCAGGGTAGTTACTCAACACAAAGGGGCTAGAGAGGGCAATGCAGACTGTGATGACTACTGGCTTGCATTCAGAATTTAGATAGACCTGCATGTGCCTGACAAATTCACTGTCTGACCTTGATAAACTACTTAATCTTTCTCTATATTCCTCACTGTAAAATGGAACCAGTATTACTATGTATCTCACTTGGCTGTTGTGGAAAAGTAGTGTATGGAATACATGAACATCACTTGGTATTATAGTTAGATATAGAATGTCCCCTGAAGAACTCGTGTATTAATATTCAGTGGATGTCATTAAGTTTTATGGGTTGTAATCTCATCAGTGGATAAATCAATTGTGATAGATTTACTAGGTGGTACCCTAGGCTGGTGGGGTGTGGGCCTTAGGGACTGTGCTTTTATCTTTGAATCCCTTTTCTTATTTGCTCTCTCTTATTTCCACCTCTTTTTGCTTCCTGCCACCATTTCCTGATCTCTGAAAATTCAGCTAGTCATAGAATGACCCCCAAATCTTCAAAGACTGTAAAAAAATAAATCTTCCTTCCTCTAGGTGTGTGGTTAGTTGTTTTGGTTTATAGCTGTAAGAAAGTAAACCAAAGGAACTTGACCTACCGCTTCCAGGAGTATGAAAGAGGTCTTGTTGCTATTATGGTTGTAATTGTAGTTGAATATTACCAATAATATTATTACCAAATATTGTTATTAATACATTTTGTCCTCTCTTTTGACTTTTATAAAAGTAACGGGTAGCAGCCGGTTCATGTATTATTATTCCACGTAAGAGGTAAAGAAATGAGGTCAGAGCACTTTGAAAGGCTTGCTCAAAAATACAAGTTGAAAATGGCAGGATCTAGAATGCAAGCCAATTGTTCAGCACTATGTTTCCTGTTCTTCAATAATCATAGCTGAAGCAAGAGCCCTTGACTTTAAAATGTGTGGATTACCATGTTGACTACCTCAGCAATTCCTACCAAACACACTTTAGAAGTCACTTAGAGCCCTGTGGAGTTACATAATATATACTGCTCATCCCTCATCCATGCTTTTATATACAATATCTCTCTTTCTTATTGATTTTTGGAACTGACTCATCACTGATTATTTTCTTCTGTATCCTGAAAAGTTTCATCGTGAGAGTTCATCATCATGTGTTCAGTAAACAACAGCTGTATTCATACTCTGATCCACAAATCTTATAATACTCTAATATTTAGAAAGCATGACTACTTTACATCTTTAGAGATTTTTGAAAGTGTTTTTTAAATTTCTGAAGTTGGCATTTTGTTACACAAGTGAAAATATAAACTATAGGCTTTATAGAAGACATCTGTGAAATCTACTAATTTTAATTAATTATCTGTTACTTTCCTTGAATTATTATTATTAATAATTATGATTATTTAGTACTGGAAATTAAACTCAGGGGTGTTTTATTTCTAGGCTACATTCCCAGTCCTTTTTTATTTTGAAACAGGGTCTCTCTAAGTTGATGAGGATCTCACTAAGTTGATGAAGCCAATCTCAAACATACAATCCTCCTGTCTTAGCCTCCCAAGTTTTCAAACCTACAATTCTCCTGTCTTAACCTTCCAAGTACTGGGGTAGCACATGTCTGTAACCCCATGTACAACTTTAAATTATATCTAAGCATATATCATTAAAAATCATAATTCAAAACATATATTGCCATGGAATTTTATATTTTTGTACTGCTCTGGGATATAATAGCAATAACTGGATAAGCAAAATGCTTAAGCCCTTGTATATCAAATATATATAATATATATTACCAAATATATATATTATCAAATATATATATATATATATATGTGTGTGTGTATACATGTATGGATTACTATATATATATGTATATATATATACATACATGTGTGGATTACCATATATAAGCATGCTTATACATACAAAATGC
Organism: Graphiurus murinus; assembly: GCA_004027655.1. Taxonomy (NCBI): domain Eukaryota; kingdom Metazoa; phylum Chordata; class Mammalia; order Rodentia; family Gliridae; genus Graphiurus; species Graphiurus murinus. The sequence continues at coordinate 130,744 of PVLC010000033.1, read as the reverse complement.
TTATAGATACTTTTTGTTATTACAATATGACATATTTGTAAAATGGGAATGAAGCAGTAAAGTTACTTTTTAATTGCACCTTATTGTCCTTTCACCTAAGAAAAATATGATAGCACAAAAGCATTCTGATAAGTTCCTTGACTGATTCATACTTTCTCAGGTAATTTGTGGAGATCATTATGCTGTGCTCTGGGTGGAATTGGGGCTGCGAGGTCATGATCTGTCACTACTACAGTCGTAATGAATTTATAGAATCATTTTTCATCAGTGATGCACATTCAGCTATAAACTGGGCAATTTGCAGGTGCTTTGGGTTAAAGACTGATTTCTAAAGTTGAAGTTATCTAAATGATTCTGCATACTTTCTCCTTTACAAAGATATTTATAAGTAAAAGCACACCAGAACATTGTATCAGAATGTTACTAAATATAGATATTGTGATTATTCAGAATCTTGAGAAAACTAATCAGTTCTTGAATTGTTTTAAATCTGGTATGTTAGGTATGGTTAAGAGGTTGTTTTGTTTGTTTTTAAAATGAATGTTTTACAGATTCGATCTGAATGCATATTTCATCATAGAATGAGGGCAGAACTTACATAAAACAGTTTTCTTTCATTTTGGTTTCTGCATCTGATGGTATGACAAGACATCCATCAGGCAGTAAAACGGGAAAAAAATCTCTAAGTGTATACATTCGTAGACACATAAATCAAACTACCAAGTCTACAGTGTTAAGAAAATATGAATCTCTTTACTCAGTAATGGAATCACCTTGAATTTCTTAAATCGATAGTTCACTGAACCTGAAGAACAATTTTCTAGCACTGGCACATACATAATCTGTCTTATGTAGTGCGCTAGAAGTTGCTCAGTACAAGTACTGAGCCCAGCTCTTAAACGAATGATGGCTTTGCAATGTGGACTGCTTAAGCTCAAGCCACCTTCAAACATCAACATTTCAGATATCCTCATGACCACATCAATAGTTAGGAGCATTGCCTAGGTACTTACCAATTTGAAGACAAACTAATAGTTTTGGTGAAAGCTAAAGAGAGCTTTTAAGTAAAGTCTTCATTGCACTTAACAGTTAAGGAAATCTGATTCATATATGTACGCGTGATATTCACATCACACTCAAAGATAGAAAGCAGCAAGCACTATAAAGGTCCTGGGTATATCTTGCACACAATGGACATTCTATCCCAAATTAAGTGGAGATTTGTAGCCTTCCTAGAATCCAGACTATTCAGGCCTCCTAGGAACCAATTATCTTTTCAAACAATTTACAGGCTTACCTCTAATGAAATATTTTATTGTCCATCCAAAGTAGAATCATCTCAGTAACAAAAGACCTCCCATGAAACTCTAATTTCTCGATACTTTCAAAAGTTTTTCCCTTTATTAATATTAATTTGGATGCCAAAAGTGAGTTTCTATATAAAGTTATCTAAAGAAAGAATTTTTCCTATTGATCTATTATGATTATCAGTATTGTCCACCCCTCAGTGGAAAAAAAAAACACCTGTCATTCTAGATATCAACTAATACATTAGTGATCTTGCTATCAACTAAACTTGAGGAAAAAAAAATAACCTCACAGCCATCCCTAATACCATCCGCAGAGATTATCTATGAACTATAATAAACTATAAACATTAAGTTTTTCTATAAAAATGCAACTGAGGACCTCACACTGGCTTTTCTTTTTTCTACAGTTTCCAAACTGTAATGAATTTTTTATTATCTTTCATTTAATTCCATGTAGGTTTATTCTTGCTGATAACATGATCTATTGTTCTCTGAGCCATGGTGAGATTGCCATTTCTTAAACAGACAGCACTTATTGGAAATTAAACCTCTACTAATGTATTATAATTATTACTTGAGGGTAATTTGCTGCTCCAGCAGGGAGCCACAGCCAACAGGATGGTAACGTTTCTTCTAGGGAGCTGTTAATATTTCTTCTACGCTGAAATCCCACATAATGGATCTTGCCTAAGGCTGATTAATGATTTCAGAGCTGGAACAGTGATTTGTAGCTAAATCAGTCCTCACTGGAGGAGATTCAGGGTTATTTGAGTCAATACTGTTAAATAAGTGTAAACAGTAACTTCAGTTAACACACATGTAATCTAGTAGGTAAGAAAGAGCAGCAATAAAAGGGAGTAAATAATGATAATCCCGCCGTCTGTGCATTTCATTTACACTTATAACAAATACAGGCAAGAAACACACTGCAGTGCCATCAAACCTATGGAATTACTTTCACTGCAACACATTTTTCTGCATTGAGAAAGCAATTTCCTAAACAAGTAAAAGCAAATTGAGCTAAGTGCTAAAAATAAATCAGAGCCCCCCTTTTCCCACCCCACCCTCCACACACTTCTTTATTCTATATCACCTTCCTCACCACGGAAGAAATTGGACAAATAACTTGGAAGAAACTTGTGCAAGACAAATTTCAAGTAGGGAAAATGCTTTTGTTTAGGTTAACATCCTACAAGCATACAGAGATCCGACATGGTATATGCTGTGCAAGCTCCAGGGGTTTTGTCTTTGCTGGAAATGATGCACAGTATAGAAGTCCTCAAGAAGCAACCTTGAGATACCTTTGCCTTGACGCCTACAGGAGGAATGTATCACATCAGAGTACACTTTAGTCCTTGAACTTAATCCTTATTCCTTAATGTGAAGTTAATATCAATAGAAGAAAAGTGATATAACTGTAGTTAAGATTATGTGATGGACCTTAATAAGTATCTTTCAACACGAATTTCACTAATCGCCCCACTTCTCATTGTTCCAGAGATTTCTAAACATTCTAGTATACATTGTCTGAGGTTCTTGCCCTCTGACTAGCAAAATTCATTAGAAGCAGCATCTATGATATTGTAAAGGAAAGAAAAAAAATACTTGTTAGATAAAATCTGAGGATCTATCAATTCATACACCATTTATGAGCACAGCAATTAGAGTGATGGGTGAAGTCAGAAGAACCACTGATGCCTTCACTACCTCAATTACAAGATCCTGGGAAAAACATAAAAGATGGGCTGCAACATAGTCTTAGGTTTTTGAATTCCTTGCAGAATCTGTGCTGGAAGAAATCTCTCAAAGAAATGCCAGTGCATTTTGTAGTAGGAACAAAGAACTATAGAAATTAGTGTTCAACTTCTATGAAGCATATTCAAGCTTTGCTTCTGTCTGTGACTCTTCTATCACTAGAGTGCTCTACACACACATACACACATGCACACACACACTGCTTGAGTCGATAGCTCTTATTCTTCAATCAAAATCAATAAAATAGCACATCTTAACCTTCAATCAAATCAATGCAAAACAGTTTTTGAATTGATGGAATTGGACATGCCAGGAGAGGTTTTTAGTTTTATTTTTTCTCTGAGAAGCTAAAAATGTCATATGAATGTCTCCCTTTAGTAACAAATATAGGTGCTTGACAGATCCTCAATAAGAGCCTTAAAATATATTTTATTGTGGTGATTTTAAGTCAAATTTCTTGGATTCACAACCCATCTATACTTTTAGCAGCTTTATTAAGGTATAATTTAGATAATATATCATTTGTCCATTGGCATGTATAATTTTTATAGTAGTAAAACAATCACTAAAACTCCTTATCCCAACTTATACCTATACTCCTCCCCCTACATTTTTATCTAGTATTAGGCAAAAATCAATCTACTTTCTGTTGTTATAAACTTGTCTACTGTGGACATTTTGTACAAATGGAATCACATGATATATGGTCTTTTGTGACTGGTTTCTTTCATGTCACCTGTTCCCAAGGTTCATCCATATGGAAATATTCACCAGTATTTTATTGATTCTTATTTTCAAACAATATTCCATTGTATGGATATAACACATCATAGTTATTAATTCATCAGTTGGTGAACTTTTGGGTTGTTTCTACTTGTTCACTGTGTACCAGGTTTTGATTGAACATATGTTTTCATTTCTCTTGAGTATATGCCTAGGTATAAAATTGATGGATCATGTAGCAGCTCTATAATATTTAACATTTTGAAGAACAACCAAACTTTTTTCCAAAGCAGCAGGGCTATTCCCTCAAGCAATGGGTGAAAATTGCTTTTTTCCCCCACATCCTTGCAAATACTAAGTATTGTCTTTTTAAATATACTTTTATCGGCATATTATAATTATATATCATAATGAGGTTCTAAGTGGTAAGAACACACAATCACACAGAACTTGGTGTGTTTCTCTCTGGGTCCCATCCCTTTGTTTTTGAGCATAGAAGTCCTGGTGATGTGAAGTGGCCTTTATTGTAATTTTGATTTGCATTTCCTTATTGTCTAATGGCATGGAACAACTTTTCAAGTGCATCCGGAGCATTTGTAGTATTTTTTTGAGAAACATATTCATATCATTTGTCCATTTTTATCTTTTTACTATTGAGTTGTAGGAATTATTTTTATATTATAGACATGTGTTTGTTATATATTTGATTTAAAAAATATTTTTGTTCAGACCATAGATTATCTTTTCACTGTATTGATATTGTTCTATGATACACAGATACTTTTGATTTTTATGAAGCTCAATTCACCTCAATTTACTTCCGTGATTTCTTCATTTACTATTATGTTCAAAAGGTCTTTCCTTAATCCAAGATTATGAAGACATAACCCTATATTTTCTTCTAAGAATTTTAAGAGTTCTAGCTCTTAAATTTTGGCCTCTCATACATTTTGAATTATTTCTTTTTGAATATTATAAGAAAGAAATTTGACCTGACATTAAACAACTTTTTATCCAGTTGTCCCATCAATTTGCTAAATGATCCAGACAGTTAGTTTTTAGTCCTGAACAGTGCCTTTTCTAATCTTATCATCAGAAGGATGCTTGTGATGGATAAAAGTGTATCCCTGGCTAGGATGTTTTAAGGATTTAATTAAGTCATATATATAAAATATGTAGCCCCTTGGAAAACATGTAATATGAGCATTTTAGCTCTTAACAGATTTCCACTGGTCATCTTAACCTATTTCTGTCCTATGGATTGTCTCCCTATTATCTCTGCCTGCTTTCATAAAGTGTTCAATTGGTAAAAATACTCTCTTATTCCTGATTCTTATCCACCCCCCCCCAAAATGTCTTCATGTGACACTGAACCACCACTTAAGTACATATAAAAGTTATTGGGTCTTAAAATTAAGAATGATAAAATAATATTATTCTTTAATAAAACTATGTTACCTTTATGTAGAGAGAGATTATTCTACAGTTCCTCACATATTTACTTAGTAATACTCCATTAACATTTATTCATTTGTAAATTAAAGGTCACAAGTGTTCTTCATTCATATAAATGACAAGTGTTCTTTATTAACATAAAAATGACCTAAAGGTAGTAAAATGTTGACATATTACGAACTTATGACTTTAGAAGAAAAGCAAACTTCAAAAAGGATGCCAACAAGAAAAAAAAATTAGTTTCTCCTTCACAATCTTGCTAACTTTCACACTTCTTGTAGGATATTTCACATTTATGAAAAATGTCTTGAAATTCAGCTCTCCAAACCTGGAAAAGTCTATGGAAATAGAAAAAGAGGGATTTGATAGTTCCAATTACTGCCTTTGCACATTCCCAGTGGTGTGATCTTGACTGAATTATTTTTTCTATCTCAGGGAATTGATGAGAAGTAAATGAAACAGTGTAAATGTAAATGTTCTCAAGGTGTGAAGCACTAGATAAATATGTTAGATAGTCGTAAATTGATTCCAACTGGAGAGAGAAAAGGTGGGGCAATTTAGAATTAAATTATTTGGAAATGTATAAATAATGATTATTTGTAAAATGTTTTAAATATCTAATATGTAATATAGGTATAATAATAAAAAGGAATGTAAATAAGTATAGAATTAGACATATTCTCAAGTTATTCTCAGAGCTTCCTAATCCAACAATATTGAATTATTTGAGCCAGGACCTCCTCTTCCCCACTTTGAATTCATCTAGTGTAGATTTTTAGATTCATTGACTGACTAATAGTGGACCGAGCAGTGATGGAACATTCATAGTACAGTCTTTTCTCAAGAACCAACCGTACCATCTGGCAACCTGAGTGTTTTTCTCATCATTGAAAGTCAGAAGAGTATGTAATTAGCTCAGGGAAAGACAACTTCTCAAGAAAAGTAAATGTAAGGAACATTTTCTTTTTGCATTGGATGAAAAAAGGGTGTCAAAAATAATGGGCTGGTGTCTAATTTTACAGAAACCTATAGAACATAAACACAAATAAATATTATCAATGGAGGCATAATGTTCTGTATCATTAACTATTAAAATTTTATATGCTTAAGGCTCTTGACACTTGGGTTAGAACTGGCTGATGACTGAGAATCTCACTCTTAAATTAATTAGGAAGAGGGCGTTTAGAATGATAACAAAACTGCCAATTAATGTTTATTTACTTTTGAACAGGTGTCAAATGATTGATTTTAAAGTGCAATAATATAGTCTGCTTTGTAACTAGAGCTGTGAAAAATATTCACAGCCTAACTAAAAAAGAAGTGTAAAGAAAAGGGAAGGAGTAATCTAAGTATGAGTTTAAAAAAAGAAAACTCTGTAATTATGTTAACACCATACACATACTATAGAATTCTAGTTCTATATTAGGGATACACATCTTCTCTCCAGAATATTCATCATTAGCTGAGGGAACTTGCACAATATCCTGGTTTCAGACTTCTGCAATTACAGAAAGAGTCTGTAGATCTATAGAACGGAAAGAGAATACTTGAATAAGAAAGGGTGTGATTGAAGATGTTGGGTTTAAGTTGTCTACACATGCTACAATTATTTGGTCCTCAGCTAATATCAGAGATAAGGATGCCGCATTATAATTGATGTACCAGGAAAAGCATTTTTGTTCATAGAACCCTTAAAAGATAACATATACTCATATAATGAGTATATGGTATTTGGAGTGTATTTCTGAGGCCTTTTCCAACACTACAATGATATAGTTACAAATAGCAAATAAAAGTAATTAAAAGTGGAAGATCTTTCCCTACATTAAGTGGAAATACATAACAAATAATCTACCCATATTCATAGCTTCAAAAGTTTTTATTTCTATAAATTGTAAGAACTTTATAATAGAAAACAAGTTTGAATTGACTAGGATAATAGTTGAGGGATCAAGTTAGATAATGTGCAGGTAATCCTAGATTTTTCCAAATATTCAGTCCAATTTAAAAAATATATTTAATTTAAAAATAACTGGCCATGGATACAAACGTAGAAGTGATAGGGTTTTGGATTTTTGCATTAAAAGAGAAATATAGCATGGTATTGATTCCTCAATATCACACAGTGGGTAAAACCATGGGTATAAATAATTATTGTTAGAAATAAATTTTTATGGCATCAAAAAAGATGTGTTCAAAAAATTTTGGCCAGGAGATTTTACTTTTTTGCAAAAAAGGATGACTGGTGCTCCCAGGCAAGTGAGAGCACACATAAAAAAGAACCCAGTGGGTTTTATATCCCTGACTCAAAGCTCCTGCACTGTACTCCTATTGGTGGGATTTACAGCTTCATATCCTTCCTGGTCAGCTACAGGGGAAGAGGATGGAGGGTGGACACCTGCAATCTCTTAAGAGATGCTTATTTTGTGAAGGAATGTAAGTCCCTACTAGGTTACAAAATGGTGGTTCAAGTTAAGCTATTCCTTTGACAGAAAAGATACAATTATATCCTCACTTTATAACAAAATTAATCTTAAAAAATTATTACTCCAAGCCGGGCGTGGTGGTGCACGCTTGTAATCTCAGCATTCCCGAGGCTGAGACTGGAGGATCCGGGTTCGAGGCCAGCCTCAGCTACCTACTGAGGCACTCTGCAACTTAATGAGACCCGGTTTCAAAATAAAGAATAAAAAAATAGGGCTGGGGGTGTAGCTCAGAGGTAGAACCCAGTACTGCCAAAAAAAGAAAAAAAAATATTACTCCACCATATTTTTTTGGTAAAATATAAAGAAATTCTTAATTTCAAGCTTGGATTTAGAAAGATAAATACCATACAGAAGATGGTATTTTTAGATGTAAATAGCTATAATATAGGAAGGATTACTTTCCTGAAAGAAGACTGAAAGATATTGAATATGACTAAAATTATTTCCTGTGTTTATAACAAGACCCCAGAAAGAAAAGTATGTATAAGTGTTATGTTAATAGAAGTTATTTTATCTATGTTATAAACCATGAAATATCTTTTTGTTTATTTCTTATTTTTCTTGGCTGCACTGAATCTATTAAAACATGCTAACAGTATTTCATAGAGTGTGGAAATTTATAGTGACCTTAAATTTTATCTGTTCACAATATCTAGTAGAAGAATTTCTCCTTAGTAACTACTATATGTTAACTTGTAGGAAATTCAAAAAAAGCCATGAAATGCTTTAAAATCATGATTAATCACCTAAATACTTAAGACTTTAAGTGGAAATACAAGAGTTTATATTATTTTCTGGCATAGAACAGAGAAAAACACATGCTGATGAGGTAGCCTAGAAGTGGAAGGTTAGGTAGAAGGAGGATATCGGGAGAAGTCAGAAAAAATATAGTCTTAATATAGCCTTTTTTTCTAAAAATCTGGAGAGTCTTTGTCTCTTTCACCGCCAAACTCCGGAAGAGCCCAGCCTTCACCTAAAGCCCACCTGAATCCTGGAACCTGAAAAGAGAAGGAGCCAACTTTTCTGTGACCTGCCCTCACCCGAAGCCCACCTATCGCCCACCTGAAACCTGAGAGAGAGGGGCTGGAAAAGAGGACCCCGCCCTCTCTTATATCCCTCTGCACATCCACGTGTTCTCTCTCTTGCTCGGGGGACATGCCCTTGGACTTGGTGGTCGGGTGACCCTTTCACTCCCCTTCCCTTTTTTTTCCCCTTCCTCCCAGTTTTCCTAAAATAAAACCTGCCAGATGTTTTGAATGGTATGTGTTGAAATTATTTTCTTTACAATATCAAGAACCTGAATTTTTGGGGAACAAGCCGTACCCCATTACAATGCTGCAGTTGGAAATTCCTTATTTTTTTATACCAATTCATGTTTAGTTCCTGTCAACCCCACTAGATACTGTATGAACTATCCATACTGTTATCTAGCTCTTTGTTTTGTGAAAATATAATTGGATCTTTTCTATTAAAGAAGTAGCTTAACATAAACTGCCATTCTATAACCTGGTAGGGACTTAAATTCCTTCACAAAATTAGCATTTCTTAAGAGATTGCAAGTTTCAACACCTCCTCCATCTCCTATAGCTATAAATCCCACCAATAGAAGTAGAGCTTAGGAGCTTTGCCTCAGGAATATAAAACCCATTGGATTCTTTGTTCAGGTGTGTTCTTGCATACTTGGGAGCACCCTTTCTTTTAAAAAAAAAAAAAAAGTAAAATCATCTTCCCAAACAATTTTCAAACAATGCCTTTTTATTCTTTTTTTTTGTGTGTGTGTTACTGGGGATTGAACTCAGAAGCATTCTACCTCCGAGCTACACCCCCAGTCCCATTTTTTATTCTTTATTTTGAAACCGAGTCTCACTAAGTTGCGGAGTGCGTCACTAGGTAGCTGAGGCTGGCCGCGAACCCGGATCCTCCGGTCTCAGCCTCCCGAATGCTGGGATTACAAGCGTGCGCCACCACGCCCGGCCAAACAATGCCTTTTTGATGCCATGAAAATTTATTTCTAAAAGTTCACTGTCTTGTACATGCAGTGTAGGTGTTGTGAGATATCCTTCCTTGGGATAGTGATGGAGTTCTTCATAGCAGCTGTGATTTGTCAGGATGGAGAAATCCCTAGAACTTGGACTTGGACCAGGCTCTACCATACAGAAATTGTGTTATCTCAACTTATTTGAATCCTGTTTTACTCCTGTAAAAATTTTATCTTAATACCTGATTGAACAACTTAAGTATATAAAGAAAAACATTTTAACTTTTACTGTAATGATTTTCATGACACAGACCCTTGAGGCCTTAGTTCTTCTATAAACACCATCACCTGGGCTTAGAGCGCCCCTAGCAAACGTCATTTGCTATCTTTTGTGATTCATTCCTTCCTTCAAGGCAACTTGAAGCACTGCTTTCCCCAGAGGCCCTCCCTACCCCAAGCACTGGCTGTCATCCTCTTAAAAGCTAGCATGGTTTCTGACCCCTTGTGACTTCGTTAACTACTAGCAGAAATTACAACTGGATAGGCAGAAAATAAGAGAAGTGAGATCTGAAGGATCTGAAGGCAAGGAGAATGCTAATGTTCTCTCACTTCACTTTCTCACATGACACACATCATTCTTTCCACCACATTTCAGCTAATGGCTTCTGTGGTTTCCACACTTTGTAGATCCTTAGGTGGGTCTTTTATTCAACATTATCCCTCTGCATTTTGTCAAGGTGAAAGGGAAAGTTAGGTGCAAGACAATAAAACAGTTTGGAAAAAAAAGAAATTGTGACTATCTAGAGGCTCCTCTAGGGGGAGGAAAAAACAATGAATTGTGTCAAATGTCTGATAGTACCTGGTTGTTGTCAATGGATACAGAGATTAACATATTTTTTGACATCTTCATTTTTCTAGTTAAGTTCATCAGAATATTGATCAGTATGTATTTTCTACTCGCATAACATGTTTCTTACAAGAAAATAAACTTTTTAAGATGTAGACTTCTAGCAACTAGAATGTATTGTTATCCCCCACATCAGTAAATACTTCAGTGCACATGACAACAAAATCAGTATGACATCTTAGTGTTTGTGAAATAGTTTCACATGCTATATTTTGACCATAATATTGCAAGGTTGGAATGCCAGGAATTCCATTTCTCTTGAAATAATTAAGCTAGTAGAAGAGCCTTTATAACATGCAGGGTTGGCATTCAAACCAATAGGCAAGTTTCAAGAAAAACAAATCTTAAAAATATTCCTATTTTATAATGCAAACTGAAATGATTTGAGAAGATCTTCCCATGAAACCTGAGCTTTGAATGCTGAGCCCAGTATTAGAATCACACTGCAGTTCACCAAGGGAATTCCTTTAGGGCATTATTACAAAAACTTGTCATTTGATGTCACATCATGCTATTATAGTCTCTTTTTTTCAAATGAAATGGTAAAACAGATTATATTAAATTATACAGAAGGGAAGATTTCAGATGACAGGGTAAAGGGCTTTGATGCAGAGATGTTATAAGTTAAGTTCATTGCTAGATAATCTTTTATATAAGAGGAAATATAAGTATATCCTGGGGTGCAACATTTTCAACTATTCAACTGCTCACTCTTAAGCAATTCTCAATTGCTATGGCAAAGCCACTATGTTATGTCCCTAATTGTGGCCCCTCAGAATTCATATGCTATAGCTCTAAACCTCACTGTATTTGGAAACAGGTCTTTTAAGAAAGTATACAGGTCATAAGGGTGGAGCCCTAAACTTGCAGAACTGGTGTCTTTAAAACAAAAGGAAGCGACAACAGAGATTCCTCTTTGCTTGTGCTCAAAGAAAAGCCCCTGTGAAAACAGTGAAAAGGCAGCCAGGACAATTTAGGAAGAGAGGCCTCAGGAGAAATCAATCCCCTAGCCTCTAGAACTGGGAGAAAATAAAATTTCTGTTGTTAAAGTATAGCAGTCTGTGGAGTTTTGTTATGACAGCCTGTGCTAATACAATTGAATTCACTTTTTATTTTGCAAACTATCACATAGATAAAACATTCTCTTAACGTTCACATAGATGCAGGCATTTACTAGGAAAACACAGCTGTATTGACTGATACAATCCCAGACTCACTTAGTCATGGAAACTCACTAAAGCCTGAAAATGCTTTGGGAAATTTATATGAAAGCATACCTTTCTCATGGATGACTGACAGGTTGAATTTCCCTAAACATGTCAATCAGAAAAGTTTTAATCGATGCCATTCTTGCCTACAAGTAGTGTGTGTGTGTGTGTGTGTGTGTGTGTGTGTGTGTGTGTGTTGGTAAGTGTAAAGAGAGAGAGAGAAGAGAGTTTTACAATTATTAGAAGTCTGGAAGCTTGAGGATAAAAATGCTTGCATAGGATTTCTGGTGGGAGAAAGGGGATAATTTTTATCCATTTATAATTAGGTGTAACTTCTCCATTTGGGGATATAAAAGTCACAGGTAAAAGTAGCATGAGAGAAGAAGAATAGTGACTTAGGATTCCCAGGTTGCCATAACCATGATACCTGCATTTCTTTGTGTTTGATATGCATTTCTTGTCAAAATAGAAATGTAAGCCATGTATCCTATAAACAGAATGCATGAGTATACTGATCTGAAAAATAATTTATTGAATTGCCTCTGAAGTAAAGATGCAAGGAGGAAAGAAATAAAAAGCTACAAATATATACATCTTCTCATGTGCATAAAAAACTAAAACAGCAACAAAAACAGTGATTCAGACTCATTTATCCATCTGGTATGCTTTTTTTTCTTTAACACAAAAGAGATCTAATACTGCCCCATATAATGTGTTTTCTAGATATTATTATTCATTCATAACTGAATATGCATGTTTAAAGTTGTGGTTAAACTTAAAATAGAGGGCCATGCAGTATGAAGTGTAGAGCTATTGTTTACAATTTATATCAATAAATATGTTAATAGAATTTACTGCAGAGTGGAAGTTTATGTGAAAAGATTTTCCACAATTCCCATCTAAGTTTTACTGATTTATTGAAATACTAAGAATCCTCAGCCATACAAAACTTCTAAATTACATTTGAATTTTGGCATTAAAGAAATGAAGGCATAGTCACATAGTGGTGTTCTAGAGAAGATTTAGTGTGTTCACAGCAGGGCCTCATGGAAACAATGCATACTTCAGTGCTTTCCTAAGATCTAGTCCAGAGATGAGTGCCTCAGACATTTTGCTAACATACACAAACATGATCAATTAAATGAGACTCAGTATATGCGAATCAAACTCACAAGCACAAACCTAAATACAAGACAGAAGGTGTCATAAAATATACACATACATTTATTCTGGACAGAATATTCTTTTCCTGTAGGTACATTCAAATGAAGAAGCACATTACAATCAGAGATTGCCTAATGATCTTAAATTTAATTAAAGCGGGGAGAATTGAATGAATCATGCTAATCTTTACTGTCCACATATTATGTAAATCTCATGCATCCACATGAACAAGAAAAACATGTTAAGGGTGATGGGGCCAATCTTCAACTCAGGAACTCAGGATTGGTTGGGGTCTTTGACTAAAGTATTAAAAAATAATTTCAGCACATGCCAGTCAGAATCATAGGGATTTATTAGGAAAGTAGGAAGTACACATTTGAGGAAGAATGGGGACCATCTCAAGAGGGAGACATCTGGGGGGTGCAGGGCTCTTTTCTTATAGGGAACTTTTGTGAGGGGTGGGCTAGAGGAAGTAGATGAGGATGATCTCAGTCCAGTAGTCCTGAGGCAGTTTGTGATTGTCCAATGGTCTGCTCAACCTTAGGGTCCTCAGGTTTTCATTATCTGATTGACAAATAAGCTGGAGAGTCGGGAGGCTGAGACCGGAGGATCCGGGTTCGCGGCCAGCCTCAGCTACCTAGTGAGGCACTCTGCAACTTAGTGAGACTCGGTTTCAAAATAAAAGAATAAAAAATAGGGCTGGGGGTATAACTAGGAGGTAGAATGCCTCTGAGTTAAATCCCCAGTACCACAAAATAAATAAATAAATAAATAAATAAATAAGCTGGAGAATATCTTAAGTGATAGGTGCCTCAAAATATTATATCTGCCTTATTAACAATGCAAAGGGCAGTTATAGTTTCTTTCAGTTAACTATAGGACCAACAGATTTCCCAGAAATTTTGGAGAGACAGGCTTGAGAAATAGACTGGTTTGGAGAGTAAAGATTGAGGCACTTTAGCACCAGATTCTTATATTAAAGTTATGTTTTACTTTTTCTTTCTGTTCCTCTCTCCATTTTATGTATGTTTCTTGTATTCTACATCAAATATACCTGTTAGTGTATGAGTTTTACCTGGGGATGGCGGATGATATGCTGACAGACAAGTTAAACATTTCCAAGTGAGGCCCTCCAGATTCTTCCTATACTAAGATATTATTCTCTTCCACTTCATTCAATGGACAATTTTTGTTGAATGCTACATGTGGTTTAATGAGCATCCTTTACCACATTCTCAGTTCCTGATCAAACTCCAATTGTGTTTAGGACTCTCACCTACATCTTGCTGTGATGTATCCCTTTTAGGTAGAAGTCTTAGGCAAGTGCTCCAGGCCCCTTAAGTAAACCAGGGTGTAAAAAAGAAATTTTCACTATTATCTGCTTCTGTAATCTGCTTCACCGTGCATGGCATGAGGAAGCTGTCTTGGCCACAAAATAGCATCTGAGTAAAATATGTCTGTTCTGAACAAACACATGGGGTTTGTCAAACAATGTAATGATTTTTATAACCATGTAAACCTGACTTTTCAGTACTCCCACTTCTATAACAAAGGGGTATCAAGGTGGCTGAAACTGATACTCAGAAAAGCAGAATTTTGGAGTGCTGTCTGCCCCAGTCAGCTGAATAAAGTGACCTGTTTGGCACTATGGAGTCTGGTGTGTCTCTGAGTCACCTTGCAACAATCTCAAAGGCCTGTGTCTTGGGATAGCTGGTTGCAGACTTAGTCTAAATGAGACCTAGTTTACTCTTATTGTACAACTTTACCTATAGCCAGAGATCAGTTCAAACATGGTTATTTTATTTAACTCTGGCCTATAAAATGCATGCCCAAATATGTTGAGACTATTCATAAATTTTCTTTTCTCCTAAGTGGAAACCATAAGAAGAGAAAGTTTTTTCTTCTCCCTGTGAACATTGTTGGATCTAGGTAGCATAGGAAGAGCTGCAATAGCCATTGTCTTACTAGGTCACCTTCTTACTACTGACCTCAGGGATGAGCCAATATCAGTGATAACAGAGAGAGGACAATGACCTAAGTCAATGATGACCTCATTCAGCCACTGGCTCCAGGAATCCTGACAGTCTCTCCACACATGGATGCACAGGTTCATGAGACACAAAAATTGGACCTTAATTATGAGTCCATTTAAAATAATTTTAAAATGAAGTTGTCCCTCTCCAGCTTAAACTTTTTAATGACTTCTCCTTGTCCTGAAAATCAAATGGAAATATCTACAATATTCTGGAAAGCCCTTAAAGTCTGGTTTTGCCCATATCTCTGACCTTAGCGCTAAGTTCACTCTCCCTAAGAAAGATCCAGCCACTCTGGATTTCCTCTAGATAACCAGTGGCCCTCATTCCAGAAATCCTGGCCTTTCCTGGCTTGTGTTATTTCAATCTGGAAAGAATTGGATACTAAACATCCTACCTGGCAGGCATCTTCATTTCCTTTCAGTCTCAATGTAAACATTATCCTTGGAAAAGAGTGTTCCTCATCATTCAATATTTTAAAAAAATCTTCCCAGCACTCTCTGTAGTATTACTAATACTACCTTGTCAAATATTTATTTATTCATTTGTTTTTGTATTTATTTATTTAATATTTTTATTTTGGTACTGTTGATGAACCAAGTAACATTCTACCTCCAAGCTACACCCTGAGCCCTTTTTGTTATTTATTTTTCTTTTGAAACATAGTTTCTTGCTAAATTGCTGAGGCTAACCTCAAACCGATCATCCTCATCTCTTGGCCACCCACACACTGGGAGTACAGGTTTGTGCCCCCTATACCTGGAAAAAATTTCAAGTGTTACAGATTGCCAGGTTATGTTTTTATTGTCATCTTCATGGACAATTCTGTTTAAAATATCAACCTACCCTCTGTATTCCCATCTTTCACATCTTTCATAAATTTCTGCTCTATTTTTTTTAACTTACTGATGCCTTATGTAATAAATACTACTATTTCATTCTGGACCTTCTAACAGAAGACTTTAAGCTACTTAAGTGCTATAATTTTTTTTTTCTTGTTGTGTCATTTACTGATGTATGAGCACTGTCTGGAGGTGTTTGGACCAATGACTAAAGACAATAATAACATCTCTCATAGGATTGTTGTAAGGACTGAATGAGTTATTACACTCCTGCTTGCCTTATAGCAATTGCTCAATATGTGTCGAATATTATTTTATTAGCCAGTCCCCCCATCCCATCTAAAAACTTGCTGGCCTTTTTCTTAGTGGAATGCTTGGATGCATGGGCAATGCAACAGAAGCATCTAAGAAGTCCCACCTCCTTTACTCACATGATTTCATCCCTTGTCCCTTTGTATTCAGCAGAGCCTGATTCCTCAGAGGATACTAAAATCTGTACTGATGCTCAAGACCCTTGCATTACATTACATATTGTTTGTACTTAAGTGATTGGCATTCTCCCCAGCATTTTTAATCTAGATTACTCACGATACCTACTGGGTACAGAGGGTCAACAGTATTGATAAGGAACAACTGAAAGAAGGCAGATCCAGACAGTCCCTATCCGATTATAATTCTTTCCTTCACTTATCATGGTCAAGTTTTTTCACTGCTCAGCCACCTCCTTCTCTGGTGTTTTCTCTTTTATTTATATCCATGCTAGACACACAATAATTTGTACAATGGCCTAAGAAATTTCCCTTTTCTCTCAAAATCACCCTCCTCTCTTCATCTCCTCAATCTGTGTTGATTTTTCCTGTAGCTGGAGAGAATGTACTATCTTCTTTTCTTTTTGGATACTGGAGATTGAACTCAGGGACATTCTGCCTCTGAGCTACACTGTAGCCCTATTTATTTATTTATTTATTTATTTATTTATTTATTTATTTACTTATTTATTTATTTAGTTTGAAACATGGTCTGGCTAAGTTGCTGAGAGTCTCACTAAGTTGCTGAGATTGTCCTCAAAACTGCAAGCCTTCTGTCTCAGCCTCCCAAGTGTGGTGATTACAGGCATGCACCAGCAGGCCTGACTTACTGTCTACTAATATCTGAGGATGAACTAAGCAGAGAGAGAAAATGTTTCTCTATCTCTATCTCTCTCTCTTTTTTTTTTTATTTTGCAGTACTGGGGATTAAACTCAGGGGCATTCTACCTCTGAGCTATACTCCCAGCCCTATTTTTTATTCTTTATTTTGAAACAGGGTTTCACTAAGTTGTGGAATGCCTCACTAGGTAGCTGAGGCTGGCCACAAACCCTGATCCTCCGGTCTTAGCCTCCCAAAAGATGGTATTATAAGTGTGGGGCACCATGCCCAGCTTTCTCTATATCTCTGTCATGTCTTCCAATCTAGTTCATCACATTTCTTTATGACATATACTAGAACATAAGCTTAATAAAAATAAAAAGCAAACTACATTTTCACTTGCTGTTTACTCCATCCTGTATCTTAGCAGAAATCTTTGGAGCAGTTTGAATCTCATCTACTTTAAGCAGAGACCCAATCCTTTGGCATGATATGACCCCATGGTGCTTTAAAATTACCCATCTTTCTCCTAAAACCTTATCACCTACTTCCACAAAGGTAATAGTGCTTCATCAAATGAATGAACAACATTTCTACAATAAATAATCTTTGTCCCCTCATTTTGTTTTCTGTAATACAATTCAATTTACAGAGGTACACAGATGAATTACATTTTCTCTCCTCTATGTATTTCACTCCTTTGCTCACATTCAGTAACTTTTCATTTCCCAGAGTATAACCTCCCACATTGTTGACATTTAGAACTAAGTATCTGTGTACACTGTAATCCTTGCTAGCATTTCCAACTTTTCTTTCCTCTGTTTGTGTAAAATCACGACCGTTTCAGTCAAAGGGATCATTCTGTTACAAACCAGTGGGCTTCCTGCTATCTTTCTTCTTGTCTTCAGATATCTTTTCACCTACTAGACACTGCAACCACCCTTATCTGTCGAAAGTCCCAGCTGAAATGCCAGCTCTCCCTTTCTGAGTAGTATAGCCTTACATGACTTCTCTTTTCTATGAATTTGATTTGTACTAATATCCTAGACCACCCATATGCCATTTTTCCATGATAACTGCCTTCTGAGTTTTTGTTGACTTCTTGTTAATGGAAACTATTTTAAAACAATGCTTTATAATCCTTAGCAACTTTTTTTGCCCTCAAAGTGTAGCTATTCAAAATTAATTATTGATTGAGTGAATGTTTAAGTAGAAAGTTTAACCAAATATTTGTAACTGTAAAACAGAATGCTGGCCAGGCGTGGTGGCATATGCTTGTAATCCCAGTATTGGGAGGCTAAAACCAGAGGATCTGGGTTCCTGGCTAGGCTCCGCAACTTAGTGAGACCCTATTTCTAAATACAGAATAAAAAAATAGGGCTAGGGGTGAAGCTCAGAGGTAGAATGCCCCTGGGTCCAATCCGCAGTATTGCAACAAAACAAAATAAAAAAACAGAATGCCAAAATAGAATTATGAAAAATGTGGCAAAATTTAAAATTTTAATTATTCTCCGTATTCTTTGAAACTTATCCCTCCAGGGGGTTAATTTGGTATGCATTCTGTAATTGTATAAGTTAAAATAAGTATTATAAAAGAGAAATGAGAGGATTTTAGAAAATAAAATAAACTTGAAATAATACACACACATACACATATACACATTTTGGTACTGGAGACTGAACCCAGGAACACTGTACCTCTGGGGTACACATTCAATCCTTTTTATTTATTTATTTTTTTATTTTGAAACAGGGTCCCCCTAAGTTACTGAGAGCCTCCTTTCTCAATTGCTGAAGCTGGTCTTTAACCTGTGATCCTACTGCCTCAGCTTCCCAAGTACTGGGATTTTAGGTGTTCGCCACCATGTCTGGAAAAATATAATTTTAATAGAAAATACCAGAGCTGGTTCTTTGTCTCAAATGTATTTTTTGCCATTCTTGTGATTCTTCACAATGAAAACAAAAGAAAAGTTTGCATTAGGTATACGTGCTATTTTTTATTAAAACCCTAGGAGAAATGTTAAGGTTAATATAGCTGACCTATTTTGGAGGAGCTGCCTAGCATGAAACACCCATTTTCCTTTGAGAGCTGCCTCCTAACAAAAGAGGGAAGTCTAATTGATCCTCAAACATTTTTCTTTGTGTTAAGTCCTCTTCACATTCATGGTTTAGATTTTTGTTGTGTTGTGTTGTTTTTGTTTTACTGGAGATGGAACGCAGGGGCATCCTACCTTTTAGCTACACCCCCAGCCCTGTTTTTTATTACTTTATTTTGAAAGAGGGTTTTACTAAATTACTGAGGCTGGCTGTGAAACTGCGATCCTCCTGTCACAGCCTGCCAAGTACTAAGACTACAAACATGAGTCAGTCACCTTGCCACGCTCATGACTTGGATTTTAATGTATGATATTTACATTCTCTTTTTCATAAATTTATAAGTACTTTTCATAGACAATTTTAGTTTGATAATTATTGTAGATGAGGATTCCAAGACTTGGAAACTTTTTGTGGTTATCTTCTCTCACATATAAGAGAGTCAGTGAAAGCAGCAGAGAGCAAAGATGCTGAGAAAGAATGCTGAGGAGTTGTGCTGAAAAGTGAGGAAAGTCATGCCTAGCTAAAGGTCTCGGAGCCTTTAAACAATCCCTGTGTGGTTGTAATAAAATATGTTCACTTAATCCAGTTGCAGTGACTTTCTCTTCTTTGCAATCAAATGCATTTTAATCTGAGCCAGAATTATTTAGACATATTCCCGAGATTAACTACATAAAATGCTATGGTTGTATCACTTGAGTCTCAAAACTTCATCAAGAAATTAATGAGCAAGAAAGTGTGAAAGGGTAAACTTTATGGTTTAATTTTATAGAACTAAGTTTTAGTATATATTGTAGTTTAGAAAAATATGTTGGAATATTTATAATAATTAATAATAATTGTGAACAATACAAAATTATCTAAACTCATAAAGAGAGAATATATTTGGTATTATAGAAGAACAAATGACAACAAATTGATAAAGCCATCTGCATTTTTTGTTATTTAGAGTTCTATGAACACAAATATTTTAGCAGATGTTGAATATACATTATTATATGAATTTTTCTACTGTGACTTTTACTTTTGAGAGAGTTGCATTTGATTTACTCATTATAATTACTTTTTCCCTCTCACATATTAAAAAAAAAAAAGAAAGAAAGAAACTCCACTTTGCATACATGATGTATAAAAGGCATGATGCTTCTAATAAAGATAAGCCTTCTTGCCGAGTGTGGTGGCGCACGCTTGTAATCCCAGCATTCGGGAGGCTGAGACCAGAGGATCCGGGTTTGAGGTCAGCCTCAGCTACCTAGTGAGGTACTCCGCAACTTGGTGAGACTCAGTTAGAACGCCCCTGAGTTCAATCCCCAGTACCGCCAAAAAAAAAAAAACAAAACAAAAAAAAAAAAAACAAAACAAATGATAAGCCTTCTTTTTGATTTACAAATTTGATTTAAATGCATTACAAATTATGTTTTTGTATTGTATCAATCTGGGAGAGTATATGTGTATGGAAGGAGGGGTGTTTCACTGGTTCTTTGAGGTAGTAACATATTTCTTTAAAACAGAGGAAAGCACTGAAAAGCAGAAAGTTTAAACATGCCTGTTTATGGATACATAATTAATGAGTGGTTCAGCAGTAAAAACATCAATGTCAATAAAATATAATTACTATTTTCTATCACAAATCCAAACTCATATCATCTAGCCCTCAGCTCTTGATTCTTTGGGAAATTGGTATCAGTATAAAGTCTCTAGCTTCTATTTCACAAAAGTAATTAGAAGTAAACTAGTTGGAGAAATAAGAGGTCTCATTAAAATTACACACACACACACACACACACACACACACACACACACACATACACACACCACTATTCACATGTATATGCTTTTCCCAAATAATGAAACTCCTTTACAATGGGATATACTAATACATTTCTAGTATTATAATATTTCGGGAAGAAAAAAGTAGAGCAAATTCAATAAGCGATGCAAGGGGAAAAAATAATGCTATGTAAGCCACCAAGGGAGAATATAATTACATTTTTTCCTTTTAATATGCACAGAGGAATGAGAAAATATAATAAAGTATAAAAAACTTTACCACATTGTTTAGGTTTTAATCATTACTTTTATGTGTTTGTTAATGAGACTAAAAATGATGACAATTTCCTCAGCACTTTTTTTTTTTTTTCCTACTCTAATGGTACGGTTAATCAAAATGGTATAATCAGGTGAATGGAAAGCTATTTCCACTGCATTAAGTTTACTTGCATTTTTCTGTGAATAAGTGTCATAAAAAATCAGATGACATGTTTTTTACATCATTTAGTTTGGGGGAGGCTTCAGATAGCTAGTGAATGTATTTTAAAAAATTGATATCTCAAAGCATTAAGTGAGCTCTTGGCAAAAGAAATCACTTTCTAGATAATGTGCACCAGGCTCTGAAAACTCAGGTCTAAGAATACTAACTAACTTAGTCATTACAAATATCTATCTAATTCTTCTTGGCCTATTTAACATCTATTTTATATGTTCATACAATATAGTATAATCTTAAATATTTCTATTAATAATACAGCTTTTTAGGGGGATGGGAATCTAACTCAGTGTCAAAGTGCTTGTCCAGAATGCATGAGGTCCTGGGTTCAATCCCTAGCACTACAAATAAAAATTAAGATAAAAAAGATTTTTTATACTTATGATTCCTTTGACTACCTATAATAATAAAAATAACAACTACACTTAGGTTTTTTCTAATGTATTGTTTATACTCTATGGTTTGGTTTTGTTTAGTAAATTTTAAATTTTAATACATGTCATAAAAGTATGAGGTTGGTACGGAACAAATATACAATTTAATTGTTCAGAAATAAAGCAAATCATATGTAAAAAATCATATTTAGGTAAAAAATGAAAATGTTTCATTAAATTTAACTCTTTTTATTACGTATTTGTCATATTTGGTTTTATATTCCAAATTCAATTTAACATATTGACTTTCTCTTAAAATTCTTCTGTGAGAACAATATATATTTCAATTAGAGGATATATAATATTTAACTTAATGTATCATTCCTTAGTGCTTCATCTATAGGTATTTGTTTTCAACATATTGCTACTATAAATACTGCTATAATAAGCATCTTTGTATATATTTTTTTAGTATATGAAAATTTATACTTAATTGATTGAGCCAAAGTTGGCATTTTAAATATTGTTTATGTTTCTAAACTATAGATAATCTGAGGTTTAAATATATTTATATGGTCTCACAATATTTTTTTGTTTTTCACCACTATTCTGAAATGGGAGAGAAATCCCATTTTAATTATTCATTGTACTCTGCCTAAGAAAATAAATGTAAACAAGAAGACAGGCTCATTTAAAGCATATCTCCTATGACTACCAAAATGTAGAGTGTCTTTTCTGCTGTCATTACATTGCTCTTCAGCATGTCCCATCCCAACTTATCACACATCTGGACTCTCATTTTGGATGCACCACTGTGAATTGGCCTTATTACAACCTAATCGCACCCTACCCATGTTACACAGCAGAGTGATTTAAGAAGACACAACATTAAGCCTACTAAATATGCATAAATCCCTTCAATTAAAACTCTGCTGGATTGTTTTCATGTTGAACATACAGTCTAATTGTTAATGTCCCTTAACTGTGCTAATGTAATTATTTGTACAAATTTAATTCTTCTTTGTAAATTTTTCTCTGAAATTTTCATTGTGCAATAACTAAGAGGAAATAAACATCATTTATACTGAAATGATAATTTTCAACTATAATCTCACTATTATTTCAACACTTACCACATTCTCCAATTTGATTTTCTAGTCATTTCTGTAAACCATCTCCCATCTACACTGCAGACATTAAATGCATTGAAGAAAACAGTGGGGTATTTAAGCCTTTGAATTACAATCAGTGTCATTCTTTATAACAGAAGCAATCAAAGAACATCAATAATGAAACTATCACATTGAAGATCCCTTTAAAATATTACTAATTAAGTGAGAAAATCAATATTTATAACATTTTTATTAAAAACAGTTCACCATTACAAAACATGGACTACTTTAATTATTTACTTTGGGCTGAAATTTGAAATCAAATGCACCCATTTTTTAAAAATGAGAAATCAGAAGAATTTTATGAATTTCATATTCTCTTCTCCCATATTTGATGTACAGATATGGTTTCTTCTAAATTAAAATTAGTAACAAGTCCATTTTGGGAGATATCTTTTCAGTACATGAGTAAGGCATGTACTAATCATCTCTGAAACATGCTAGTTCAAGAAACTGTAGGATTTTGGAAAATACTCTTAGACTTAAACTTTTCTTCATTTTTTTTAAAAATTGGCCACAAAACATTGAAATAATGAAACCAAATCCAGGCTCCACAAATGACTTGAAGGTTATCCTAAAATATTTTGAGATATCAATATTTTTCTAAATATAGTAACACATAGTCTCTTCTAAATGAACAAATCTCTACCTTAGAAAAATCTGTGCATTGATATGGAAAATATCAAGTCCTATTCTCACATTTTATAATTTAAGTAGATAACTTAGACAGAATTTATGAAACTGATATATATGTATATGTATACACACATGTCACATATATATATATGTTTGTGTGTATGTGTGTATGTTTGTAGTTGTCTTTGTACAACATATAAACAGAGACACGATTCTTTGAATTGTGCTGAGAACTTTTGGTAGGTATTTGATATGGCAAAAGAAGAAAATCAGCATTACATGGTAGCCCACATCTGTAATTCCAATACTTGGGAGGCTGAGACAGGAGGATCGCATGTTGGAAGCCACAGCAACTTAGAGGGCCCCAAAGAACAACTACTCACCTAAGTAGATAAATAAATAAAATAAATACATAAATAAAAAGATCTAGAGGGATAGCTCAGAGGAAGAATGTCCTTGGTTTCAACACCCGGGACACCCCCCCCCCCGAAAATAAAGAATATTATAGAAGTTTCTTTTGAGAAAGTATTGACCACACTGATATTGGAGGGATGTGAGAGAGGGATCAGTGGGATAATAGAAAAGGCATCCTCAGGCAAAGGTGCAGACCCTTGGATCAAAGGAAGCATGATAATTTTCAGGCCAATGTGACTGTAGAACAGCAAGAGTAAGGCCCATTATGTGGTAGGGGTCTTGGTGTGGAGTTAGAGTTATTTAGGTCTGATCTGATGATATAATACATCAAAACCTGCCCTAGGTTCAGTTTTAGAACTTAGTAAAGAAAGAGACAAGAAATATTTAGGTTGAAATAAATCAAAGAGAAATATATATGATAAATATAGAACATGTTATTCTAAATTTAGAACACTGTAGCAAAAACTTCCCTTTTGACACTAAAATGACCGTATATCCTGAAAACTTTCCAGAGAATGGAGAGGAAAATAAGCTCATCTGAAAATGGTACATAAATATATTTATATAACTGAAATCTCAAGAAGTTCAGGAAGTCTTCAAGAAGCATGGTGAAGAAGCAAGAGATCAGCTGCCAACTGCCAGGGCCCTCATCTGTATTCAGAATAAGAATCTTAGAATCTTTTTGGACAAAATATGACAGAGAGTAGTTATTTTTTACGAGGAAGCAGGAGCTTGAACCAATACCTAAACATAGATACTCGAAAAGGAAAAAAAGAAAAATGTGAATAGGGAATTTTCCTACCAACAACGGGAAAATTATTGCAGTTAGTCTTTCTGCCAGGTCTTGCATAGCAATAGGAAGAGAGGGAGTTGGAGAATTCCTAAGTGCACATCAGTCCTATGAGATTTAGAGAAAAAATGGAAGATGATAATTTGAGCCAATAATAAGAGATTTTACTTTTAAAAGCTCTATTTGGAACAAGGGGGTACAAAAACAGAACAGAAATGTACAGGAAATTTAATTGTATGCTTCTAAAAATAGTCTCAAAATATTCAGGTTACAAAACAGTGAAATTACAGGGAAAAAATGATCTTAACAGAAGATTTTACAACCCATCTCTGCAATTTTACAATTGAGCAGAAAAAGAGAAATACATTTAAAGTTTCACCAGTACATCTTTACCATCAAACAACTTGATTTGATGTGAATTTCTGGGCCAAGTAATTAGAGAATATATAAGCTCCTCTTGCATGCATGAACTATAGTCATGAAAATTAACCTTATATTAGATCATAAATAATTTTCAAGAGTTCAGAGAATTAATGGGCAGACCACTATCCCTGAATAGAATAGATCTGAGTTAAAAATGAGCAACCCATCAAAAAAATGTAACCCATGCCATGTTGATAGATTGCTGTGGTAGTAAAGTATTTACAAAGTTTAAAACAAAATTTGTCTGAGCAGAACTGAGGGCTTGGATCATTGAGTCCATGGCAGAGACTGAAGGTTGTGCTTCTGGGGTTATTATTCTTCTTCTTTTTCTTTTTTTTTTCCTTGTTAGATAGCAGAATGAAGTACAGTCCAGATTGTTTAGCTCCTTTTCACTTAAGTATGATTATGCATAAGATTTCTGAACACTAGGAACAAGGCACAGGTGAGCTACCTTACAGAAGGTGAGGTAACAAAACATGTGGAGCTCAGGTTCCTACCAATCCCAGAACAACATGCCAACTCTATTGGATTGCCTATGTCTAGGCAAAATTCTCAATATATTTCTGTCACCATACCTTGAACCATAGTATTTCATTTAACACTGTGATATTTCTTTAATCTAATAAGTTCCTTTATTATAGATTGTATTCTATAGTGTTTCCTTTTCTTCTCAATGTTTTCTAATTGTTACATGGGAAAATGATAATTGCCTATGAACATAATTAGTATTATTTTGTTTTTCTATGACATAGCCAAGACTACTTCCTTATGAGTACAGAACTCAAATTGATTTTAGTTTTTTACTTTTAAATTTGTGAGTAATTAATTTATTTTTGTGAGGCTAGGGGTTAAACCCAGGGGTATTCTATTTCTGAACTACATTCCCAGCCCTTTTTTTTTTTAATTTTGAAACAGAGTCTCACTAAGTTGCATTGTATGTCATACATAAAAGTCTTGTGTTAATGAAATGGTTAATACCAGAGTTAAGGATTTTTGTCTTCAATTGTTGTATTTACCCTTCAAAGCACCAGTGTTTTATATCTTAGAACTTAGTTAATTATCCAAATAACTCTTTATAAAATTGGAAAACATCTAGAAGAAAAGGAAACAACATAGGATAAAATCTATAATAAAGGAACTTAATAGATTAAAAAAATACCACAGTGTTAAATCAAATACTATGGTTCAAAGTATGGTGACAGAAATATATTGGAAATTTTGGTGTCCAGATTTCTTTGTTAAATTCTAGACACCAAAACAAAGTGGGTAATTAAATGGTTAAACAAATAGTAAAAAGTAATATGAGAGCCGGGCGTGGTGGCGCACGCTTGTAATCCCAGCATTCGGGAGGCTGAGATCGGAGGATCCGGGTTCGTGGCCAGTCTCAGCTACCTAGTGAGGCACTCTGCAACTTAGTGAGACTCGGTTTCAAATTAAAGAATAAAAAATAGGGCTGGGGGTATAGCTCGGAGGTAGAATGCCTCTGAGTTCAATCCCCAGTACCGCAAAAAAAAAAAAAAAAAGTAATATGAAGTCATAGGAATTTCAACCCTAGGGTCTGTTTGTCACTTTATGTTAAATCCATAACTTGACAGTATTTTAGAAGGCTTAGCACACTACACACAAAAACCACACAATCTTATCAAAGGATATTATTTTTCAAGAAACAACTCATCCTTACAAAATGACAATAATAATTATAATTTTACTTCCATTTAGATTTAAATATTCCTGTAAGTTTAATGAACATGTCTTGACAAAAAATAATTAAAATACTGTGGTGCTATGCTTAGAATTAAGAATTTTTAGAATTAAGGACTATTTAACTATGTATCAAATGGAATGTGGTATTCAACTTGCGCATGTTCTTTGAGAATTTTTTTCCTTGCTTTTCTTAAACAATTTGTCAATACAGTCAATTCTTTAGGGAAAAAGCTTGTGAAATAACAAAAGAGAAATTAACAGTTGATCGACAGATTTTTGAAAAACACTTAAAATAAACCTACTGAAGATAGAGAAGTAATAACCTTGTGCTCTATGAAAGCAATTGAGGGCATTCATCAAAAATTAAATCGGCACTACACCCAAGGCTAAAGGTAACTCTCAACTGTTGAATAGAAAACTACTATTTAAAGTTCACAATTTCTAATACTCACTTCATTAACACGAAAGTCATTTCTTGAGACAAAATACAATTTTATATCATAAATATTGTATGTACATATGTCTCTGTCCACAATAATGTCTGTACTTACATCACTTAAAAAGTGCCAGACAGTAAATGCTCAGTGAGTGACCATAGGTTTTGTTATTATCATTTTGAAAACAATACTTCTTTCTTTTCTATGAAATCTGGGAGAATACATTTAAAATGGTAAATAGAATTATTTTAATAAAATACAAAAACAATATTTAATAAAAGGCAAAAACATAATATTAAGTACTTATACCTGAAAATCAGTATATTTATTTGTACTGGTGAAAATTAATTTGGTAATCAAAGTTGCATACCTTCATCATTTCCTTTTAATTTTATTAAATAAGTTCCTCATTATAAAACTATCTCCTTTTTGCTTTAATCAATTAAAGACCTTTGGGCAATCAGTCTAGGTGTTCCTGGACGATTTCAAAAGACAACCTGGTGAAAATCTTCATGCTTTTATTCTCACATATCCTCCCAGTTTAAAATCATATTGGCATAAAAATAACTGTTGTTTGCAGTTGTTTTCTATGTGGCTGACACTGTTCTAACAGTTTAACATATTTATTTTGTTAGTACTTACAACATCCTTTGTAGTATACATTCAAGGTCTGTTTTAATAGATGGGAATATTAAGACATAGTTAAGTTTATGCTATTTTTTTTCAGGGTCACTAAGTAAATAAGAGTTTAAGTCAGGATTTGTACAGAGGAAACTCGGACCCCTCCCCGGAAATTATCTTCCCAACAAGCCATATCCTCCTATCCAATACCATAAAGACCTTTCAAAGGAATGCATATTTAAAATATATGTAAATATCTACATGTACATTTGAAACCTCTTACATGAGCCCCTTTTAAAATTTTTACTAAATTCAATTATGTAATTTACAATCTACTTTGGAATGAACTCTAAGATAAGGCTTAGAGATGTGTCTTCCTGGGCACATTTCAGAGAATAGTTAAGATTCTCCACTTTGGAAACAGACTGGATTGAAATCTTGGCTCCATCGCCTACTTCTCATATGACCTTAGGCTAGTTCTTTGCTTCAGTTTTCTCATCTGTAACATAAGAACAGTAACTGTAACACTTATTTGACAAGATTGAGGTGAAGATTGAGCTGAGCTGTTCTTTGGAATGTGCCTGGGAAAACTCTAAACATACAATATGTTTTCCAAAAGTGTTTTCAATCAACTATATATTAGGAATATGTATAACAGGATTGTGGTATAAGAATGCAACATAATAGATAGATGGAACCAAATTCTGGGATGTAACCTGGCAGTTTTTTTGAGTGCTTGAACAGAATTAAAGCTTTTCTTTTGTTTTGTTTATTTTTAAACTGGAGAAGTGGTCCTATTCACTAGCTCTGAGAAAGTCTATCCCATGCTGAAGAGAATTGCATTTCTGCTTGGACAAAGTACAAGATGTGTTTCCAAATATTTGGTTAACATAACATTCACTTAGCATCCTGAACATCTGTTATTTAGAGCACATAAATTCCTCTTTAATCAGCAGCACAGGCCCTCAATGCTTCAAATTAAACCCTAAAATCTTACTATTACCTGACATATCTGATATTAATTACCAAGTATAAGAATCATGTTAATTATCTATCTTTTTAATTTCTCTAAAAAATAAAGTTGAACTAGATTACCTCAGCTGACTAAGTGTATTTTAATGAACTATAATTTGATATTATTTGTTCAGATAATTAAAGAATAACATGTCAGTTCTACCTGAAGAATTCATCATTATTGTGTATAACAACCTATTTAAAAGCAATAATTATTTCTTATGGCTTGATTCATCAATATCTGCACTGATTGTGTTTCTAATCATTACCAAATACTGTGGATGATGTTGGAGCAGATGGAAAAGAGTAGAGGATATCTGTCTCTCAGAATTCAAAACACAACCCAGAAATGGATGTATTAAACTCGATATAACTCCATGGATAACATTGTGGAAACAGAAGGCTAAAAGTACAAACCCAAATCCTGTTGCAATCAGAGGAAAAGTGGAGGGAGTGGGCTGGAATCTGGAAGGAACTGCACCATGTGTTGTGCGCATATATATTCCTATCACTCTATACTTCTTTCTGATGTATAATAACAATGTGCCAATGAAAGTACTTAAAAAGAAAACTACACCACCATAACAACAACAAAAAAAGGAGGAGACAAGCCTTTGGTGGTAGATTGGTGAAGGAGATGAGAATATATATATAACTGGAGTGTCCTCCAGAAAGAAGAAAAGATGTGAAAATGTGATACTAATTGCCTGACGTGTTTAGAAATGATAGGCCAGTATATAAGAAATAAACATCTGTTTTACTGAATGCATTTACTTAGGAATTGTTCTCTCTGCAATGAACATTTAGCTTACCTGCTAAGGGGTATGTAGGGAGAGAGGGAAAAGTAAATTTGTATCAATTCTAAGGAAATCTGTTCACAACAGTGTTATAAGGTTTTTGCCTGAAGTTTTTAATTGAAAGACCCTTTCCAGTCCAGTGTCATATAGAGTTCAAATATTCTTTTAATTCAGATCCAGTTTTTTTCCTCTGTCTAGATGTTACTGTTCCTTATTTTGTCTAAAAATTTATATATATATATATATGTGAAGAAAATTAAGGATATAACATAGCTATAATTCTGATTTAATTTGGAGTTTTCTATCCTTTAGCTTTTCCATAAAGCATGCCTGTTTAATTCATAAGTAGAGCTTTAGAGTCAGGTAATATATTCGTATTCTGACTGCCTCCTGTATTAAAAAAAAAATGCTTATTTGCGGTAATATATGTTCATTAAATATATTTATTATGAAACTTACTCAAATTAATCAAATATTCAGTTTCATGAAAATAATATCGGTTTAGGTCTATAAAAAGCAATGAAAGCCAGGCATTGTGGCTTATACCTGTAATCCTAATACTTGGGAGGCTGAAATATGAGGATCACAGGTTTGAGAACATCCTCAGCAATTTAGTGATATTCTCAACAACTTAATGAGACCCTGTTTCAAAATAAAGAGCAAAATAGGGCTGAGAGTGTAGCTCAGAGATAAAATTCCTCTGGGTTCAATCCCCAGTACCACTAAAAAAATATAAGTGTCCAGTTATATGAGTTATATTACCAGAAATTATATTGTGAGCTTCAGCCTGAAAAAAAAATACATGATAAATGCATGTAGGTGTAAGGATCATCCTACTGTTTTCATCTAACCCACCTTCATACCTCTCAATAAAATGAAAATTTTAGTTAGTATTTTTTTGAATGATAAGTACCTTACATAGATGTAGAACAGTCTGACATCTTCTATTGCTACATGTACTGGGAATGAAAGAGAAATCTATTATTATTGTTTATATGTCCCTGGAATTTAGGGTCATGGAATTCAGATTAATGAAAATTAATGAAGAGCGAGCATTGGAAATATCATTACCCTCTTAAGCTAAATTTACAAGACACTGGATAGTTGAGATTTAACCTTCCTGAGAATGAGGGTCGGCCTTTGCTCTCAGTTACAAGTTGGTAACTCAAGAATCTGGAATGTTCTAACTGTTAGGAATATCTTTGTGTGCCTAGGAGCTTTAATCACTGGACAATGTACAGATGTCATTTATGATGGGGCTTTGGGAAACTTGGTATCAGTTCCAACCTCGAGAGGAATTGGTGATTAAAGGGATGAGTCTGACTCCCCAGATATCCTTAGAATAAAGGTCAGTCAAGCACTCTATAATTAAGCTCTAATAAAGAACTCTAAATACCAGAACACAGGTGAGCATTCCTGACTGGAAGTACTTTGTGCGTGTTTTCACCTAATGAGGCCAAAAGGATCTGAAATCACCCATGACTTCAAGAAGGTGGGTGACTGGGATTTTTATCTTGAATCCCCTATATACTACAGTATATGTCTATTTCCTCTATGGATTGTCATTTGTGTATTTTCATTATAGTAAAATTATCACTGTAAATATAGTGCTTTTTAATAGAACTTATTGTTCTAGTGAATCGTCAAACCTGAGAGTGGGGACCCATATTTTTGGAGTCAGATTGAAGTGAAAGGGACCCCAGGATCATCCAGCTTATGGCTGCTTTCTGAGGGAGGTTGGTCTCTCAGGCTCCGCAGTTTGCCTAAACTCATTTTCCACGCTAATAATGTTATTTAAGCTGAGAGTGGTGGCACATCCCTGCAATCCCAGTACTTGGGAAGCTGAGACAGGAGGATCCCAGGTTAGAGATCAACTGTCGTAATTTAGGGAGGCACTGTTTCAAAATAAAAATAAAAAGGAGTAAGTTTATGACTCAGTGGTAGAGTGCTCCTGAGTTCAATCCTCAGTACCAAAAGAAAGCAACAACAAAAACAGTGTTATCTAAATCTTAGGTATGCTAAAGAGTTGGCATCCCTGTCTTTTACAAAGTATAGCATTAGTTGATAATGGTAAGTAAAGCCTTGACTGAGATCTAAAAAAAATAGAAATCAGAAATGCAAGTATGTCCAGTAACCCAATCAGCATTATGGGGTAAATGTTTGGGGTGATGGTCTAAATACTCAAAACTCTACTTGAAAGAACAAATATAGATAAAAATATCTTCTATTTCTCCCATCGTGATAGTGACATAAAACTAATGTGGGCCTGAGGACAGGAACACTTGTGGATAGAACACACTGCCCATGGCCTTTCTTGGAAATGATAACTAGATATACAGCTGAGAGAATGAGGGAGCAAGTGAAAGACAGGAGTGGTCTGGGGTCATAAATGCCCCTCCCTGTGGATCCAACCTCACTGTATGCTTTGCCCAGTACAGGAGTCAAGGCATTAGACACCAGTTAGGGGGATGAGTGAGTCCAGGGCAGAAGAAAGTAGTATAATTTATTGTTTTTAAAATACAATTCACTATTTCTACTTAAAAGGCTTAGTAGACTCTACCTGTTTCCAGCAAGATCTGAGATTCCTCCCTCCACTGTAATTAGCCATATTACCTTGGGTTCATTCTTTAGACTCTTGGAATGAACTTCCAAAGCCACATCAACATCTATTTCAAATAGTTTCTTGGGATTAAGCAAGAGGATGCTGTTCAAGTGTTCATTTCATACCTGGAATACAATCCTCAATAATATTTACATACGAGTTTCATTACTTCTGGTATGTACAAGCAATCATGGCCTACCATTCTGAAAAGGCATAGTAATAGTCTTTTCAAGGTGTTACAACAAAATATTATAGACTGGGTGGCTTATAAACAACAGGAGTTTACTTCTCATACTTGTGGAGGTTAGGAAGTCCATGATCGTGGTACCATTCTGGTAGGTTTCTGGTGAGGCCCTTGTCAAAGTGGCTTACTGTTAATGTACTATATCCTCATACAGTGGAGTAGGATAAATAAGGAATAAGTAAGCTCTTTATGGCCTCTTCTAAAGGGACACTAATTCCATCCATCAGGACTCTACCCTCATGATCTAAGCCCCAACATCCCCATCTCCTTATACCATCCTGTTGCTGATTCTCTTTGTGAATTTGGGGGGTGGTGGTGCACAAACTTTCCGATTACAGAAGCCACATGCTCTGCTTCTGTTCTTTCTTCCTCTCTTCTCATACATCATGTGCACTGGAGGGAATGGCTGCTGATTGCAAACTCCCTCCAGTAACCTCTGTCAGGGAATAACAGGGAGAGTAGACCTTAAAAAAATTGCTTCTTAACAAAAATGCTTATATAGCTAGAATGTATAATGGATGTTTTTCTTAAAATACAAAGTAAAAAATAATCATTGAAATTATTTAGAGATTAAATTCATGATATTAATAGAGAAAATGCCCATTCCAAAATTAAATGTAATACTTGAAATATATTTTCTATTTTCTCATAGATAGTTTCAAATTAAATAAGAGTTCCTTTAATACTTAACATGGTTACATTTTGTCTGAGAAAATGCATTCATATAATTTAACTTGGTCTCACGATGAAACTAACATAGTTATCGAAATGCCTGTGTATATTTAAAAATGCATCTTCCCTATGAATGCAATCATAAAAATTGTGTTTCTTAGAAAGTTCCATATTCATTCTTTGATTTCACAATTTTATTTTTGCCATTACCCTAATATAGATAACTGTTCGTCTTTCATTAGCTGGGAATATTCTTTGCATCACTTGTGGAACTATTAATTTCATAATTTCTTCAATGCTAATATATTTTTGTTTTTGTTTTATTTTTGCACAGTTAAGTGTCTAAAGCTAGGGAAAATTATGGATTTAAACTGAACATTGTCAAACTCTTCCAGTGATAAAAGTAACAGCAATTCAGCTGTCTGAGAATATTGTTTATTACAGTAATATTGCTCTTCATCTTAATAATCTATTTGCATGTGTATTTCCTGTAATGGACAACAGGTTCCTTAAGTGCTAGTCATCTGTCTTAAAGACATTGACTTTATGTCACCTGCTTAGGGGCTGTCGTATAGACAAAAGCACAATAGCCCTTAGCTCTCTCTAACACTTCATTAAGACACCGAGAGACATAGGATATGTCTTTTCTAATAACTTCTGCTTCCACATTAGAATTAAAAAAAAAAAATAGTAACAACAAAAGGACAGAATACCAAAGAGCCTCTAAAGAGGCTCTTCACAAACAGGGTTTTGGTGACATAGGTCACTTTTGCTCTTTGGCTACATCCTCAGGTGTCTCCTTGCACCTTTGTGACATTATTATAACATGTATTATAGATCTTATCTGAGTGGGCTGTGCTTATTTATCTGAGTGCTTCCCTACTGTGCTGTGAGTTCCTAGAAAACAGGATCATATCTTATGCAACCCTGTATCCCCAGCAACAAGCCAACCACCTGGCATGCAGTCAGCATGTTTCTGTCCTAATTAAGTGGCTTGAGACATGGAATCAAAGTGTGTGGTGCTAATTTGCTCCTCTTCAGCTAGTTACAACACAGTCCCTCGCAGAGTCATGTAATGAAGCCAGTTTGTGGCATTCTTTGTTTAAAAACTATTGTATGGACTACGGATATAATAATAAGTAAGAGACTTTTCAGTAAGTTTATATAGTTAACATTCACAATGATTCACTTTTGTACTTTCAACTATAACTATGAAGAATGGCTATAATGGCTAATGCATATGTCATAAATCCCATGTCAGAGCAGAATCAAGAGTCTACCATGGATCTAAATGCTCAAGTGAAACACATACATTTTTGCAAAGTTAAATTAGTTAAAATCGATGCACCCAGATGTCTTTCCAAATATGAGGACACATAGCTGCAGCTTTTAGCTACTTTATACACATGTCCCCTCAAAACAGATGTATATCTATATTCACACAGGAAGTAGTGTGTGCTTGCATATCAAGTATGAAAGAAAAATGAGTGTGCAGATGAAAATAACTGCCCTCCAAGGGAAAACTCTAAAATTTGATGCTAAATTTGCGTTTCTTCCCATATGTGTTTATGTACCTTGAGTTGTATATGAGCAAAGTATATAATTCTGGTTTTTCTATTCCTGTTTCATCATTCAGGCACAAAATTATTGTAAAATATCACCCTAAATGAAGCTGTATTTCACTGGGGGCGTCTCTTTAAATATAGCTTGCAATGCTAAAAAGCATTTTATGGTTGAGGGGCAATATAATTCAATGTGTCCCTATAGTAACTCTGAGAAAATCAGAAAATATAAGGCTACTGTAAAGAAAGTAATTGTTAATTCTTTTTCTCTAAAACACTTATAAAGCTTTTATTTTATAGGGTTTTTTTTTTCTTATTACAAATGCAAGGCATGCTCATTGTAGAAAATTTCAGAGATTTACAAAGGTACAAAAAGTAGAAAGAGTTTAGAAGAAAAGGAATAAAGTCACTGTTTCTGACACCTTTCAGCCAAAGACACATCATCATGTCAGTTTTACACAAAGCACATCGCATGAATTATTGTGTATGAAAAGTATAAATTAGCTTTTATTAGCCCAGAGGTCTATACACATTTCTATAACCTGTCCAAGGTAATAGAAGACAGGAGACTAGTTAAAAGTGTTAACCCTAAATTGTAGCCTGATAGTGGATAGAGAAACATCTACAATCATACCATATAATATAAAACAGCAGTTCAGTCAAGGGCTAAGAACTGACTGTGAAAATTTCAGGGACTGAAATATAAAAATATCCTCTTTACACTAGACAAAAGCGTAAAGCTGGAGGATGTGTCAGAGCACAGCCACTGTTCTAGGACTTTAGAACCTTCATAACCTTCAGTGTTGATTCTGTACTTTATGGCAATGAATTTTAGAAAAGCCAAGTTATTTTCCCTATTTTATTTTATTAACATCTATTTGGGCAATTATATGTGGGGAAGGGAAGGAGGTAAGTCAATCTTTATACATTTGGCACTAAATGTTATGAGGGAAAATTTCCTATGGTTTCTTGAAAGATGATTTCTGGTGGAGAAAAAGAATATAATAAGCATACCCTTAGTTCCATAGGTTATAAGAATCACAGGCAAATATTTCAAACACTATGTAATAAGAACTCTTCTAAGTGGTTTACAGTTTAACTCTCACAACAACCTGATTAATAGGTGCTACCACTCTTTGCTTCATTTAAGTGTTTAGAAAAATGACACACAGAAAACTGAATTTTTGATGTCGCATAGATAGGAATTGCCAAAGATCAGCAGTGAACGCAGGTACTGTAGACTTCCTGTCTGAATTCATGATCACTGAATCTGAGT
This sequence comes from Graphiurus murinus, assembly GCA_004027655.1. NCBI lineage: Eukaryota > Metazoa > Chordata > Mammalia > Rodentia > Gliridae > Graphiurus > Graphiurus murinus. The sequence continues at coordinate 94,657 of PVLC010000033.1, read as the reverse complement.
TCAGAGCCAGCTATTGTTAGAAGGTTAATTTATATTTTTCTCCAAACTTGTATTTTGATGTTACTAAACATTTTTCAAGATACTTTTTTTTTTTGAGGTACTAGGGATCAAACCCACGGGCATTCTACCTCCAAACTACACCCTTAGTCCTATTTTTTATTTTGAAAGAGGTTCTCATTAAGTTGCAGACAGCCTAAGTAGCTGAGGCTGGTTGTGAACCCAGATCCTCCAGTCTCAGCCTCCCAAGTATTGGGATTACAAGCGAGCATCACCACACCCAGCTAAGATACTATTTTAAATAGCTTTAAAGGTACTATGAGATATGTACACAATGAAATTTTACTCAGCCATAAAGAAGAACAAAATCATGCCATTTGCAGGGAAATGGATGGAACTGGAAAACATTATGTTAAGTGAGATTAATCAGTCACAAAAAGTAAAAAAAATTGGATGCTCTCCCTAATATGCAGAAGCTGGAGAGAAAGTGGGTTTTAAGAGGGACTCTAGACAAAGTAGAAGAAACCTTAGATGAGCAAAGAAAGTGACTTAACTGAAGGTGATGGGGAGGGGGGTGGGAAACACCCTAATGCACATGATTTACTTTCACAAACATATCAAAGTCAATCACTAAACTGAACAGGACAAGGTGGGAAGAGGGGGAAGAATGGGACAGGAATTGGGGAAGAGTTAAATGAAAGATGTGTGCATGTATGTCTCCACCAGCCTGCACCTCACAAAAATGTATGATTACAATGCACAAAAAATTTAAAAATTAAAAAATAAAGATATTATGGCCCACCTAATATTTCCCCTATTTTTTAATATGCTTTCACTTTCTATCATAATTACAGCTATGGAAATGTTGCATTAAATAGGTGACATTGCTTATTTCTTCTTTGATCCAGCCCTCATTCAAAAATGTATCACTCCGTCTCCATGTATTTATGTAATTTCTGTTTGTCTCCCTGTTATTGATTTCTACTTTCATTCCATTATGACCTGAAAAGATGCAAGGAAATATATTACATTTTTTTTAAATTTGGTGGTACTTGCTGTGTGGCCCAGAATGCAGTCTATTTTGAAAAAAGTTCCATGAGTGCCTGAGAAGAATGTGTATTCAGCCCTTGTTGGTTGGGATATTCTGTATGTGTCTATTAAGTCCATTTGGTTTATAATATTCTTTAGTTCTGAAGAGTTTTCATTCACCTTTTCTCTGGAAGGTTGATCTAGTGGTGTGAGAAGTGCTTTGAAGTCCCCTCATATTATTATGTTGGGGGTCTGAGACTTAATGTCTCAAAGTATTTGTTTTAAAAAAGTGGGTATCCCCACATTTGAGGCATCAATGTTGACTATCATATCTTTCTTCTTGTTATTGTTCTTTTTTATTAGTAAAATGTGACCCACATTTTCTCTTCTAACAAGTTTTGGCTTATAGTCTGCTTTGTATGATATGAGAGTAGCTACTCCTGCTTGTATCCAATCTCCATTTGCATTGTATATCTTTTTCCATCCTTTCACCTTTAGCTTATGAATGTCTATGCTTGTAAAGTGAGTTTCTTCAGGCAACATATAGCTGGCTTATCTACTTTAAATTTCTCTACATATTTTTACATTGTTTCCCAAAAGAGTTTTACCAGTTATATTTTCATTAGGAGCCTAGTAGTTTATTCAGCACACAAAGTTCTCGGGAATATGTTACTAATTTAATTTTAGTGTGTTGGTATTTTGTGATATTTAAGACAAGTCTCTTGGAACTTAAGTAGAATATTAAAAAAAATAATTTGAATGAATTATTTGTAATCATATCTATGAAATCACACATTATCTCTGAAAATGTGGTAAAGAATTTGATTCTCTTCTAAAATATAAAGATATGTAATTAATATTACAATATATAATATGTAATCATATTAGAAAGGTTTTTATTCTTATTTTTAAGCCAGTTTAGGTTCACAGCAAAACATACGGGAACAAACAAAAAGTCCCTATACATCTCTAGCCACCACTACCAATATTTTGCACCAGAATGATACATTTGTTTCAACTGATAAAAGTACTTTGACTTATTATCACCCAAAGTCAATAGTTTAAATTTGGCTCACTCTTGGTGTACATTTTATCATTACGACTTATGTATAATGACAGATATACAAAATAAGCACATCACACAGAAGAGTTTCATGGTCCTAGGAATCCTCTGCCCTCTAGCATTCTTTCCTTGCTCTCCTCAGCCCCTATGGAACCTTTTACTGTCCCTAGGTTTTGCTTTTCCAGAATGTCTTCTAATTGGAATCATACAGTATGTAGCCTTTTCAGATTGATTTTTTTCAGTTAAAATATGCATTTAAAGTTCCTTCAGCTTTTCCATGGCTTGACAGCTATTTTTTATAGAATCAAATAATATCTTATTATTTGAATATATTATACTTTATTCTAGGTTTGGGATTATATGATATCACACAAACATATATATAATATATATCATTTATATATCTCACACACATACATGTCTTTCATATACATATATATGGAAGATTTAGATTGATATATATGTATGTCATATCACATATATGTAGCATTTTTTCAATACATTTAAGATATTCCATATTCTTGTGGCTTCTGTTTTGTTTTGGGTTAGCAATTAGTTTTTTATTGTGCCTCCGAATGGAGTATGTAATTTTATACACTTTCTCTTTTACTTTTATTATCTATATTCTTGCATTTCTGTTTAGTGGTGCATTGCCTTGAATTGTGAATACTTAAAAATTGTTGAATTCTGTGAATCTTTAATCAGTACATTACTCTGTTTCATTCATTTCTAACAAATCTCAGTGATGATTTTCCAAATATAACTACTGCTCCATTTTTTAATCTTGTGAGATTTCAATTAAATATGTTAGTTTTAATAATGCTATTTTCAAGGCATATACTATCTCTGGATAATTTGTTTGTCTTTTATCCCTCTCATAATTTATTCTTTATTATTCTTATCCACTCTACTTTTAAAACCATTGATTAGATTCTTACTGTCAGTTATCAGTAATTCTAGACACCTTTTACATTCTACAATTTAATATTTTATATCTTGCAGGTCTTTGATAAAAAGATGCAATCTTGTCATTTATCTTTTTTCAGTAAACAAATCAGTTATATTAAAGTCCATGATGAATAAATTCGTCAAGATATTTGAGTCTCTTTTTATCTAATTATTTTTTGTTGTCATTATTGTTGTCATATCTCCTTAACTGCTTTGTTCATTTTCATTTTATCATGGATATTTTATTCAAAAAATTTTTGTATAGACAGCTTAAGAAATAGAATATTAAATTATTACAGAAAATACTTGTGTTTTCTTCTCTTATGGATCCATAGGCAGTAACCACTAAGAATTTCCTTAACACATGATATACACTACATGATTATTGTAATTAAGGGAAAAATAAATATTTATTGAGTGGGATGAGCTGTGTATGACAGAAAGATGAGGAGAACCCTGTTCTCTACCAATTGGTGAACAGTTGGCTTTCCTCTTTTCTAAGTCGGTATAATCATAAACACCTCCAGATACTATTAAATATTTTTAATAATTAATATAATTTCATTGGTGCATTTTAATTACATATCATACTGAGGTTCAATGTCATACAAACAAGTGCAGAAAGCACTTGGTGTGTTTATCTCCAGACTCAACCACAATCTCCCTATCCCCATATATGTTAGGGAGATTGGTATTGTTACCCTCTATTACAGACATTGTATTATTTGAACAGTTTCCTTCATAAGCTTTTCCCCTCTCCTCCAATTCTCTTCCACTATTCTTCTGGTATCTCTCATTTATCTTATATTATTTTTGCTTCCTATTTTCTCTCTATCTTCCACATATGAGAGAAAAAAATATGACCTTTGACTTTCTGAGACTGGTTTATCTCACAAAGCATAATATTCTCTAGTTCCATCCACTTTCCTGCAAATGAATATAATTTTGTTCTTCCTTATGGCTGAGTAATATTATATTTTGTATACGTATCACATCTTCTTTATCCATTCATCCATTGACTGATATCTAGATTAATTCTATATTGGCAATTATGCTGCTATAAATATGGATATGCATGTATTACAATAGTGTTCTGATTTTTAATTCTTTTGGAAATACATGTAGGAGTGGTAGAGCTGACATAGGATAGCATTATTTCTAGTGTTTTGAGAAACCTTCAAACTGATCTCTATAGTGGTTTTACTAATTTGCAGTCCCATCAACAGTACACGAGTTTCTATTTCCCTACATCCTTACCAGCATTATTATTGTTTTTATTCTAATAATTGATATTCTAACTAGAGTCATATAGAATCTCAAAGTAGTTTTGATCTGTGTTTCATTGATTGCTAGTGATCTTGAATAAATCTGGAAAATAATTCAAAATAGCTTCAAAAATAAAATTCTTAGGAATAAATCTAACCAAAGAGGTAAACAACTTTACTACCTATCTGTGAACCAAAGTAATATCCTTCTTACTCCTTCCATGTGACCTTCTGCAAACTCAAGCCATCAAAAACACGATGAATCCTCTTTATACTTCAAATCTCTGACTTCCTCTTCAACTTCTCCTCTTAAAGTTCTGTGTGATTACATTGCACTATCTATATAATCCAGGATAATCTTCCTATTTTAAGACCAACTGTTTAGTGACTTTAATTACATCAGCCAAGTCCCAGTGACCATAGCAAATCCATGGGTATGACATCTCATATTTACCATCCCAGGAATCAGGACATGGAATCACCATTCTATCACATTAACTCAACCTCAGGGATTTTTTTTTTTTAATACTTTCTTCAGTTTTTCAGGTTGTCAACAACTGAAGCAGTAGACTGGATATTTTTCTGCCATCCCTGAAAGCAAAATCCTATTAGTCTGGTTTTAGTTCAGTGCTTTAAGTTTGTCTTGCAATATTCTACTCATCCAAAACAGCAGGTCAGGGTGCCAGCTGTTTGACAGGCTAACGAGGTCCAGATCGGAGGTTTTCACTTACTTCTACACAGCTCTCCCAAGTGCTTCATTTCTCCATGGCTGGGTCCTTATCTATTAATTGCAATCATACTATCTACTATACTATGTTGAATTATTATAAAGAGTAAACATTTAAATTTCTCAGAAAATTAAAACTTTTTTATAATAAATATTAGCTTTCAAATGGTAGTTTTTGTTATTAATCAAATGTTGATAAAATGTATTCATTTTATAGCAGCACAATTAAATTGGAAAGCAGTCTAATTTTCATTTTAATCTCTAAGGAAAATAAATCTTTAGAAATTGAGGATCTTATTGCATATTCTAAACATCAATCAATCTTGAAGGTACATTAAAACTAGATATTTAAATAAAATGAAAAAAAAACAAAAATAAATAGCAACAGCAACAAAATTAAACTTTACATTCTCCTTTAAGTTTAATTATTTTTAAATTATATAATAATTTAGAAAATTATATACGGATTAACAACCATGAACAAGAAAAATTGTCATGCTCTGTGATTAACTTTTGTTGAATTAAATTCATTTTTTGCCAGTGTGTGACAATACATTCATAAAGTGGTTTTAGCAGCAGACAGTAGACAAAGTGAGAGAAAAGCATCTTAGCCCTACAGATAGACATATAAAGGCTGTGATTACAGTTTTTGCCTTAAACCTTATTGAACATGTTTGAATTCAACTATAATGTTTCAGTACATTCACACCAACTCTCAAAGAAAAACTGTCACACATAATTATAAATGAACTTAGGAAAAAGCACAAAAGGCCATCTGTGAAATTTGAACAGATGTAGTTGTTCAAAATATTTTGTTCATCTTAAAGTAAGGGATTCTGGAGCTTAAGTATTTGATTTTTAAATACAAGAAAATCACAGGGGCATGGTGGTAGACATCTGTAATCCTAGCACTTGGGAGGCTGAGATAGGAGGATCACAGGTTCCAAGTTAGCATGCAGAAACTCAGTAAGAACCTATTTCAAAATAAGAAACAATTAAAAAAGGGTAAAGGGTGTAACTCAGTGGTAGAATAGTAGAATACCCTTGGGTTCAATCTCCAGTACTATATATATATATATGGAAACCAACATGAGAAAAAAAATCAAATACAGAATTGATCATTTGTATAATTTTAGTCATTTAAATATTATTCTTCCTTTTATACACAGAAATGTTACCCTATAGGAAAATGAAAGTTATATGAACATAGCAAAAAGTTAAAACACAGAAGAAAGAAAACCAATGTCTTATGCTTCTAATCAGATTTTGCACTCATATTAGACATTCAGCAATTATAATATTACAAATATTTTGTTGCTAAGATTAGAAAGTAGTCTTTTAAGCCAAGTGGTCATTTTCTTCTTCTATATGTGTTTATTCATCCTTATCATTATTAAATGCCCCAAGACTATGGGCCTTAAGCTTTGCCGCACTTCAGAATTCCTGCAAGAGATTTTTAAAAATCATTTTCCTGGCTTCACCACATATTAATTAGTCAGAATCCTTGAGTATAAGACCTAATCATCAATTTCTAAAATACATTCTCCAAGTACTTCTCATGTATCCAAGTTTAAGAACTGATACCTTAAGAGCTATTATAGGCTAGTTATGGGAAGTGTTTTTGAAAGACATATTATTTAAGATAAGAGAATAAAAATACTGACATTGCAGATTCTGATTTCAGTAAGTTCAAAATTGTAATGAAATTATTAGTATGTTTATAAAATTTGATGTAAATTAACTGCCTACATGTCATTTTCCATGTGAAGTCAAATATAGAATTCAACTTCCTGATATAAAAAGAAATGTAGAAATAAATACACAAGCCGGGCGTGGTGGTGCACGCTTGTAATCCCAGCATTTGGGAGGCTGAGACCAGAGGATCCGGGTTCACGGCCAGTCTCAGCTACCTAGTGAGGGACTCCGCAACTTAGTGAGACTCGGTTTCAAAATAAAGAATAAAAAATAGGGCTGGGGGTATAGCTCGGAGGTAGAATGCTCCTGAGTTCAATCCCCAGTACCGCAAAAAAAAAAAAAAAAAAAAAAGAAAGAAATACACAAGTATTTTTCATTTAACATAAAAGGCTAAAATCTTTCAGTTGGAAAAATAAATGGTGATCATCTACTTTAGCTTTTTACAATATATCAGTATCTTTGAACATTTCAAGTTTATTTCTAGAAGTGATAGGTAATCTGGTTGCAAATGTTAATTCTTGGGAAGAGTTCTCTTATATTTAATTTATGTGTACTTCTAAATTGTCATAATTGGTTCTATTTTTGCCTCCTAGAATACTGTGCAATAGGAGAATTACTCTCTAGTTTAAACATCATTCATTTTTTATACACATCTCTAACATGTCTTAGCTAAAAAAAAAAAAAATCCACTTAAACAATTAAAATGCTACAGTGGAATTACTTAAATTATAAAAATAGTATTAAGCATAATTAATAGGAAGTCAAAACAATTGCCAAAATATATGGTAACAATATTAAAGGAAACATAAAAATGAAACCTGAGAGAAGCAAACCCCCTATTATGAGTTGAAATTGTATCCGCCTCCAAAATTGTGTGTCATAGTCATTATTAGTTTTCTATGGCTAGAGGGAGGGAGGGCGAGGGAGCGGGGTGGGAATTTGGGGAAGGGGTCCAATGAGAATTGTGAGCACATGTATCATTATCAATTTGCACCTAACAAAGATGTATGCTTACAATGTATGAATAAAAATAAAAATTAAAAAAAAAAAGAACAAAGTACCATCAACTGGGTGTCTTAAGAATGAAAACATGGATTTCCTCACACTTTTGGAGACTAGAAGTCTGAGTTGAAGTCATTTGGCAGGATTGGCAGGGTCAGTTTTTTTGAGGCCTATCTCCTCGGCTTATAGATGGTTATCTTTTCCCTGAGTCTTCATTTTGTCCTCCCTCCTCCTTGTCTTTGTCCTACTCTGTTCTTAAATGATACCAATTATATTGGATTAGGGTTCGGTTTAGTGCCTTCACCTTAGCTTAAAAGTTTGTATGTCTGGATATAGTCACATTCTGAGGTGCAAGGTATTGTGATGTCAACACAGACAACACATGGATTCTGGGCTTTTGCAACTCAGCCTGCAACAAAGTGAACACCTAGTGCCCCAGAGTGGGACTGTTCTTTAAAAGACAGTGAGTTGCTGCAAATTTAAGGATTGTTGAGGTCATATTGAAGTCGCTCACATACTATTTGCTTCAAGAACTGAGAAACAACACATTCCTATTGCATGACGCCACATAGCTGGTGATAGCAAACCATACAGCTCTAGGGAACTAATAGAAACCCCTTCTGAAATAGTTCACAATATTGATAAAAGTAAAACTGCCAGTTGTGGTGGCACATGCTTGTAATGTAATCCCAGTACTTGGGAGGCCGAGATGGTAGGATCCGGATTTGTGGCCAGCCTCAGCTACTTTAGTGAGGCTCTCCACTATTTAGTGAGACCCTGTTCAAAATAAAGAATAAAAAAAAAAAAAATAGGACTGGGGGTGTAGCTCAGAGGTAAAATTACCATGTTCAAATACTTATTTTTTTAAATACATAAGTAAATGGTGAACAAATAAATAACTTGAAATAATTTGTGTGAGTGCGTATCATGGAAAATAACTCAAATTATTCCCATTAAGAGCCAATATTAGATTATTAACAACTTTAAATATTATTTGCCCTTATATGAAGTTTTTAATTAAGGTTAAAATTATTTCTATTTGAGTTTCAGAGTTAACCTGAATGAGTAAAAAATAATTTATCATCAGGATTTACTTAATTAGTTAAAACTAATACTAATTAATATTTTCAAAATTAAATGCGGTATCAATTTCTTAAATTTTGGCTTTTGTACATTCATAATTTTAAGTATGTTTTCAAAGAAATAGGTAAAACAGTAAACTTAAAAATACTTATGTAAAGTATGATATTTCTCAAATTGAGAATATAATGCAATTGTCTTTGATTCATTTTTTTTTAGTTAAGCATATTCATCCGAAACAATTTGTCATTTTGTGATTCATTTCTCCCACCAATTTTTCTTATTTTAACTTCTATGAAGAATGTTAGTTCATTTATATGTACCTATGATGTCATGTACTTTTTTTAGTCTAAAACTGAATTGAACATTCCCATGTAGGTCTCTCTAGAGACCAAGTCTATAAAATCAACAACACATGCTATAGAATGGCAAAAACACAAAATACATTTAGATATTATATCATAATGCATCCTTGTTAGTTATGAACGGTTATGTTTATTCCACAGTTCTCATGAGCCCTTGTGGAAAATACTGTCTTCCTGAAATGCACCTGAACACACCAGTTCTTCTCTTCACTGAGATTAACTTATTTGATTAATCAAATTGACAAAGCCACAGAGAAAAAATATTCAGCCTTTCCATGTTTGTTTCCAGAAGATGTATTTTAGTTTTTCTCTTGTGATGTCATACACTCCTGTCTGAAGTTGCATTGGTCAAAGCTGAGGGAGGTTCTGTATAGCTATTAAATATCATTACAGTCTTCATCTTGTCTCACCAAGAACTTAACAAGGATAGGGAGGAAATTCTCTGGAGGTGTACTATGTTGGTATAATTCCTAGCCTTTATATTAACTAGCTGTTTGATTTTAGGTAAGTTTAAGGTATATTGTGTCTCTTCTTCAAATATATAATAGAAACAATACTTTTATTTCCTTTTTCCAGTTTTTATACAATTTAAATGCCCTGATCCATATCAACGGCTTAGAAATTACCTGTCACCCAATGACTATTTCCTGAAATTGATGACCACCTGGTTTTCCTCTCTGTTCTATTTTAACTGTTCAGGATTTATGTATAGTAAATAGTGGCTTCAGTAGTTGACCTCTAATTTTCAACAAAATCTACAACAGTATCAAAAATTTAAAAATGAAAAATATTCAAATAAATAATCTCTATCCCAAAAAATAAATTTACAGGATTTTTTGAGTAATGCTAATCCAGGGGAAGAAAGGGAAACTAAATATAGAATAATTCTTGTGTGTTTACTGTTTTCTTTCCTTTTTTAAAACTCATCTAATTGCAGTCCAATAATTCTCTGACTTTAATCATTAGTTTGGAAATGACTAGTAATTCTAAACAAGACCTGACTCCTTTAAAGACTTGTTCTTCTAACTCTACATACTTCTCTATTTATATACAGCTTCTGCCCCAAACACTACTAACTTATTACTTTAGGATAAAAGAATCACTCTCTGCCATCAGCATGAAAAAGAATGTCTCTTCCAATTCTAAGTTTAATTTTGTCCCTCTATTGCACTCAAGCTTTAGTCTTGAGATCATGTGAAAAAATATAACTACAAAATAAATTATTTGTAAAGCATAACCTAAACATTGATCAGCAGGATTTTCTCAATCACTTAAAAATGTACAAAGTGGAGTAGGTACCCTATCTTCTTGAAATTTCTAAAATTATATTTAATTAGCTAAGCTCACTGATGACTTTTAATTAAAATATGAATGGAAGCAAATAAATGAAGGGTAAGTTCATAAATAAATTAAAAATTAGGCAATCATAACATAGGCATAATAATCATCTGATGATAAATATCATTTATTTCTTCCTTTTTAGATACTTACTTTTCCTTACATTAGTTTATATTTTCAGTACTATGTTAACAGGTGTAATGACAGAGGACATACTTGTTTTTAGGAGGAAGGCACCCATTCTCTGACAAGTGTGTCCTAACTGTAGGATTGTGGAAGGTGGACTATCGTAAGATGAGGAAATACCTCTGTACCAGGTCGGCTGGGAGTTCTTGTCATGAATTGGTGTTGGATTTCATCAGATATTTTGTCTATATACAAATACGTTTTTTGAATTAAAGTTTTAGTTTTATACTTCCCAAAATCTGAATTTATATTTCTTTTTTTGTCCAAGTTGAAAGTAACTTTATTATTTTTCCTGATTACAAAAATAATACATGTTTATCATTTCAAAATTTTGAGTAGTATTTTTTGAAACAGAAGTAAATACAGCTTGAAATCTCATAGCCTTTAGGGTGTACCATTTAAAAGATAAATCATGTAGTTACTGTGATATTTTATTTTATTAACTAGAAAAATGTCAACAAGTATCTTTTTAGTCATTAAAATTTTGTATATGTGAAATTTGATATTTCAATGTTTGAAAGGGAAGTAGTTTTTTACCCAGTTGTACAACTATACATACCCATACACATATGCACACATTTCAGGAGAGAAAATCTTTTCTCTTTAGACATCCTACCAGAAAAAAAAAATCCTTAGAATTTGAAAATAAAATGGAACTTACATATCCAGTCCTGTGGAGAAGAATCTATGAATTAAATATCAGTAAATTTAAAGAAATGGTTATTGAAAATATTATTCATTCATTCAATTTCCATGAAAAATTAATATGTTACCTAAGTTTTAGATTGGGCTTCGGTGTCTCAACATTTTTGCTTTTTATATTATTGAAAATTAGTTTTCAGAAATGTCTATACCAAAATATATCAAAGTAAGCTCTAAAAGATTAATAATGCCAACCTAGGTGTATATCAACAGATAAATGGATGAAGAGAATGTGATATATACTCACAATGGAGTTTTAATCAGCCATAAAGAAAAAGAAAATTATGTCATATGCAGGAAAATGGATAGAACTAGAGAGCATCATTCTAAACAAGATTAGTCAAACTCAGAAAATCAAGAGCCACATGTTTTCTCTTGTACGAGGAAGCTAGAGAGAAAAATGGAAAAAAAGAAACTCAGGAAAATTAGGATAGAGATCAATGGAGTATAAAGGGGATCGGGGATGGAGTGGGGAAGGAAGCAAATGAGGCCTGGGAAAGATAATAGACCAAATAATGTTATTTTGATCTATGAATGTATCATTATGAATCTCATTATCATTTATGGGGAGGGGGGAAGGGGAGTAGATGAGCAGGAAAACACCAAGTGATATTGTTGCAAATGTGATTGTATAGCTTTGAACCTCAGCATGATGTATAATTTGTGAAGAACCAATAGAAACAATATAAATAAATATTAATAATATAATCATTAGATCAAGATCTATGACTAAGCAAAGATGGAATATTATTTTGGAATAATTTCAAAATATAGTACCTATAGGTTCATATTCTGATTTTATTATCTAACAATTATTAATCATGTCACTTAAAGTGTCTAAATTATTTAAATTTCCTGATGCTGGAACTCTATTTTTAAAAACTTATAATGTAGTTTTAATTCAAGTATGGTTGTAGAGACTAAATTGAACAATTTATATGAAAGAATACCAATACTTTGTACTATCCCTGATTCCAATCTATATTAACTAATTTTGAGCTATTTTTAACTAATTTCTTAAAACTGAGATTTGCATAACTTTCTCAGTTAATATACTTTAGTGTAATGACAGAATTTTTACATCAACATGTATGTGCTTATAGATGTAGAATATTTTCAAGTGAAGTGAGTTAAACTCAGCAAAATGTTCCTAGTGTTAATGTGCAAAATGTATTTGCAGAAGAGACTATTGTATTTAATTTTGCAGTTCACTTTGCTTTTATTAAGATTCAAATTTCTAGCAAAAGCATATAAACTCAATAAAATTTCTTATATGCATAAATATTTCTGATATATTGGAAATAAGGTATTTATTGGAGTCAGCATTTTTTAACTTTAAAGTTTGTTTTTATTGAGGGATAATATTTCAAAAATGCTATGAATATTTTTTCCTTGTTATACTTCTGTCAGCATTTTCACATATGTGTCGGATAGTTAGAAAAAAAGTTGCAATACAATCTAGAGGCTGAAAGTTTAAATGCAAGAATGCTTAGAAATAGAGAAGTCATAGTTGTCATAGCAACATAATCTGACCATATTCATGTTATTCTTTTTCCCACTAGAATTATTTTCAAAGCTTCGTAGAGTTGTTCCTACTGGTAAGGGAAAGCAGTCTGTGTGCATTTAATATAGAACTTTAAGGTAATTTTAGTACAGTTACTATTTACTAGAAGCAACAACTAGATTTGAAATTTACTTCAGAGAGTGCAATAATTTAGGGAGATTTCTAGTAAAACAATCTTTTTGGAATAATGTATAGCTAAGGTTAAACTTTTGTTGTTTCTAAGAGATATAAAGACAAAAGCATCTCATGGCAATATATATTTTAAAATAATCTTAAGGTTTTGATAAATCTGTTTTCCTTTATTTCCCAGTGGTTTTTCACTGATTTTTATAATAAACAGCAGGTGTTATATATTCTCTGTTTTTTTAAACCATGGAATATTGAGTATTTGATCCTACTATTTAATTCTAAGTAGAAGCACAGTTTTTTCTAATCTTATGATGCTCCTGTTTTTACTTCAAGATATATGAGGAAATTAGTAATGTCATTTACAAACTAATGTCATAATCTAATCTCTAATCATTTGCTAGAAAACAGCAGCAATATTAAAAAACTTTTACATGGGAGAATATAAATAATTATGAAGCTCAAAGTAATATATTTTTTCAGAAATACTTGTTTGTTAGCATTTTACCTACTGATTTGGCTGATTAAAATTTCTAGTATAATTAATCTCCAAATCTACACATATTTGTGTAGTAAGCAATTATAGTGAGAAAAATAGTTAAATAGCTAAAAAGAGAAATATGTTATGAAAAGTAGAATATATAATTTGTGAATGAACTTAAATAATCTGAAAAGAGCTGTACTATTAAGATTAAAATATCAAGGAAAAACATCAGCAACACACTTAAGATATCTGAAGCCTAGACATTGAAAAATATGGTATCATCAAGTCAAAGCATACCTCCTGTTTAACAATTAATGTCTCCTGAAACTTTTTATGGGATTCAGATATATTTCATTATATATTTTAGTGAATATTAATGATAAAATAATGCAGACTACATAGATTCATGTAGCTCATTCTAAATTATGAAAATGCCAAGGAACAATGTAATTTAGTGTATCTAAGTATTTTTCATATTAATTTTCTCCCTCCATAACTAGCTTAAAGTTATTAGAAAGAATTCATCCAGCTCTAGATAAAGTGAGACTTCCTTGAGAGTAGGGCAAATGGTATAAACGATGTTAGCTCTGATCTTCTGAGAAAAATAGCAAGTTCCCAGAGCATCTAAAAATTGTACTATAAGGCCATAATATATTGAGCAAGGCCAGGTGAAGGCCATTCCGAGGTGGAATTGTAAAACATTGAGTATCTAGAAGCAACTGAGACTATATCAAAGTCCTACTGTGAGATTATTAGCAGATTTCAGTGCTGCTGCCCTCACAGCTCAAGTCAGGGGCACAGGCATTACATTCTATAGGGTCAGTGGTAATGGTACACTTTTCTAGTGATGTGTAAATGATGTGTAGATGTGTAAATGCACCACTTTGAACTTTATTATAATATACAATCTCCATGCACCAATGGAGTATAAAAAGAAAAAGTAAAATATTTTTTATAAATTGCAGAAAATAAAAGCTAACATTTAAATAAAAGAGGAGGAGGAGAAGGAGGAGGAGAAGGAGGAAAAAGAGAAAAAAGATCATGTTTCTATTCCCACATCGACCTCTGGAGCAGAGCCACAGGATTTGATGATAGAGAGGAAGCAGTAGGAATAGATCAGCATGTTATCATAAAAGATAATATGTAAGTATATTTCTTCTTCCTTCTTAACTAATGTAAAACATCATTATATAAAATAATGTGTATATAACTGCATAAACGGTGTACATACTCCATATTACAATAAATATAAAATATAAGATGAAACATGACCGCTTACATTACAGGAAGAAAATGTATATAAAGGAATATTATGAGCAACTGTATGCTAACAAATTAGATATTTTTAACTAAACAAATACATTTCTAGAAAAAGAAATGGCTGCCAAAATAATACAAAAAGAAATAAAATATCTGAATAGAAACAGAATAAATTATAAATTTTAATTAATACTATACTTCCCACAAATTAAGTCCAAACACAGACATCTTAGTGATGAGTTCAATAAAAAACTTTAAAAAATCCACCCTAATTCTTCACTTTTTTAGTAAATAAAAAAGAGAACAATTTGTGAAATTAGTGTAGTGAGGTATGGCCACAGCTCCTTAATAGCTGGATCTTGAGTAAGGCTCGGTCTGCTGGAGTCCTGCAAGGCAGATGATTCCAAAAGAAGGAATGCGTGGCATATCCCACTTTACATTATGTTATATTCTGGAAATTTGGGGTGCTTTGGGTTTTGCTTTCACATTAATTATAAAGGAAAATTTCTTAGAAACAGAAGGTGGATGGACGGATTATGATTCCTCAATATTAGCTGAAAAAGCAGTGCCTCAAGACAACCCATAAGAAATTCATTAACTATATACAAATATTAGTCAGGAAACGGGCTTTGCAAGTTTAGTTATTAAACAGCCTTATGTTCCTTCTCAGCACACAGGTATAGAAACAAAATAAATAAGCCTAGGAGATTTAGGTCTACTATTTTATCTATGAGTAAAGAAGTCTTTAAGACAGATAGTCTGCCCACTTCCACCTTGTCTCCCTGGAACTTCACAGGATACATTAACTCTCTAGCTGCTTGAGACAAAGATAAGAACACTAGTTAAAGGAGCTAAACAAATAGTAAAGATTTAAATTAATGAATAGAAGCTATTCATTACCCTTTAACACTGCTTTGTACTAAAAGAATCATTATATACGTATTGTATTTTGCAACATTTACTGTTTTCTTAACCCCATTAAATGTCATGGGAAATGATTTTTCTAGTTAAAGATGTACCTACTCAACCTTTAGAAAAATAAGACTGTAAAAATTCCTGTTCCATATGCCTCATTGCAAAAAAAAAAAATAGTATAAAAAAACAGCTACTAACAAGCAATAAACAGATATGCTTCTACACTGCATGCAGTGTGAGCATATTCTCGAGACCTTGTCTCAATCCACACCTATCGAAGGACCCCCGACCCCGCTGCCTGGAGGGCTGGTCCCCCTCAAGGTATGATTGACATATAAACAACTATGCATTTTTTAGTGAATATATCTTATTTTGTGCTGGGGATTAATCCCAGGGCCTTCCTGGCACATGTTAAATACATGTTCTTCCACTGAACTACATCTTATTTTTAATATCTAAGTTTTGATGAGTCTAAGTATATATTTGTGAATAATTACTACCTCTAAGGCTATAAACATAGCTGTCACCTTCAAAATTTCTCTCCACTCCATTATAATTTTGCTTTTGCAAGAACACTTAACATAAGATCTACTTTTGCAGCAAATTTTAAGTATACAATGCAATACATGAGCTATAGGCACTATGCTATATAATAAACTCCATAAGTTATTTATCTTAATTTTAGAAATTTATTGATGCACTCTGATTATACATCATAGTGAAATTCAAAGTAATACATTTATATATTCATACAACATCTCTTAGATTAATCCCCTCTGCAACTCATCCTTCTAACCCACTCCTCTTTCCCTGAATATGCTAGTTAGGTTGTTAGTGACATGGTTACATATGGACATATTATTTGTTCTGTTTCCTTCCTGAAGTCTCCATATTCTCCTCCTCGCCTCCCTCCCCTGATTCCTTTTCACAGTTTTGCTACTGTCATTCATTATCTTGAAGTTCCCTTTCTTTACTATTTAGCCAATGTATTTAATATTGATTTAACAAATAAAGTGGAACCGTCTGCTCTTAGATTCCAGACCTGATTCTTATACTTACTTTCTCTGGGACCTTAAGTGAGGTCCTTAAGCTTTAAGCTTCCAAGTATATAAATAAGTTGCATATATCCCTATAACTTGCTTGATGTGGGAAGAATGTCATAAAACTGGACTTGTTTATCAAAGACTAATGTACATTGAGCTGTAAATTCAAATGGAATTTTTGATTTATAATTTTTAATAAAAAAATGCTTTTAGACACCCAGAAACAGGCTGTTATATAATCAAATATAATATTCTTTCCAGTTTCTCATAAGAATCCAAATTTTCTCATTTGTATGTAGATTCTTTTCATTGCAGTGTAGTCTTACTTGGAAATTGAACAGTGTTTTTCAAAGGAAATGAAGTTGTTTCCTTAATTTTGTGCCATTTACTCTTTACAACATGAATCTCTCTAAGCTCTTATAGAGAATTTTCTTAGCTTGAATTGCTTCACTAATTTGTGCAGCATCAACTACATTTCCTATATAATCAGAAAGTTCTTTTATGGACACATGATCATGCATTTATGAAGAATATTCCCTCTCGACTTTCACATTCATTAGGTGGAAGAGAAACTAAACTCTAATTATGTCTTAGGGGTAGTTAACAAGCTACTCTTTATGATTTACATTATGTTTACAGTAGTGATTGTTAAAGCCATCGTTAAGTATTTTTTGATGTTTAAAATATGTGTTTCAAGAAAACCAACTACTTTGGAAATAAAAACATCAAACAAATTATTATGAATATTTTTGGAACTGACATTTACCACATTTTCTAAATGAGGTAAAGATATAACAGATAGAATTATGTATTTTCTGAAATTTGTTATTGCTTCTGCCATTAGATGTTTTAATACTTATTCTCCCCGGACATAACTTGGAGAAAGATTTAAATGAACATTTCTGTGATTCAAAGATTTGTATGTTACTTTCCAATGGGCTAAAATTGTATTATTTTATAGAACTTTGTTCTTGTAAATGATGAATTTCTAACTTCCTAGAAGAAAGACAATCTGGATGGAAAATAATGCATTATACAAACATCACTATTATGTTGAACATCTCTACTTATAAAATCAAAATACCACTCTGTTATACTTATGAAATAATAAGGTATTTCAAGCATCTACTCTGATTTGAAAATCTTTCATTAAAACTTAATTATGTAGAAAAGATCTTAGGAAATATATGAAACTGATATCTAATGTAACTCATATAATATTTAGTCCAAAATATACAAGGAAAAGTGAATTGTTTATTTGAAGTTTAGAGGCATCCCTTGTTTTGGTTGGATGTATCATTCTGTCTAAAATATAAGAACACTTGAAGGAAAATTTCTTTGTTATTATTATTATTGTTGTTATTTGATACTGAAGATGGAACCCAGGGACATTCTATTTGTAAGCTACACCCTCATCTTCCTCCATTTTTTAAAGAAAAATTTTAAACAAGGTTTTGCTAAATTGCTGAGAATCTCACTAAATTGCTGAGGCTGTCCTCAAATGTGTAATTCTCCTGTTTCATCCTCCCAAGTACAAGAAAGTTTCTTTATGACTTTCAGTGAAAAGAAGCAGTTTTCATATCATATTGACAAAATTAGTTCCGGAAAGTGTCTTTTAGAAAACTTCTACATTAAAAACCTATAGCAACTATTATAAGTTCTGTGTTTTAACATTTATTAATTGTATCATGCATTTTTTTAGAGATTTGAGGTAAATTTTTAATGAACTGATTGGCTATTTACCAAAGTCATTGTTATTGTTAACCATTTGTCAGTTGGGCTAATTTGTGCAGCAAATATTATAACATTTCTATTAAATTGGGCTAAATGATAAGGCTTTTTTTTCCTTTACACAAGTATGCTGTCTAGAGGTAGGTTGGCTACAGAAGTTGATACAGCAGCTAAATTGGTCTATAGGCTGCTGTTCAACTTCTAATGTCTCATAGATCCAATGAATGTGAGTAGCATCCAGATATGGTAAACTTCATAGAGAGAAGGAAGCAATATTTTTCTGTGCCTAAATTTATCTTCAGCCCTTTTAGCACTACATTCTGCATGATACAGTCATCATTGGATCAAACGTTCAGTGATAGAGGACGCCTAACTTATGCATAGGTTTATCATTATTTGGGCTGGAAAGATATAGGGGAGTTAAGCATAAAGAACTCCACACAGAAATTTCATTATTATAAAAAAAAATGCCACAGAAAGTTTGACAAGAACAACAACAAGAGCAAGGGATTTATCTTCAGGGCAATCAAGACCCTGAGGACCCGAGAAGTTTCAGCATGCTCTGTCCTATATTAAAGAACAAACCAACCAACCAACAAACAAAAAAACAGAGTAAGATTAACAGGAAATGAAAGCCAATGAGTTCACAAGGCATGCTCTAAGAAAGATAGCCAGTGAAGAATCAGATTGGCCTGATTTTAGGAAGCCTGTTGGAACATCTTCAGGGAACAGTAGATGAGAAATGGCTTACTCTGCTATTTCTCACTACAGGATAACAAAAGCAGTAAATATGCAGAACATTCTCTACCCAGGAATTCCCCATCCTCTGTCCTTGACAATTAGATGAAGGAAATAACAAATTAACATAGTGGGTTGTCCACAGTAATTAACAAAAGCTAAACAGTTTCTGCTCCTGGAATGAAACCAGTAAGAGTATAAGGAGAGGGCCTAGAGAATGAGAGATCTTTGTCAGCTATTCCTGGCATAGAGGACTAGTATCTAGAATACACAAAGCACTTCAAAGACTTACCCCCCCCCAAAAAAAAATCCAATCATGAGATGGGCAATTGAACTACAAAGATACTTTACAAAAGAAGAAATACACATGTCCAATAAATACATCAAAAAACGTTTAACATCATTAGCAATTGGAGAGATGCAAATCAAAACTACATGGAGATTCTATGTAGCCCCAATTGGAATGGCAATCATCAATAACAACATAAACAGCAACACATCCTGGTGAGGATATGGGAAAATAGGAGCTCTTCTGTACTGATGGTGGGATTGCAAATTAGTATAGCCTTTATGGAAATCAGAGTGGAGATTTCTCAGAAAACTGGAAATAGAACCATCATATGATCCAGCTATACCACTCCTGAGTATCTTTCCAAACGGGCTGAAATCAGAATATTATAGTAATACATGCATATCCATGTTTACAGTAGCACAATTCATAATGGTCAAATTTTGGAAGCAATCTAGGTATCCATTAACAGATGAGTGAATTAGAAAATTATGAGAAATATATACAATGGAATGCTTCTCAGCAATAAAGAAGAAAAATTATGTCATTTGGAGGAAAATAGATGGACCTGGAGAATATTATGTTACATGAGATTAGTCAGAAACAGAAAATAAGGGTCATATGTTCTCTCTCATATGCGGAAGCTAGGGAATAACTGGGATATCAGAGGGACTGTAGATTGTAGAGGAGAAACCCCAATGGAGGAAGGAAGATGATCTAGGGGAGGGTGAGGGAAGAGGAAGAATTAATGAAGGAAACACTTCTGTTGACAGTATATATATAAATGTGAGAACATGAATGCTGAACTCAATGTCATCTATGGGAGAGTGGGGGCAGTGGGGAAGGATCTGGGAGTAAAGCCCACCAAGTGCCATGTGCATGTATGTCACCATCACTATGAGCTAGGTATTATGTGAGATTATAAAGCACCAACACAAAAGATTAAAAAATTGATTAGTAAGAACATACATACTCAGAGGGAATGGATAGGATGTGCTAGAGTCATAAAAAACTCTAAGCATATATGTAATTCTTTTAGTAAAGATGCAAACCACAATATATTAAAATAAAATATGACATGAAGCATAAAAAGCATATTAATGGATATATTTAGGATCTATTTCCTAAGTTAAAGACATATATATATATACATATAATATGCATACATATACAATCTGCATATATATGCATTTTGCCGCATAATTGTTAATTTTCAGTATTTTTTGAATAAGATTAATATTTAAATCAGCAGATAAAGTAAAGCAAATTGCCATCTCTAATATATATGGGCCTCTGCCAATCAACTGAATGTTTGAATACAACAAAAAGGCTGACCCTCCCCTTGAATCAAGAGAGATTTTCTCCTGTCTGTCTGCTTTCAAAATGGAAATATCAGCTCTTCCTGGGTCTCAAGACCTCACCTGACACAGAATCCATTAGCCTTCCTGGTTCTCACAGTTCAGATTCAGAACTATACCACCAGATCCCCTGTCTCTTGCTTTTGATTAATACTACAGATCTTAGGATTTCTCTGCTTCCACAATCATTTGAGCCAATTCCTTATAATCTCTTTATCTTGATCTCTAGTTATATGTAATATATGCAAATATAATATATACATATATGTTTATTTTTACACATTATATAGGTAATATAAATATGTAATTTATATTATAAACTTTATAATCTCTTAATTTTATATAAGTAATATGTATACATATTATACATACATTTATTTTTCCCTCTGAAAAACATTGATCAACCCATAATTTTAAGCATAAAATTTTGTGAAAGAATACTCTTGCATGGGAGAATCAGTAGTGACATAATAGACTGAACATGAATGATAATGCAAGTGACAAGACATGCTTGTCTTCTGTGAGTGCTGAGACAAAAAGCTCCTCTCTTCAAGTTGCAGGCACTACGACCTTCAGCATCCCCATTTCTAAGACTGTGTGTGAACGTTAATATCTCTGGGAAGACAAATTATTCAAGGCCATTAGACGTGAAATGTTATACTCATCATTTTACTCATAGTGCACAGTAGTTACATACTTTAAAATATTAACTATTATATTTTATATGTTAAATATATATTAACTTATTAAAGACAGTAAGACACTTTAAGAAGTCTCTAACTGGCATAGAAATTTTTATCTCTATCTCATGAAAAAATATATAAAACCTGTGTTAAAACAGTCAAAATCTTCAATGGCCAACATTATTTTACACTAACTATAACTAAGTACTTGTTTAATAGTCTCTGACTGCCAGAAGTATCTTTTTTATGTGATATTTCACATTCAATAGTTTAGCAAGTCAGGTTCCTACTGTTGAGTATTTTGTTATTTGAAATATATTTGTAATACTTCCTTAAAAGTAGAATTTATGTTCAAAGAGCATGTATTTTTTTAATATTATGGTCATAAAAATGACCATTTACTTTAACACTCTGCATGAGAGCCAGTTCTATAGAATAGGATCCCTATCATCAAGCCCTGGGCAGTGCTTCTTACTACCATATAAACATGTATCTTATTAAAATATTAATAGATAGCCGGGCGTGGTGGCGCATGCTTGTAATCCCAGCATTCGGGAGGCTGAGACCGGAGGATCCGGGTTCGCGGCCAGCCTCAGCTACCTAGTGAGGCACTCTGCCACTTAGTGAGACTCGGTTTCAAAATAAAGAATAAAAAATAGGGCTGGAGGTATAGCTCGGAGGTAGAATGCCCCTGAGTTCAATCCCCAGTACCGCAAAATATATATATATATATATTAATAGATAATAATAATACTTAATGTTCTATACTATATTCACAGTATAATAGAAATTTATATTTGCCCTATGATATGTTCGCTGACTAATTAGGTCAGAATATTAATAACATTGTTTCAAGTGCTCAATTGAGAAGTTAAACAAACTAACAAACATCTCATTGGGATTTTAAAAATTGTAACAATGTTAAAGATCATTTTGTGAAGATGTGGTGCTTTCAAACTCAAAATATTTCACCTAGAAACATCAGTTGTATAATTTAAAAAGCAGTGCTCAATTTGCCATTTTAGTAATTAAACTTTTCTCATTATGATAGAGCTTTATAAAAGGTCAAAATATTTACACTGTGAGATGTAATAATTGGTCCATGTGTGAAATAAATTGATTTATCTGCCAATTGAAAAAATATTTTAGCATTTTGTAATTAATTTCTCTAAAATATAATTTGTGTATGAATATAGAAGGAAACACAATTTGTGTATATGCAAGTTGCATCTCTGCTGAGTACCCCCTGAAGTAGGCATTTAATTGAAACACAGGCTGACAGGTTACATGACTTTCTTTTCTTAATTGTTCTTTGGAGGCTATTTGGTGGCTTCCAATTATCACTCTCCCAAACTCCACAACAATAAAAAAACCTAAATAATAGGTCACTCTCACTTTCTACTAATGAGTAGTGTTAAAAATTGACACAAGAAAGAGCAAATAACACTGTTTTGGTGAGTTTATATCAGGTTTAATAGAGATCTGTCAAAAAGTGTAAATATGGAGATGGGAGAATTTTTGCCAAAGTGAGGATGTGATTGTAACTTTTTGCATTTATAAAACTAAAAACAATACCACCAAAAATATGAACATTATGAGTCTGCATTTATTTTTCAAAACTTTTCTCAGAGAAATACAATCTATTTAAAACTGCATGGAAGTGGTTTTGAAATTCAATAAGCATATTATGCTTGTCTACTTTACATTTACTTTGCAATATATGTCACTGAAATGTTATGCATTATTATTTATTATACATCTATAAGACTAGAACCATAACATATCAAATCAACATTATGATTAGTTATATGAAAGCACATTTGCAAAACTTATTTTATAGATAGATTAATTCTATGATAGGAGACTAATATCTACAATAAATAAAGAACTCAAAAAAATGCCAAAGTAACTTAATCAAAAAGTAGACAATTGAATTGAATAGACACTTCTCAAAAGAAGAAATTTAAATGGCCAACAAATATAGCAACAAATATTCAGCATTGTTAGCAAGCAAGAGGCTGCCAGGATGTGGAGAAATTAGAACACTTACACACTGTTGATGGAACTGTAACTTTGTATAGCCACAATGGGTGACAGTAAGGAGGTTCCTCAAGAGACTAAGAATAGAACAACTGTATAATCCAGGTACATGACTCTTCCATATATTTCAAAAAGAATTAATGTTAGAATACCATAGTGATACACACATATTCATGTTTATTGCAGCACAATTCATAATAGCCAAATTATGGAACCATCCTAGGTATCCATCAATAAATGAATGGATAAAAAATGTGCTATACATACACAATGGAATTTTACTCAGTCATAAGGAAAACAAAATGATGGCATTTGTAGGAAAATTGATGAGATCATCCAGTCTCAGAAAGTCAAGGCCCATATGTTTTCTCTCATCTTTAGAAGTTAGAAAATAGGAAACAAACTTCAGACAAATGAGAGAGACAAGTGACTAGTGGAAGAAGATAGGGGGCAGGTGTATGGAGAGGGACAATCAAGACTCCAGGAAGGAAACAGTTCAAATAATGATATGCTCATATATGAAAGCATCACTAACAATCTCTCTAACATGTACAGGGAAGGAGGAAGGGAGAGCTGGGTGGGATGCAGGCAGAAATATAACAAATGGTGTGTGTCTGTATGAATATTTCACTTTGAATCTCACTATAGCATGCAATTACAATGCACCAATAAAAGCATACAAAAATTATAGAGACACTATTTAAAAAAAAAAAAATAAGGCAGGGGTGAACTCAGAGCTAGAATGTCCCTGGGTTCAATCCCCCGTGCTAAAAACAACAACAGCAAAACAAAACATAAAACCAAATAAATAAATAAATAAATACAACAAACTGAGCATTGCCTCAATACAGAGAAACACCTGGCAACTCAAATTTCACTTCTATTTCCCAACAACCACTCTCTATGCTAGTTCATTTCCTTACTATTTTCATGTCTCAAAAGCAATGTGTATTTTAACAAATTAAATCTGGTAAAAAAAATAATTTAAAAATCAAAATGTCAGGCCTCATAAATTATCAGTATAAAAGAAAATTGTTCAAAACTACAGGAAGATTTTTACAGAAAGACTCTACTCATCTACTCATACTCGTAAACTTGCCATTTTTAGAATAATAGTAATCTCAAAGGTTCAAGGAACATATCCAAATAAATTCATGTCGTATTCAGTTAAGTATTGACTCTTTTTAAAAGCAGTAATAATATAACTTAAGTTCCACACTGAGCATTTGGGGCTCAAAATTTCTTTATTAAGAACACTAAAAACACATGACTCTTAAATAACTATCATTTCTCATTTTTTCAAACTTTGTAGTAAAATAGAACTGATACTTTCTTATTAGTTAGGATCTTTTATTTTTTAAACTATTCACTAGTAAATGGGTAGATAGTTCTGGGAGTAGGATATGTTCACACTTTCCAACTTCTTGTATTTTGATAATTTAGGAAACACTATTTGTTTCCAAAATAAATTAGAGAGGAATTCTTCCTCAAAAGAGCATACATATGCTATCATCTGTGAAAGCAAAACTGATCAAATACCAAACAGAACATACTTACATTGTCATGGTGCTAAAGAAATAAATGTTTAATACTTTTTCAAGGAGTAACCTATCTTGAAAATATCTTTAGATAATGTGTATAAATCCAAACAACAAGATATAGATAAAGATTTCTTTTTAAAAATGGAAAAAAATATGCTGGTGAATATAAATCCTATTCTCTGTCTGCAAATGAATAAATTGATTTGTATTATCATGCTTTATAAAGTGAAATATAGAAGTGAGTGCTCAAACAATTTGGTAGTGAAAGTGTTTCTGTATAAAAGAGGATGATGGAATATAGGAGACACAAATGGGGAGATTGGATGCAGCAAAGTGCTCTGAAAATATAGAAGGCACCGGCAGCACAGGAAATGAGGACTCATGTAAAACATTTGAGACACCTCAGTGGATAGTAGGGGAAAAAAAATCTAGAGATAAAAGTGAGTTTCAAAACCCTGACCTGCTCAGAATAGAATGTTGCGTGAATGAGAATAAAGATACATTTTGTTTTCTTTGGGGCACTGTTTCCCCAGGCTTAATGAAAGACTTGGGCAATCTTTTATAATTCAAAGGGGGAAAAAGCACACTTTTAAGATCTAAAGCAACTTTGGTGTAGACTGTACACCAAAGACTCAATTTCAAGTATTATATCACATCTGCAGGAATAACATCTCAGAGAAACGTTAGTAGAGGTTTTGGAAACTGTCATGATGTGATGAAATCTCGGCTGCAAGTGCAGTGTGGCAAGTGCCTCTCACTAAACCTCTTCATTAAAATATAGTTCCTTACAGTTTAATCGGAAAATAAATCCAAAAACAATCTCTCTCAAGGTTTCAGTTGATAGGTGCTGTTCTATATTTTAGTTCACTTATTAATGACTGTTTTCATTCCTGGCTCTTGATGTTGACTGGTTAGGGAGAGAAAGTTGAAGGGCCAGCTCTAGGTATACTTTAGGTGTTAAGGCTAGCCAGGATACTTGCTTAGGTTTTAAATGCAAGGCATCTAAGACAACAGCAAGGGATGGTTAATTGTGCAGTATTTGGCTCTGGTGGATATAGTGGAGCAGCAAGCTGATCCATTGACATTTTAGTTGTAATGCACCAGAAAGATTTAGAAATTTGTTCAGAAGGAATTATGTGAACATTGCACAGAGGCATGAGGGCCTGCACTTTTAAGGAATAGAGTTCGTGTCTAGAAATCAGGTGTGAAATGAGTCTGGAAATGAACATCTGATCTCCGTGTTACACAATTCCTATTGTCTTGACACCTGAATGAAGATGGGGCAGCATTTTGTATTCTGAACAAGTGTAAAAATAGCACAATTGAAATATTAGATATTTTCCAAAGTTCTCTTTAGTTTAATGATTTTCATGGACTTGCAGATCTAAGTGCTAAAAAGCCATAGTTTATAAAGCCAAGGAATGTTTTAAGTTTATTGTATAGGGACAAGGCAATTTCCATTTTAAAGTAAAATCAAATTCACATTATTAGTATAGGTAGGATAAATGTAGTACACCAGGACATCTACTTGGAGAAGTCTTTAAATATCTACTATGTGTGTCACTATTTTTCTCCAAACATTTAAGACGATGGGCAAAATTGAACTCTCGTAGAATGTGAAAATGGCCACTGAGAAGTAGTCCACACCATCTCACATGTGTTCATAACTGCATCTTTCCATCCTAATAAATGCATGTACAGTACTATCAATAGGTAAAACTTTATAATCATGACAGTATTTTTGAGAAAAACACACACATACACAATTTTCTGATTCCTCATAAAGTTATCAACTTCTTGATCCTTCATTTACCATGTATACTATTTAAAGGCTTGAGCATATTGTTCTCAAAAGCCAGCACTCTTAACCTAGTGTGCACACCTTTTTTTTCCCTGTAGAGAAAAACACATATTATATTATAATTATACTATAGTTATAATATAATAACAAAGCCCAAGAGGCATAGATTTCTTTTTCTGGTAGTTATTAGGAAGATGACTATAGAAGGGACTTGAACATGAAGAGTCAAAGGAGATGGTACTTTGGTACTTTTTGGAGGTAGTAGGGCCCCAGATATGATTAAGGAAATTGAACTTTGTTAATTATAGGTCATGGTAAGCCATGTGTAATCCTTAAACTATGAGTGTAACTTGATCCATCTTCTGTGTCACAAAAGTAATGGAATTGAATAGATAAGAACAATGGACAGAGAATCCAATTAGAAAGCCACTACATTAATCCAGGTAGAACGATACAGACAATCTAGTTAACGTGAGAACAATGGGAATAAAACTATAAGATCAGGAAAGTTAGAAGCCAGGTGACATGGTAATGGAGTAGAGAGAAGAAATAATGTGTGTCAGAATAAGGAGTTAGTGAGCATCCTAAGGCAGGGCAATGTGAGGGATGTGTAAAATGTGCTGGAGTGCCAGTTTAGGGATACTGATGATACAGATAAATTGAGAGTTTAGGTTTAATAGTATATTGGAGAAGTAGAAGGAAGACAATGAGTCTAGTTTTCAGCAAAATAATAGTGAAGCATCTGCAAGATACCAAAGTCTCAACTCAGTATATACATTTCAGGCCCTGAACACTTAGTAGATATATTTAATGTTATAAATTATAATATATATTCGAAAAAGGGATAGAGAAAAATAAAGAGGCCCAGGTTTATAATGAAATTGGATTTCAAAATAGTGGGATACTAAATGACTCAATGAGTTACAACAAAAATGTCTTGAAAAGGAAAAAAGAAATGGAAGGATGAAGAGAAAAGTAAATGGTTTCACTTTGCATAAATAGGAAAATTAAAATAATTGATTAAAGATGAAGCAAGATAAGAAGAATATAATTTCTATAAAATATGACTTTTTATCAGAGAGAGCTCAGTGGTCCCTTTCTGAGAAAATTGAGATAACACAGGAATTCACACATATAAAATTATTACACTATGACTAATGTATATAATATCACAAACTATGCAATCTTGTCTTCCCTTGAATACAACTCTCAGTTAAAATATTTTGGTCATTCCAACACACTGTTGAGACTCTTCTATAATTATGACAATTTTTATATATTTACTAAACTAACATTAATTTTCTAGATGACATTTAACAATTGTTGTCATGATATAGATACAATTAGTTTCTAACCATGATATAGATACAATTAGTTCATTTTATTCTTAAAATGAACAATGACAATATGACAGAATGTCAGTGTTTCCAAAATCTGTTTTGAAAGTGTTTGCAAAGAGTTTCAGTTGATCACTCAAATATATCAGCTGTCAAAATAATGCCACCCATTCACTGAGATTTCTGATGTGATTTGGTTTGAGTATGTTGCCAGTGAGTAAAACATATCCAATAAGATTAGAAAACTTAACCGGGCATTGTGGCACACATTTGTAATGCCAGCATTTGGGAGGATGAAACAGGAGGATCTGGGTTCGCGGCCAGCCTCAGCTACCGAGTGAGGCCCTCAGCAACTTAGTGAGACCTTGTTTCAAAATAAAGAATAAAAAATAGGGCTGGGGGTATACCTCAGAGGTAGAATGCCCCTGAGTTTAATCCCCAGTACTTAAAAAAAATATTATGAAACTTTACAATAATATTTTAGTCACATTTTATTTCAAACATTTATAGTAAGATGCTTCTATCTACATTTATTATTTGTGGGGATAATAAACTGTCAAATGTATATAAACATGATATAATCCACGTTTGAAAAGTACTGGTACATAAACATCTATTTGGGCCTTATTTTCTGTAGTTGGCCAGCTGATGCTATATTCTATATTTTTGGAAGAGTAATCAGCTACAAGACTAAACAAAGTGAGCTCACAGATGCTGTAGAGTTGAAGTTAATTGCTATCATTTCGATGTTACGATGTTCAGGAAAAATAGTAGCAAATCTCATACTAGCTATTAAAAAGTAAATGTATTATATTATGGCAACATCTGCTATTTATTTTATTTCTCCTTCATGGTAGGTACAATAAATATTGTTTTAGGCACAGGTTTATAAAATTTTCTCCATTAGAGAAAGTTTGCACTCAAATACCATGGAGATTCCTTTAATATTTGTTAATATAGCATGTTACAGAAAAAAATCCTTATAGTATCATTTGCTATATTAATCAACAATAGAGTGATTTCAGTAATTAGATTCTCAAAGAAACCAGAAAGTAGGAAAGCAGTGTTCACAATGAGTTTTATGAAGCATTATGCTTTTACCTTATTTTTTGAATCTCATGGTACTTTATACCAAAGACTTGGCACATGTGTTTATTTATGAAACTCTGTGCCTATACACTTATTTAGGTTCCACCAAAGCAGTGATGAAGAAAACAGGCAAGACATGCTCCTTCCTGAGTCTCTTATCCCCTTAATAAACACACAAACACATACATGCAGGAATTTTGTAATTGTTTGTGGGGTGTGTGTGTGTGTGTGTGTGTGTGTGTGTGTTACAAGGGAATGAACCCAGGGGTGTCCTACCTCTGAACTATATGCCCAGCCCTATTTTCTATTTTATCTTTTATTTTGAAATAGGGTCTCACTAAGTTGCTAAGAGTCTTGTTAAGTTGATGAGTTTAGCCTAGGACCTTTGATTCTATTGCCTCAGCCTCACAAGTACTGGAATTACAAGCATGTGCCATGATGCTCAACTAAATAATCATAAATGTCATGGAGAAAATAACTATAAAATGTAATAGAGATAACAAGAAGAGGCTGTCTTAGTTAGAAAACCTTCCAAATATCTCTTTGGAGAAGCAAACTTTTGGCCAAGTTCAGCTTGAAGATAAAAAGTGAGGTATGCTAAGATCTAGGGATGACATTTAGGCAGAATTCACATAATATAAGTGGCTCTAAGATAGAATCAAACTTCATAAATTCAAGGAACAGAAAGAAGTATGAAAGGGTTGAATATGTGGAACAAAACAGTGAGGTAGCAGGAAGGTGGTAATGCAGAAAAAGTATAGAAAGCAAAGCATAGGGCCTTGAGAGCCTTGATGTAGAGTTTGGATTTCTTTTTTTTTTTTTTTTTTTTTGCGGTACTGGGGATTGAACTCAGAGGCATTCTACCTCCGAGCTACACTCCCAGCCCTATTTTTTTTTTATTCTTTATTTTGAAACCGAGTCTCACTAAGTTGCGGAGTGCCTCACTAGGTAGCTGAGGCTGGCCGCGAACCTGGATCCTCTGGTCTCAGCCTCCCAAATGCTAGGATTACAAGCGTGGGCCACCATGCCCGCTCACTGGATTTCATTCTAAAAAGAAAATAAAACCTTGGAACATTTTTAGCATTTTTTAATATGTTTACATCATAATGTAAATTATGTTGACATTGACATACATGCACACAGAGCTTGGTGTCCCCCCTCCCCGCTCCCTGCCCGTTCCCCCCATTCCCATACAGAAGACTGAGACTGATATTGGAATTTTCGCATGTTTTAAATGATAATATTGTTGATTATATGTGTCAGGATAATGGAAGGAGAGAATGTTGAAAGCAGCTGAAATCTCAATTAGAAATATAATGCTTTAAATCTGAAATAGAAACAGCAAGGAGTGGAAACAGCAAGAAATATTTGAAACTCATACACATATTATACATGATATCTATGTATACATATATTAGAGCAGAGGATAAGTCCCCTAGAACACTCTTTTGGCCCTCTAAAATTTTTTTTAGTTTATGTAAATTTTCCACAAGTGTTTTGTTAACAAAAACATGAGAAATCAAAATTCCTATTAACTGAATTGAATCCCTTCAATTGCAATTATTATGCTTATTTCATAATTTTTCCTTGTAATGAAAAGAGAACAGCTGTTTACCATCATCTGTGTTCTTTTTATAAACTTGGAGACTATTATTAAGCAGTCCTTAAGTCTGTGTTGCCTAATGTGCATGTAATCACCCAGATTGACTATTTGAGGTCAAAAGCATTGAAATCAACATAGCCATCCAGATGATCAAAATAACCTGACCACTATCCACTAGCAAACCAAAATAATTAACCCTATGTCATGAAAGCAACTACATCCATAGAAAATACCAGGAGACAATTTGAATGGTTTAAAAAACTTGACAATGAAGCCTTTACATTGTGCTGCAGTTGACACGATTGTATGCCTATGTGTTTGTTAGACAAATATTGATAGTGGCCTGCTCTAGAAACTAAGATAACAACTCTAGAGAATGGCTTTGACTTCACAGGGTTCACAGGGCAGAGGGCATTCGGACAATGAAGACTCAGATATGCAGGAGTATGGAAGACAATGTGACTGGTGGGAAGAACTGGGTGTTCTGGGATCCTGTGTGGATGGAGGGCACATCCAGGCCATGGCAAGCCTATAAGGGGAGCCAAGGGAGGAGCAGAACCATCAAGGAAAAGGGAGACAGGAGGGAGATGGGAAGTCTCTCTGTGGTGTAAGAATTTGAAATTTTATAAATTCTTCCTAGTATCTAGCCCATTCTTTTTCTTTTTTTTTTTTTTTTTTTTTTTTTTTTTTGCGGTACTGGGGATTGAACTCAGGGGCATTCTACCTCCGAGCTATACCCCCAGCCCTATTTTTTTTTTTTTTATTCTTTATTTTGAAACCGAGTCTCACTAAGTTGCGGAGTGCCTCACTAGGTAGCTGAGGCTGGCCGCGAACCCGGATCCTCCGGTCTCAGCCTCCCAAATGCTGGGATTACAAGCGTGCGCCACCACGCCCGGCTTAGCCCATTCTTTTTCAATTTTGGTTATAAAGAAAAATCTGTACCAGAAAGCATGAGACGTAAAATGTGATTTTTTTTTTTTTCTGGAAGACTGAGCAAATTTGAATCTAAAATACTGGTACTTTAGATAAGGTATCTCTTATCATTCTCTATTATCTTCCGCATATTTATGCTTTAAATGACTTTTAACCATTTTGTTTTAATGGTTACTAGTTTAATTCACAAAATATTTAATGTATCAAATATCAAAAAAAATCAAAGAATCCTAGTACAGATTTTTAATGTTATTTTTCATTATTGAAACTTTTTCACAACATTGTCATATTCAGCACTTTATATTCAAAGTATGGTATGTCTGTTAAGCTTCATTTTGGTGTTTTCAATATTCATTTTGTTCTTTTCAACTGACAAGTCACACATAACTTACCAACTAAAGAATGTTCAAGTTTATGAAGCTAATGCTAATAATTATAATAAAATTTGGGAGTTTGACTTAGTCATTATGCTCTAATTTAAGTTTTGTAGCAGGATAATATTTTACAATCTTTTAATGGTTATAAAATAATGTAGAATGTGATATATGTCTGTGGTGAAAAGTTTTCAAGATAGATAAATGTTTGATGAAAATACATTCAATATATATTAATTCATGTAATGAATCTACATTTTTGGAAACAAATATTTTCAATTTAGGAAACTGTTGACATCATTTTCCTCTCTTGTTAGGCAGAGGACACTCTAAAGGTCATACATTTAAAGTTATCTAACCTAAATATATATACATTTGGTAAGAGTATATTTTTAAAATTTTAAGAGTTTGTTTTTACTTTTTCTTTACTTCTATATACTTCTTCACATATAGACCTCAATCAGTACAAAGGAAGATACTCTTTAGATATTTTAATTTATTCTAAATTCTTATAATATGCTTTGGGATAAGCAGGTTGTAATTATAAAATATACACTGTATATATAAAAATGACGTATTTTGATTTCATTGTAATTTTATTTTTTGACCTGGACAATGCCACTAAAACTTCTTTGAAAGAACTTGATGCTGAAAATTTTCTTCTTTTTAAATGAAATTTGTGTGTGTGTGTGTGCGTGTGTGAACAAAATATTTGAACCTTGCTTTAAGCACCACATACATGAAATGGCCTGTTTTTGTTTGTTTTGTTCTTCTCAAAATCTTTAATAGCATATTCATACATATCAAGTAGCATAAACACATATTAAAATAGCAGATACTGATAAATCGTAATTGTTGGAAACTTTCAAGGCAGAATAACATTAGAAAAATTCATTGATCTTTATTGCTCAGTAGAATTCTATTGTGTGTATATTCCATAATTTTTTATTCCATTCATCTGTGGATGGACATCTAGGTCGGTTCCATAATATGGCTGTTATGAATTGTGTTCCTATAAACATGAATATGCATGTACTACTATAATAATCTGATTTCAGTTGCTTTGGAAAGATACCCAGGAGTGTTATAGCTGGATCATATGGTGGATCCATTCCCAAATTTTCTGAGGAATCTCCACATTGATCTCCATGGTGGCTGTACTAATTTGCAATCCCACAAATAGTGTATAAGATTTCCTATTTCCCCACTTCCTTGCCAGCATTTATTGTTGTTTGAATTCTTGATGATTGCCATTCTGATTAGGGTTAAAAGGAATTTCAGTGTAATTTTGATTTGCATCTCTGATTGCAAATGATGTTGAACATTTTTTCATGAATTTATTGGCTATTTGTATATTTATTCTTTTGTGGAGTCTCTAGTTAGTTCAATTGTGCATTTCTTTATTAGGTTACTTCTTTTTTTAATGTTAAGTCTTTTAAATACTTTGTATATTCTAGATATTAGTCCTTTATGAGAGTAATAGCTGGCAAAGATCTTCTCCCATTCTGTAGGCTCTCTCTTTAGACTCTTGATGGTTTCCCTTAATGAGCAGAAACTTTTTAGTTTAATGTTGTCCCATTCATTAGTTCTTGTTTTAATTTCCTGATTTTGGGGGCCTTATTGAAGAAGGTTCTAACTATACCTATATATTGAAGTGTTAGACTTATGCCTAGAAATTTTGGAATATCTGGTCTAATTTCCAGATCTTTGATACATCTTGAGTAGGGACTTAATTCCATTTTTTCTATAAATGGATAACTAGTTTCCCCAATACCATTTGTTGGAAAATAATTCTACTCAGCAATAAAGAAGAACAAAATTATATCATTTGCAGGAAAATGGATTGACCTGGAGAATATTATGTTAAGTGAGATTAGCCAGTCACAGAAATTGAAGGATCATATATTTTCCATAATATGCATAAGCTAGAGAGTAATGAGGATACAAGAGGGGCTTTCGATAATGGAGGAGAAACTCTAATGGAATGAAGGGGGTGGAATTGGGGAGGGAAGGGGGAGAGGGAGAACGAATGAAGGAAACACTTCCACTGACAGTATGCACATACGTGAGAATATCAATATCAATTTCAATATCTTGTATTCGAAAGCAGAGGGAATAGGGAAGGAGCTGGGGGAAAGCTCATCAAGTGCTGTGTGCATGTTTGTCAATACATTATGAACTACCTTATGATATGAGACTCTAATGAACCAAGAAAGTTTAAAAAAAGAAAAGGGACACATACTTCATTGAATTATAATGGATGGCATACTTAAATTTTTTTTGTGTGTGTGCAACTGAGGATTGAACCCAGAGGCATTATACCTCTGAGCTACACCCCTAATCCTATTTGTTATTCTTTATTTTGAAACAGGGTCTCACTAAGTTGCAGAAGGCCTCACTAAGTAGCTGAGGCTGGCCATGAACCTGGATCCACTAAGTACTGGGATTATAAGCTTGCACCACCACGCCCGGTCATACTTCAATTTTGAAATATAAAATAATTGTGAGAAGAAATCTTAGTTTAGTGAAGAAGGGGACCCAATGAGGGAGATGGGAGGGGGAAAGATGGAAACACTTCTGTGGTCATGATGTACACAAACAACCTTATCCAAAACAATACCTGTGCTGGAAGGGAGGGGAGGGAATAGGAAGGGAACTGAAAGAGGGCTCAATGAGTGTTCTGTGCCTGTATGCCTCTATCACCCTGAACTTAAACAAGATGATTATGTCTACCAATAAAAAAAAAAAAAATAGTGAGGATCGGGAGGCTGAGACTGGAGGATCCGGGTTGGCAGCCAGCCTCAGCTACCTAGTGAGGCACTCCGCAACTTAGTGAGACCCTGTTTCAAAATAAAGAATAAAAAAATAGGGCTGAGGTATAGCTCGGAGGTAGAATGCCCCTGAGTTCAATCCCCAGTATCGCAAAAAAAAAAAAAAAAAAAAAAAAAAAAAATAGTGAGGAGATTCACATAATGAGCAAGTCGGTTCTAATTCCTTCCTTTTAGTACGTATATGGTTTCTTAATCTACATTAAATATGTAAAGGAGGCTGATGATTTATTATCCAAATTATTATTTATCTAAATGCCAAATTCTAACTCCCTACTCCCTCTGCTTTTTCATACAAGATATTGAAATTGATATTGCTATTCTCACATATGTGCACAATGTCAGTGGAAATGTTTCCTTCATTAAACATGGGATTATGCCTTCTTCCTTTTCTGGAGTTGTCAACGTTTCTGCATCTTTTATTTAAACTTCCACGGCATAAAAGCTGCTTTTAGACGATGAGGTTGGAATATCACATTACCAGCTCTGAAACATGGTCCACTGAACATTGACACGAAATAGTGTAGGGATTGGTTACTTAAAAAAAATATTTAACTTGCTTAAATATAAATAGTTTTTGTTATAGCAGTTAGGAAATTATTCTAACCAATTTATTTCTTTGAGAAAAACAAATAACAATAGCCAATGATGGCCTTCTCTATATAATTATTGTTTGATTAAAGGTAATAGGGCTAGCAAGGTGTAGCTTAATGTAAGAGTGCTTGCCTAGTATAGGGTTTGGTCTCCAGCACTGAAAAAGGGAAACATTTTGAAATATTTCACTTTTAAACAAAAATTGTTAATGCTAACTACATATACTATAAAAATTTATAAGATTATCAATTCATTTTATTCCTATTATCTATTTGTCACGTCTAGTTACAAATTCTATTATTCAAGTGGTTCATTAAAAGGAAAAAAGATTGTTAATAGACATGGATACTCACTTATACTTCTGTTATCTTTATTTCTAATACTTCACATGTCCTTTCAAAACATACAATGTTGAACAATTAACTATTAAAATGTGTAATTCATTTGCAAGTTTTCTGATAATCCTTAGTGACCTTGGATTTTCAGCTTTGTCCTCATCTCAATAACAACGTATAAAAGTTGGAAGAAAGAATTGGTCCCTCATGAAATCCATTAAATGAAGTAAAATTTAAAATCCTTTCATGCATTACACTGTCAATCACTGTGGATAATCCCATTCAAGCTCCATAATTAGTATTCTAGGGGAGGGATTCCCACCTGCACCATGTAGTACAACATCACGAAGCGGGGAGGGGTGTAGAAAAGAGAGGATCCCAGCAGACCTCTACATGACAGAATGTGTGAATCAATTTTAATTAATTCTGCCTCTTTAAATCTGTCTGCTCTTTAGGAAAGATTGCTATCTGCCTCAGACACCATGGCAAGATAATTAACAGCGCCCCTGCTAGATACTGATAGCACAGGCACCTGATACCTGTGGCAAGAGCTAGTTGCCATCCAAGTGCCATGGAATTGGAATATAAAGGACATGCAGGCCAGCACACTAATTTTAATAAATAAATGCACTATTTATAACATACATAATTTTATTTTTGAAAATTATCAATATCAAGATGGAATCAATTGTTTCGAACCTCCCAAAATTGTCAAGCTCAGAGGTTAAGAAGGGAGGCCCTCATTTACACATGGTTATGATAAGAGCTATTACAAAGACCCTCTGAAGGGCTCATACATATATATGCAGGTAACTAAAACTTTCTCTAAGGACTTTCTAAACTTATGTTTGCTACTTGCATCACAAGGCCAGCTAGGCAGATGCAGAAGAATACTTGCCTGGATAGTCTCCACTCTTGTGGTAAGCATCTGTCATGCTCTCATTGTCTAAAAAAATCTTAATTTTTTTTAATCCTTTAAAACCTTTGCATTCCTTTGCCTTTCTGAAGATGCCGACAGTTCACTATGACCCATGCATTCTCCTTTCAACTCTCTGCTATAATACCTGATTCACTGTAGTATCTTTGGAGCATCTGTTATATATGTTGACACTGGTATGCAACAGAAATAAAGGAGATTGTTTATAAACCACTTAAAATAGTTACAGAAACTACAGTCTACTGGCAAAGCATCTCCTTGTGCATGGAGCCCTGCTTGACAATGCATAAAAAAGTAAAAAAAAAATCATTCATAAATAAAAAAAATAAAGTTATAACCTATTCAAGTAAACATTAAACACTGTATGTGTACTCTCTTGCATCTATGTAATATGTAGGACTTTTTTTCATTTTTTCTGGAACTTGTTTTTATTTTATTGCCATAAAAAAATCATAATTTTCTTATTTGGTATTTTTATTTAGCATTAACAAAAGAAAGAGTAAATTGTTTGCTATAATAATACTGAACTGTAACATCATCTTTTAAGGTTACAAAGATTTAGCCATTCATTTAATTATTAAATCTTTATAATTGCAAAAGTATGATTATTGATTTAAAATGATCAAGAGAACTGGTACAAATTTGTATACTAAGCTGCTAGAAAAAGAGTACTATTTCAAGTAGCCACTAATCATTGAGAAACTTCTTATAAACTAGACTGTCCCAAATATTAATTTCCATTATCTTTCTACCAAGCATTAACTGGATAGCTTATACTTAACAATAACAGAAAGTATACATTCTCTATTTTTATTGTACGTTAAGAAAATTACAAAATTTTATTAGCTGAATGAAATCCTGGCCAGAACACCATATGGAAGGTGAGTAAACCCATACTCAAATAAGTCAAAAGACTTGCTGATTTATAATATACTGAAGTCAGAACTGGTAAACTACACTTCTGACTTATGTTTTAGTATGTATTTAACTAACTAGACTGCTTTGCAACCTCGGGGAGAAAAAAAAAAAAACATACTTAGATTGATTTCATAGAGGCAACCACACGAGGATTTGTTGTTCCAAAGCCTTGTTTTCCCCTTCCTACCTTGTTTTCCCTCTCATCTCTGGTACATACCTATATTCTATACACGTGAAGTGACATATTTTCTGTCCCTGTTATAAACATTTCTTGGAAAACTTTTTTTTTTCCTTTTTTAAGGCTAAAAATTACTAAGAATAGGCAAATCAATGCATGTGCTTTACCTAGGAGATACTTGCTTCTTGAAAACTTGGAACACATTAAAATGGCCTACTTGTCAACACTAACAGCAAACTCATCAGCACTTTCCTCAATACTCTCTCCTCTACATGCTCATCAATTCAAAGCAAGTATGCCATAAACTCTGTCTGATCTAAACTAGTTCCATGAATTGTACATCTTCATTTATAAATATCAGTCTCTGATTTCCTTGGGAATACTGTCATGATGGTGTGATTCTTGATTAGTCAGGGTTCACTAGAGAAACAAGACAAATGGGATGTGTGTTTCAGTATATAGAAAAATTTTTTTGAAGAAATTGGATCATGAAATTTCAGAGACAGCAAGCCCCAAATCTGCACAGTAAACTGATAGTCTAGAAACTCAGAGAAAAGTTGATATTGCCCCTTAGGTCCATAGGTTGTCTGCTAACCAGTATTCCCTTACCAATGGAGAAGTAAGGGAATACTAAGTAAGGGAATACTATTATCTAAGCATGTGTATTGTACATACAACTCTGGGATAAGCCTATCTGTGTACAACACAAATATACAGTCCTACAACATGCACAAAATACATTAAGTTCATTTTTTTCTTTTGGTGGACAATAATTTTGCTAAATGTGGGATATTAAAATTTAAAGACTCTTTTCAGGCTGAGTGCAGCAGTGTATGACTATAATCCCAGTACTTTAGGAGCAGAGACAGGAGGATCACAGGTTCATGGCTAGCCTCAGCAATTCAGTGAAGTCCTCTACAACTTAGTGAGACCATGTTTCCACATTAAAAAATAAAATCAGTCGGGCGGTATAGCTCAGAGGTAGGATGCTCCTGGGTTCAATCCCCAGTACCACAAAAACCAAACAACAACAACAAAAACTTTTTTCATCATTCATACAAATACTAGTTGTTTTGGTGACATTTTATATTCTTATACTGTTTCTCACGTATAGCTCATTACATTTTGTTATCCTTTAGATATAATTATTTTTGTCATGCATCTTAATATTTTTTTCTCATTTCAGAATGAATGATACTTTAAAGATTCCTGATTTGTCACCTGCTTGCATTCACAGGTTTCTATCTTGAAAAGCTCCAGATGACAAAGAGTAGCAAATTGACACCTAGTTCTTTATGAAGATTGAAGAAGTATTCTGCTTTTTGATTTACATCCTGGGTTTTGTACTCCTACCCTTTCATATTTAAAAGATTTTTCACATATGTCATCTCTTTTAAATCTTCATAAGAGCTTCTTGAAAGCAATGCATTTTCTTACATCAGATTAGTACTGAAATTACCTGGAGAAAGAAAAATCTTGAAAATTTTATAAAGAACATGCATCTCAGGGCATGCCCCTTGCAAGTTTTCCTAGTTACATATAGTGATTATCTACAATATTAAGAACAAGGCACATGCTTTTCAAACTGCATCAAACTTCCTATAAAGTAATTAAAGACTCACAGTACTGATGCATTATATACTTTTGCTTCAGGTATGTTCTTGTTCTAATCTGAGCATTAAGAACTGTCCTAGAGTCTCATCATATGGATACTGTTTCAGTCAGCATTTTTACTGCTGTGGTCCAAAGCACCTGAACAGCACACCTTAGAGGAAGGGAGATTTTTTGTTCACAGTTATGGAGATTTAGGGTTTTAGTCCATGTTAGGCCAGGGCATATTAGTTAGTGTAGCTCAGGGTATAGCTTGGGGTGGGGGTGGGTGGGAGAGAGAGATCACAAGGGCTCTGCTCTCACATCACATCACATCACGGAGAAAGGCACAGTCCCCAGGGACTCCTTTCCAATTTCCAAGTACCTCCAACATGGCTGCCATGTCTCCATAAGGTATAATGAAACGTTCTAAATCTAAACTAAATAGATAAAAATAATAATGTCTGCATATAACTTCTATGTCATATAGCCTATGAAATAGAATATACTTTATTATTTATGTTAGAAAAAGTTAAAGATTTCAAACACACACACACATACACAACTATACATCACAGTATAGTTTTATAAAGATGTCAAAGATTAAAAGAAATGTAAAAACTCTGTACTTTAATGTCTTAATGTTTGATAGAGAAAAATAATATGCTCAGAGAAATAAATTGTGCCAGGTCAAACAAGTAGTTAGTGGTGAAACTGGTAATCAATGTCAATTGTATTTTACTCCCCAACTCATTCTATATCTCACAGAATAACTAAATGTATTTTTGTGGGATGTATGCTTTATTGCATGAAATACTACAATAAAAATAAATTTAAAAAAACCAAGAATGTATATATGCATTTGACCTATATTCTTCTCATACATGTACATAAAAGAAATCAGGCATTTTAAAATATATTATTTTTGCCGGGCATGGTAGTGCATGCTTGTAATCCCAGTACTTGGGTGGCTAAGACTGGAGGATCTGGGTTCGCAGCCAACCTCAGCTACTTAGTGAAGGCCTCTGAAACTTTGTGAGACCCTGTTTCAAAATATGAATAAAAAATAGGGCTGGGGATATAATGCCCCTGGGTTCCATCCCCACTACTGTAAAAATAAATAAATAAGTAAATAAATAAATAATGTATTATTCTTATGTAGAAGGAGTAATAATAATTGTTGGAATAAGTTTTTACTAACAGATCTTTACCAAAAGATGAAGTTCAGTTTTATTATATAAATTTATGGTTCTTTGGGTTAGCTTCTCAAACAGTGTTTCTTTAAAAAGAGTATTACATTATTGCATTTGAATTTTGCATTAAATAATTTGATAGAATAGCATTATTCATTAAAAATAAAATAGGTGGATAATGTATCATATACTAATGATTTACATTTCCAATATAATTTGCTGAGTAGGGCTCAAGAAAATCATTTATAACCTTGAAAACTGAGACCAGACCAATATAACACACACAACTGAATGATCAGGACTGAGAAAAGATCATTGTATCAAATTGAATCAATTGTTTTCTCCAGACATCCTTTTCTAGGAAGATAAGGGTGTAAATTAATCATTTACTGTTTGCTTCAGGAAATTTCTGTAAATAAAACTATCTTGATAAAGAGTTAATTCATCTGAGCAAACACATCTTTTATTAGAACCACAGTTATCTTATCTGGGCAATTTGTTTCCCACAGTTACCATGGCTTGCTTCAAGATGTATACTTTATTCTACACACAAATTGTAAAGTATTATGTTTTGAACTGTGCTCAGTTTCTAACATCATGCCACATGTAAAGGTCCTCCTTAAACGACTTGAGCCTAGATTCCTGAACACTAAAAACACAAAACATAAAATATATCTACATTCATTTTTATACTTGTAATAAGAATCTTCTCTGTTGATATTCTATCTTATTGCCATAGGGCTAATCAATTTAGCTTCAAAAAAATTTTTTTTTCTGGTGATGGTCTTGGATAGCTGAATACTGATAACCTATTCACATTATTTGTGCTGAAATCCAATAATCTAAGAATCTCTTTTAAAATTTTGAATAGTCTAGGTGTGGTAGGGTATGTCTCTAATCCCAGTACTTGGGATACTAAGACCGGAGGAACACACACGTGTGTGTGTGTGTGTGTGTGTGTGTGTGTGTGTGTGTGTGTGTGTGTGTATGTATATGTATATGTATATTTTAATAGTTGAAATCATGGTAAATTGTGTCTCAATAAATAAATAAATATAATTCTGACAACTCCATTTCTGGATCTTACCATTCCTCATCTATAAAATCCTCAAACATGTCCTATGTTATATGTAACATAGGGAGGATGGCATTTATTTTTAAATTTAAATTGCTTATTTTTATTGAAATTTATAATAATAGGGTCTCATTTGAAAAACTTAGTATCTTTATTTTAGTATGCAGTGGCTTATATAAAACTTATTTTACATAAAATTACACATGTAGGATTCATATAAGCCATCAATTACCTTCATTTTATATATATTTTATGTGATATATATTTTACTTTGAGCAAAATAATTGTTTCAAATTTATTACTATCCAAATATAAAGAAAATCATTTTATATCCTCCTTCTTGAATTCCAAAATTCATGTATGAAAGAAAATAGTTGTCATAATCTCATAGCTTAATTTAAACATAATGGAATACATTTACATAATTAAATATAGCCACCTCTATTAAAAGTGCTAAATGTCTGAATGTGATTTCCTAAAAAACACCTAAGAAAATATCAACCATCTGAGAAAATACAACCAACAAATTGTTGCATTTGACATTTTAAAAGTTGTTCAGTTAATACAGTCTCTACTTCTTATGTGTGACTTGTTCAGTGTTTTGGTTTCTAAATCTAAAATTAAGAATAGTAAATTTAAAGGAGAGACCCATGGGCCCTTTTACCCATTGTTCCACAAAAATGAGAAGCTTCTTGCTACAGAATTTCCAATTTTAAACAAACTTTTATCATTTTCTTTCTGATTACCTATTGATTACATCACTTATAGACTTATCTTTGTTAATTCACCAAGAAAAATATCAGTAAACTGTACTTATTTATGCAATATAACATATAAAAACAAAGAACAGTCTGTGTTTGAGAATCAACCACTATTAAAATATGAAAGTTCATTAAATTTCCTAGTGCATTGATTGGCTAATTAAAGTCTAACATATTTTATCTCAGTTTCTTTCAGACTCTTCTTTGACTTACAAAATTGTATAATCCATTTTTGTATTTACTGTATGTGACTTTTACAAACTGAAAATAGAATTCCAGCAAATTTATTGGGTAAATATGCATACATACATACATATAAATTTTACACATGAGATTTTACAA
The DNA here is from genome assembly GCA_004027655.1 of Graphiurus murinus. NCBI lineage: Eukaryota > Metazoa > Chordata > Mammalia > Rodentia > Gliridae > Graphiurus > Graphiurus murinus. The sequence goes on along the minus strand of PVLC010000033.1, from coordinate 51,600 downwards.
CAGATTTAACTTATTAAATTTTGAAAGAATAACACACATAAACATACAATATCAAGATTCTTCAATTTTTATTTCTCCTCACTTAAATCATCATCTGCAACTTTGCCGCAAACACAATATATCTCTATGGAAATACTTCAAAGTAAATTTAAGATATTTTACACCCATTCTTCTAAAACACTTAAGCAATATTTGTCATATAAAATTACTGTATAATAATTAAATGGAAGACTTGTATCAATATCGTATTATACTCAATCAGTAGTGATAATGAACTATTGACCTTTATATTTTACTATTCAACCTGTTCATATAAATACATAATTTAATGAAAGAAAAGGAAGAAAGCTAGAGTTAAAGTTATTTTTTACAGCATAACTCTAATTACAAATATTGAATGAATCATAAAAATAAATATGAAGATGAAGGTTTGATGTGTAATGAAGAAAATTACATAATCTTAAATATTTTCCCCATGAATCACTTTTTAATTAAAAATCTGAATATTGACTCAGCAGTGGTAAAATTAAGCATTCTATTAATTAAGGATCAAAGTGAGTACCACCACTAAAGTAGATCATCACCACATTCTTACAGATATAATGCTCTAAGAAGAGGACTATATCTCTTCCCTGGCATTCCTGCCTAACATGCCTAACCTGTATTTAGGTATGAGAAAATGTCTGACAAACTCAAACTTCCTGATATTCTACAAAATAACTTGCCTGTGTTCTTCACAAATGTCAAGATCATAGGAAACAAATGAAGTCTAATAAATGTTTTATAGTAAACAATATTAAATAGATCAGACAATGAATGCATTGAATCTAAGAAGATATTAGCATGTACTTTGTATGTATATCAGAAAATTTGACATTGCAATTCTGCTTGTCTTTTTCTGAAATCAAAGAAAGCACCGTTGATGAATACATTACATTACCAAATCCATATTAATCAAACTTGAAGAATAACCATCTTATTCTTTATTCCTATGATTAAAGAACAGGCAAGTATCCAAGTATGCTATTAAATGAGACCTATCCTCACTCACCTAATCACTGAATCTTAGAAAGCTTCATGCTTGCCATTATTAAAAAGCCAACACAAAAGAGCACGCTGCTGGAATTTGAAGCAGTTGAATTACAATAACAATAAACTGAGTTATTAAAAGACAACTACTAAATAAAAATTTAAGTATACTTCCCATGGGTATAATTGTTGTAGTAGAGAATGATATGTCTAGCCTAATATAACAATTATCTGTGTGAAAAATTATTGGTTTTGGAGCCAGCCAATCATTTAGTTGAATGTAAATGCTCTCTATGTTGGCCTATATAACCCACATATTTAGGGAAGGTTTTTGGAGTCTTAGAGTCACATGTGGCATGTGTTGGTATAATCACTAACTGATTATCTTAAATGGTTAAAGCATAAGAAATTTATTAGATTGGCTGTGTGTTATCTGTTATTCAACAGATTATTTTTAAAAAATAGTCCAGGTTTCCATTTTGTAGTGTATGAAAATGATTTCATTGCTACATAGTAAACAGAGGACTGCTTTCAGGTCTGAGGCTTTGACACATGACTTTTACAAAAGTTATCATAAATATAATGTACTTAATTACATGCTTGCCATAAAATAACTTATATGTACATAATTTATAGTTAATATAGTGTGTCTAATAATTGATTGATGTCTTTATAGTGCTGGGAATCAAACTTAGGGTCTTCAGCATGCTAGGCAAGCACCCTACCATGAAACTGTATTCCCAGCCCATTAATAAAGTAACTGTTTTAAAGCCCATTTAAAAGTAACTTTTACCAATATTTCTGATAATTTTAAAATCAGATGGCACAAATATTAATATATGAACATACAACATGCCAATTATTTTTTTTATTGGTGCATTGTAATCATACATCTTAATGAGGTACAGGCTGGTTGAGGCATATATGCACAAATCATGCATTTTCCCAATTCCCACAAAATTTCCTCTCCCCTCCCTCCTTCTCATGATCAGCTTAGTAATTGACTTTGATGTTTGTGAATGTACATCATGTACATTAGGGTGTTTCCCTCTACCTCATTTCCATTACCTTCAGTTAGGTCACTTTCTTTGCTCATTTAAGGTTTCTCCTTCCCCTAGACTCCCTCCTATGATCCACTTTCTCCCTAGCTTCCACATAGTAGGCAGCACATTCAATTTTTTACTTTTTGTAACTGACTAATCTCACTTAGCATAATGTTTTCCAGTTTCATCTATTTCCCTGCAAATGACATGATTTGTTCTTCTTTATGACTGAGTAAAATTCCATTACGTGCATATCCTATAGTTTTGTAATACATTCATCTGTTGATGGAAATCTTGCCTGGTTCCATAATTTGGCTAATGTGAATTGTGCAGCTATAAACATAGATACACATGCATCAGTCTGGTAGTTTGGTTTCCATTCTTTTGGGTAGATACACAGAAGTGGTATTGCTGGATTATATGGTAGGTTCATTCCCATTCATCTGAGGATCCTCCATACTGTTTTTCAAAGTGGTTGCACTAATTTGCAATCCCACCAACATTGCAATAGAGTTATCACTTATCCACATCCTTGACAGCATTTGTTGTTGTTTGTGTTTTTAATGATTCCCATTCTAATTGGAATTAGGTGAAATTTCAAGGCAGTTTTGATTTGCATCTCTCTGATGTCAATGATTTTAATATTTTCTTTTTACATCTTTGTTTTGTTTTTGCTTTTTGGTACTTTGATTGAATTCAGGGGTTTTTTGTTTGTTTGTTTGTTTGTTTTTTTACCATTGAACTACAACCCAAGTCATATTTTACAATTTTTTTTTTTTAATTTTGAAGCAGGGTATCAATAAGTCACAGTGAGCTGGCCTTGAACTTACAATCCACCTCTTAGCTTGCCAAGTAGTTGGATTAGAGGCATACACCTCTGTGTCTGGCTACTATATTATCTTATGTTTGCAATGTTGGAAAAATAGATTGTAATGAATCTAATACTTGTGGATATAAGAAATTCATTTTTTCTAGAAATTGATTTTATATTTAAAACAAGATAAAATCATAAGGCCGTTTGAGAACTAAGACATCTCATGGCAAAAAGGAAAAAAAAATGAATATCCAGTTTTCTGGAGGTCCATATATGTTTGTAAAACTGAAAATTGCTTCAACTTTGATACTTAATTGAATACAAACTTAAGATTATTACTCAAGTCATTTTGGAGTGACTATTTTACATTGGCATTTCAATGCAGAGTCAAGTAGTTCAAATTGGGTTTTATTTTTTTAAAAGAGGAACATTTTTTTTTTTTTTTTTTTTTTTTTTTTTTTTTTTTTTTTTTTTT